>JAHTLZ010000017.1:1603311-1656787 GCA_023846285.1 Phrynocephalus versicolor
ACAATGACTGGTGAAGTCCTCTGGAAGTTGCAGTCCAAGAACATCTGGAGACCCAGGGTTGGGAACCACTGTTCTAAAGGAAGTCTTAGACTAACTACAATATGAAAGCAAAACAGTGTTATTTTTAAGAATCACAGCCAGCAAACTGTATTTCTTTCCTTCCTTCCTTCAGCTTGTCAGGGTGCCCCATTGCAGCTGCAGAAAAACTAGCCAAATCTCATGAGAAGCAGCCACCTCTGACCAGTGACCCTTCAAAGAATAACTCAAATTCTGATCGGATACTCAGGTAATTGGGATACAACAAATCAATTCCAAAGCATGGGATATCTCCTGTTTCTCTGTCTCCACCTTCAACGCATGCTCTCATAATTATATCTTTAATTGACCACTAGGAATATGGGACAGAAAAACAAAAAACAAAAACAAAAACAAAAAGCAGACCACAAGCTTGCAATGATAAATCATCTTTATCAGGGCCGTGCATCTTTTGTGTGGGCAGGTGGGCGGGTATGCTGGTATTAATGTCCCAGATTCACATGGCTGATGATGTTCAAGCTAGGTTCTCTTCTTAAGGAGCCTCGTGGTGCAGTGGTTAAATGCCTGTACTGCAGGTAAAACTGTGCTCACGACCTGGGTTCAATCCCCGGTAACAGGCTCAAGGTTCACTCAGCCTTCCATCCTTCCGAGGTCGGTAAAATGAGTACCCAGCTTGCTGGGGGGGCAATGTGTAGCCTGCACACTGTAATTAAAATTGTAAACCGCCCAGAGACCACTTGTAGTGGTATGGGGCGGTATATAAGCAGAACACTTTAGGTGGAGAGACTGCAAAACCAACATGGGTTCTCTTACATCATGGACTCTTGACACCAAATGAGCAGTACTGCATGCTAAAGAAAGGATCCACTAGGGATAACTATTTAAAAGTGTTCTGCTTATATACCACCCAATATTTCTTAAAGCATTCTCCGGGTGGTTTACAATTTATTTATGTGAGCGACACATTGCCCCTACTCCACACACGAACTGGGTGCTCATTTTACCAACCTCAGAAGGACAGAAGACTAAGTCAACCATGAGATGGCTATCTGGGATTGGACCCCAGGTCATGAGCACAGTTTTAGCTGGAGTACATCTGTTTATCTGGAAGTTGAGTCATGGCAACTGGACTTCTTTTCTCAAGAGATTGAAACGTTTCGCTGCTCATCCAAACAGCTTTGTCAGTCTGAGGAAAGCTAGTTGCAAGTCCTCCATTTTATCGTTCACTTGGACCTCAGGTCACCCTGGTCTGAAAGAGGCTCACAAAATGAACAATGGCCTGAATATGCTCGTGAGGTAGACAATAGTCTCAATAGGCCTTTAGGTGAACAATGGCCTAAGGTTCTGAAACCCATAAAGTATGGGTTGTTGGCTAATGGCTTGGTGGTGGAGGCGTGAAATGTTTTTGATTTTTCTGGGTATTGTTGAAATCACTGCCTGATAAGTGGTAGGTAGACTGATCCTGAGCCCCCACCTCTATTGAGAGAGGGGTTTTCAATACCCTCTCTCAAACCACCTATCTTCTCTGCCTAATATGTGTACATCTTCATCTTTGAATGAGTGCCCTTTGTCCTTCAAGTGGAGGTGTACTGCTGATGCTAGTCCTGAGCTGTTGCCCCTCCTAGGTTGGGCCATCCTTCTTTTTAATGGCTATTTATTTTCTCCAATGTAGAGGCCTGCACACTCCTCACTGCATTGGACTGCATATACCATATTGCTCCTTTTGTGTTTTGGTGTTGGGTCTAGAGATGGGCACGAAACGAACACTTTTTCGTTTCTGTTTCCGTTTTTTGTTTCATTACGCAACAAAACGACAAACGAATTTTTTTCTCCAAAAATGAAAGGAAACAAACAGAAACACCGGAAATTTTGTCGTGCGTTTCGTTTTCGTTACAGCAATACAGTGAATTGCTTTAAAAAATCACAAAAAATCACAAAAAATTGAAATAAATGGTAACGAAATGGTAACGAAACGAACAAAAATGAAAACAATTTTTTGCAAAAATTCACGAAAAATGGAAACGAACCGAAACGGACCCCCTAAATGACAAATGACAAACAAAACACCATTTTTTTGATTCGTGCCCATCTCTAGTTGGGTCCTTTGAGTGGACGACTCTCTCTGTGTTTGTGGGTTTGAAATAAACAGGGATGTGATGTTTGCCAAAAATCATTTTAAGCTTTTCAGACCCTCCAGTCATGTAGGGAATGACCAGGTTCTTCCATTGGATCTGAGTCTCAGGCAGATCCCTTGTTCTTCTGGGTTGGCATACTGCTTTGTTGAAGGCCCACTTTGGAGGACAAAGAGCACTCATTCAAAGATGAAGATTAAAAAAAAAACATAAGAAGAGCCATGCTGGATCAGGCCAAAGGCCCATCTAGTCCAGCTTCCTGTATCTCACAGTGGCCCCACCAGATGCGTTTGGGAGCGCATGAGACTAGATATCTGTCTCCTGATACCACTCCCCTGCATCTGACCTTTGAAGTACCCTGGTTTTAAGCCTGGAGATTACACATCTCCATCATGGTTTGTAACCTGTGATGGACTTTTCCTCCAGGAATCTGTCCAATCCCCTTTCGAAGGCATCCAGGCCAGATGCCATCACCACATCCTGTGGCAGGGAGTTCCATAGACTAACAACGCGTTGGATGAAAAAATATTTTCTTTTGTCTGTTCTTAGTCTCCCAGCCCTCAATGTGAGTGTATGTCCCCTAGTTCTGGTATTTTGGGAGAGGGAGAAGAGCTTCCCTCTATCCACTTTACTTATGCCCTGCATTATTTTGTACGTCTCAATCATATCCCCCCTCAGGCGCCTTTTTTCCAGACTAAAGAGCCCCAAATGTTTTAGCCTTTCCTCATAAGGGAGGTGCCCCAGCCCAGTAATCATTTTGGTCGCTCTCTTCTGCACCTTTTCCAGTTCCACTATGTCTTTCTTGAGATGCGGTGACCAGAATTGTACACAATACTCCAGGTGCGGCCTTACTATTTTTATTTTCAATCCCCTTTTTGATAATCCCTAGCATGGAATTGGCCTTCTTCACCACTGCCACACATTGGGGAGACACCTTCACGGAGCTGTCCACCAACACACCAAGATCTCTTTCCTGATCTGTCACGGATAACTCAGAGCCCATGAGTTGATAGATAAAGTTTGGATCTATGTGTTTTAAGATTTTCTCTTGGATGAGGCTTTCCACCATCTTCCCTGGGACAGATGTAAGGCTAACTGGCCTGTAGTTTCCCAGGTCCCCCCTCCTTCCTTTTTTAAAAATTGGTGTGACATCTGCCATCCTCCGGTCCCCCGGCAAGATGTACACATATTAGACAGACAAGAGAGGTGGCTTGAGAGATGGGTCAGGGAAGCCATTCATGTGAGTATTGAAAACTCCTCTCTCGACAGAAGTGGGGGGCTCAGGCACAGTCTATCTGCCACTTATCCGGCACTTATCAGAGACATCTGATTGATGCAGTGAGTGAGGACATGCAAGAAAATGAGTCGCTTCTGGAAAAACAATTAATGTTGAGACAACATGCTAAAGGGCTTTAACAGTGCACTGAAAAGCATCCATACGGGTTACCCTGGAATTCAAACTTGCAGATTTTATATGTACATTATAAGACAAAGAGGCAGAAAGCCACTGCAATTTTTCATTTTCTGTTATAACACCTTTCCAGATCCCTTTATTCCCTAGGCTGCCAGGAAAAGGACATGGCCTTGATTAGTGAAAATAACATGTAGACTCTTCCCCACTCCCAATCATCATGTTGCTATATGTTGCATCTGCTTCACTATCTACAATATATGAGAATCTATCCATGCATGTGATTGAACCTCTTCCACACAGATCCGTTAATCAGGAATAGCTGCCTGTCTATGAGCTTCACATTAGTCTTCAGCCAAATTAATATGCATGCAACAACAGGGAAAACATTCAGTCTTATATCAGCTAGGAATACAAACATTGCATGGTTATACAGTGGGACCCCTGTATCCTTTGGGGATCGGTTCCAGGCCTTCCCCATGGATAACGAAAACCGTGGATAAGACAGAACTCCAACAAAACAAAAACTGCTATTTTGTAACAGTAGCTTGATTTACAGCTGCTGTTTTGTGACAGTAGATTGTTTTACGGCTGCTGTTTTACGACAGTACAGTAACCCCCCACCTATTGCGGGGGACCCGACCCGATCCGCGATAAAGGAAAATCTGTGATATTCGGATGCTGGGTCGGGTCAGAACTGAGGAGCCTATCTGGTGCTTTCTACACTTACCAGAGGCCTGGTGCTGTCCCACATGGGCCTCCAATGGGCTTCTCGGCCCTATTGGAAGCCCCAGAAGTGGCTTCCAGAGATCTGGAAGTCACTTCCGGTTCACCAGAAAGCACTTCTGGGGCCTCTGACAGGCCTGGCAAGCCTGTCAGAAGCCCCAGAAGTGGTTTTGGGCAATCCGGAACGTACTTCCTGTTTTCCAAAAGTGACTTCCGGTTCACCAGAAACCACTTCCGGGGCCTCCAACAGACCCAGGAAGCTCGTCAGAGGCCCATTCAGGGCAGTGCCAGGCCTGGGGTAAGTGCAGGGAGCCTAAAACGGGACCATGCAGCTTGCCCCACAATCCCTTTGTTTCGTATACTTCAGTCCCACAATATACCGGGAGATCGCAATATATGAGACACGAAATGGCGGGGGACGACTATAGCTTTATTTTACAGCTGCTTTTGTGATAGTAGCTTGCTTTGCAGCTTGCTTTGTGGCTGCTGAATTATTTAATTATTTTCTTCTGCCAACCATGGATAACTGAATCAGTGGTTAATGAATCAGTGGATATGGGGGTCTTACTGTATGCCCCAGTGAAATTAGTAAACTATTTAATAGGCAATTTGGTCTCAGTTTCAAACTAACCCTTCTCTAGAATCAGGGTGAGGAATTAAAACAACTCACATGGCACACACCCTCCAGAATTTTTTAGTTGAACCTGGGACTTACAGGCTGGATACAGCAGCAGAAAGTCATCATCTGGTCCACCAGCTTGTCTGCTCTCCTTCTCAGTAGGATGTAGACCAGTGGTTCTTAACCAGTGGGTCCCCAGATGTTCCTTGACTGCAACTCCCAGAAATCCCTACCAGCACAGTGAGTGGTGGAGGCTTCTGGGAGTTGCAGTCCAGGAACATCTGAGGACCCACAGGTTGAGAACCACTGATGTAGCCGAACCCGCTTTTAAGTCACACCAAGGAGATTCATGCCCACCTTCTACTACAAAGCACTCATGATTTCTCTCCATCTGTTCCATGTTCTCTCGATTTCCTCCATGACTGGTTATTGCACCCTGGCATCCACAAGCAAACTCCATGACACTGTGGGAAGCCATCACCAGACCTTCTACCTTATATATTTTTTCAAATCAATTAATGGCACAAAGGACAAATAGGATGAGAAATGTGTTGCAGAGAGGAGAGCATGAGGTGGCACAGTTTGCTGCAAATGCAAAGATTTTATATCTGGATGGAGAAGCCAAAATCCCTTAGGATGAAATTTATTGAAAATCTGGCAAGAGAAACCATAATTAATGCAACACTCATTTTAAAGCAGTTATTCTGTGTCCGGCCATTTGAAATGTGTTGCCCATACAGTGCTCTGTTAGGAGTGTGTGCACAAAGACCGAGGTGAGAACACCATACAACTCATGCAATAAGGTGAAATGAGATTCCATTTTCATCAATGTTTGACTTATCTTTCTCAGTTTTGGGGGCTCTACTTCCAACTCCCAATTTTATTTCATTTTTTAAAGGATGTAGAGTGGCAGAAGACCGCTGCTAATGAAAAACTTCCTTTTCCAACTGCATAGCATTTTGCACAAGTCACATAATTATGCCCCACATTTTTTTTTTAAAAAAGGAATACTTTTGTTAAGCAGCAATCTGAAGAAACAGCCAGTGATATCATTCCACATAACAGGATTTGGGTCTTGGTATAAAACATCAAAGATAATGTTTTCTACCCGAGAAAATTGTGTATTTCACAACATTCAGAAATGTTTTCCCCCTTCTATTATATATTATATAATTGGATGATGCAATAATATTATACTTTGTTTCATGCATATCAATATCAGAATTAATAGCAGTAATAACTGTGATTTTTAAGCACAGTGGTATTTTGTATAAAGGAATTAATTTGTTCCATGTGAAATTCTGTTAAGCAAATTTTCCTTTATACAAATTTTCCATAGGAATACAGTGAAAATGGAGTAATCCCTAATCGCGACCATTTTTATGTTGTATAGATTTGCCCCATACGCAATTCTGTTAAGCAAATTTCCCCCATCTCTGGAATTTTTTATGTTGTACAGATTTTATGTTATACAAACCGTTTATTATACGAGGGTCCACTGTATATATGTACCTGGAAGCAAGTCCCATTGAATTCAATAGGACATATTTCTAAGAAATATATGTTCAGAATTTAGCTATTGGTCTCTTAGGCACTTCACTGTCTCTTCAAAAACATGTGGACACCATTGCATGCTGTTAATAGGATAAAGCCAATGGTTAGTCCCAGCTAGAGTAGACCTATTTAATCAATAAGATAAGACCCATATAAGAACTGAATAGCTAATGTCATGTTTGTTCAGTGAGTGGTCTAACAATTGAATTTAGCCCACTAATTAAACAATATTTCCCTTAAAATATATTTGCTAGTATCCTATTAGTGTTGTGCAAACCTGACCTAATCTGCTGCAGCTAATTGCGACTAATTGACAATGTGCCGGGACATGTCTCATTTGCATGCCTGGTCATGTTGCTGAGATGTGCCTCAATACCTCGTGATTTAGTTGTGCAAAATTACACAACCCTTTTGTGACCATCAATAAGATTCTGGCCATTTGGTAGCTCAATCTTACCTCGTGTGCTTTTTTTTGTTAAAAAAACAAAAAAACAAAAAACCCACCTGTATACTACAGTGTCAGTATTCAAACTACAACACACTGGTACCCTGACTTAAGAGCATATCGACTTAAGAGCAATTCGACTTAAGAGTGTAAAACTGTTGGGATTTTAATTGCCACCTTACAAATTTTAGATATGGTCTGCTCGACTTACATATATAGTGGATCCTTGTATAACAAACAGTTTGTATAACATAACATTTGTACAACATAAAAATTCCGGAGATAGGGGAAATTTGCTTAACATAATTGCCTATGGGGAGAATCCGTACAACATAAAAATGGGATCACTCCGTTTTCAATGCATTCTTATGGGAATTTGTATAAAGGAAAATTTGCTTAACATAATTTCATTTGGAATGAATTAATTCCTTTATACAAGGTACCACTGTATATGTATGTAATTTTTAACTTAATTTTTCAATCTTTTAGATAGGTACCCTGACTTAAGACTTGTTCGACTTAAGAGCATGCCTTTGGAATGGATTAAATTCATAAGTCGAGGTGCCACTGTAATTCTCTTTTTAAACATGGGAATTTGAACATAAATTTGGACAAATTATATATGTTGTGGCCATTTTTTTAAAAAAAATCAAGACATCATTTGTCGTCCAACAAAATCATTTGAAAATGGATGGTTTGTTTTTGTCTTGCAAAAGAAAAGCAAAACAACAACAACAAGAAGAAGAACAACCCTCCTTCTCCCCACAAAAACCCAGCTCAGGAACTGTTTTATGAAAGGGTGTTGTCTTTTCCTTCTCTTCAGGCCGATGTGCTTTGTGAAGCAACTGGAGGTGCCTCAGTACGGGAGCTACAGGCCCAATATGGTTCCCGCCACGCCAAGAGCCAACTTGGCCAAGGAACTGGAGAAGTACTCCAAGGTCACCTTCGATTATGCAAGTTTTGATGCTCAGGTTTTTGGCAAACGCATGCTTGCCCCAAAGATTCAGACTAGCGAAACCTCACCTAAAGCCTTTAAATGTAAGTTGGGGCTGGACAGGGACAGTGCTATGGAATACCCAGAAGGATTGTGTACTGTTGTTTCTTGTCATGACATACGTATTGCCCTGTGGAATCAGACCCAAGTCCCATTGGGTCCACTGTCTTATTCGCACCAGTGGCCCACCTGATGGTTCTGGAATATGCCCAAGCAAAGCAACCACCCTTACTAAGTGTTGACTTCATACACACAGCCGACAGTTGTTTTTACTTCACTATCCTGGTTGCCAGCCACTGATGGACAAGTCCCATTCATTTCTCATGAATTTCCCCAATCATTTTTTTTGAGGGGGGGAACACACACACACACACACACACACACACACACACTTACACAAGCCATCTATCTTAGTCCATGTGGCAGCAGCAAATCCTTTAAGCTAATTAGACGCACTCTGTCCTGAACCTTCTATTAATCAATTTTACGAGATGACCCTCAATTCTGCTGTTGTTTGGAGTGGGTTATGTGTTACCTGAGGGTGTGTATCACTTACACTGTCAGTCACGGTTAAGCAAAGTTTGAAGGAGCAATTTAGGAATTCGGGGAGACAGGGGGTAGAAGACAATGCAACTCTTGTCCTGTGCAGTTTCACTGTACAAAACACCTTGAATGCTAAATTTCCCACCAACCCATTTCAAGCCAGTGCTTTTTCAGGGCAGCTTACTCCCTGCTCTGTTTATCTCCATGGGCCCTTACTTTGGAGAACCAAGCATCTTGCTGTCTGCATGGATTCAGCCTGAGGTCTGTTTTTTTTTTTAATTGCTGGAGCTGGGAGGGGAGGTAAATTTGTGTGTAGTATGTAGCATGATGCTTGGTGGTAAGTAGGGATGACTCTATGGATGTGCTTGGATGCCCACCCCAGCCATTTGTTGTGTGCCTGCATCAGGGCACATGGGTTGGCATCCGACCTTCCCCGTTTCCTTTGGGAGACACTTCAACTACATCCCCTTCTTTTCGCATCCTGTGCACTTTTTCTGCACTTATCTGGGAAAAGCCTGTCAATGGGGAAACAGAAGTGGCTATGAGATGTCTTCCTGGAGGACCGAACAATGCACGAATACTGATCTAGATTGGAACGAGGTTCTGGTTGGCGGCCCTCCAACACGGCAAAGGCGTGTGCCTCACCCATGCAAAACAAACCCTCTGCTTTTTTGAGAGGGCGGGGTGTGTTTTGTTCCCAGAAATATTCGCCGCTCAACAGATTTCAGTAAACCTGGAAAGGATAAAGAACAAAGAGTGTCTGACCTCTTGAAGACCTCTTAGAAGGACACCACAATGCAGTTTTAATGGAGATGGTTGCAGTGTTCTGGGAACTTGACAGCACTCTCAGTTAGGGGGGAAAACCTTTCACCTCTGTAGACCTGCCCATAAATCTCACTCTCCGAAAGCCCTGCTCCACTCCCCCCCCCCATAAGTTTGCAAGGCCATTGCACTGCTGAGGAGCACAAGATCTCTGCTGGACCAGGAAACTCATCAGCAGGGCATGGAGGGTATTGTTTAGGAACTATGCTCTATGAATGTATCTAGTCTCCTTTTAAGCCAGGGGTGAGCAATGCCCGTAGCTATGACGGCCATTCCTGTCTTCACTGCCCAGAATCTGTAGGGAGATGTCCCCAGACAGCACTAATTCTGGTTTTCTTGCCTTTGTATCACACTGATGGGGCAAAAGGCTTTACTTTTAAAGTGGATCTCCCCGTCCACCTACCCTTCAAATAGGTGACTATCCGCTCACAGTTCACTTTACCAATTTTACCCCACCCTTCACAGAGGTGGCTATCGGCTCACACTTCATTTACCAATAGATCCAGAAGCACAAATCGCTGGCAGATAACCAGGTTCCATCTAGTCAGTTCTGACTGATGGCAACCCTTTTCAGGTTCTTCCAGGAACAGAATACTTAGCCATGGTTTATCATTCCCTTCTTCTAGGGGGTGGTGGTGCCCTGGGACTGTGTGGCTTGCACAAAGGTACATAGGTTGGCTCTTCTCCAGTTACCTCTCCTTTGAGGTAACAATTACTTCAGAAGGAACAGTGAGGAATCAAACTCCCAACTTCTGGTGCTGCACCCAGATGCCTAGACCACCAAGCTCTCTAGCAGCATCAAAGTCAAATGCTGTCAACTCCGCTCCAACCTATGGAGACTTTCATAGGATTTTCAAGGTAGAGAAGATTCAGACGTGGCTGACCATGCCCACCTTCTTGGTGCTCCTTGGGACTGCATATCTTGCCCAAGGATCCCATAGGCTGGCTCTACTCACAGGAGGCACAGTGGGTTGTTAGTCTGGGGAACTCCCTGCCACAGGATGTGCTGTTGGCATCTGGCCTGGAGGCCTTCAAAAGAGGATCGGACAGATTCCTGGAGGAAAAGTCCATCACAGGTTACAAACCATGGAGATGTGTAATCTCCAGGCTTAAAACCGGGGCCAGATGCAGATGTGAGTGTTTGCCATGCATCTCGTTTGTGGGATAAAGGAATCTTTCGTAGCATGCTGTATGTCTGGACCCAATACTTAATACCAGAACTAGGGGACATCCACTCAAATTGAGGGCTGGGAGAGTAAGAACAGACAAAAGAAAATATTTTTTTCACCCAGCGCGTTGTTAGTCTATGGAACTCCCTGCCACAGGATGTGGTGATGGCATATGTCCTGGATGCCTTCAAAAGGGGATTGGACAGATTCCTGGAGGAAAAGTCCATCCCAGGTTACAAATCATGAAGGAGATGTGTCCTCTCCAGGCTTAAAACCAGGGTACTTCAAGGGCCAGATGCAGCGGAGTGGTATCAGGAGACAGATATCTAGTCTTGTGTGCTCTCTAGTGCATCTTGTGGGGCCACTGTGAGATACAGTACAGGAAGCTGGACTAGATGGGCCTTTGGTCTGATCCAGCATGGCTCTTCTTATGTTCTTATGAGAATCCAACTTCCAAACTCTGGTTCTGCAGCCAGAGACCTAAACCACTGAGCTACCCATCTAAGCCTTGCATAAAGTTTAAAAAGAAACCCCTACAACACCAAGACACATCTTTCCCAACTGCACTACAGGATTTGAGTGCCCAAATGGAAGGGCCAAAGTATGCCAGCCCTCATGGGCTGCTTAACTCTTGGGCTATAGGCTGCCTCTGAGCTAATTGTGGCCCCATCTTTTTGGGGATCAGGCTTCCCGACACCCCACCCCCCCAAAAAAGCCACCTTCGCTGGATTGATGTATTGGCAAGTGATCCTTTGGCAACCCTCCTACATCACTCCCCCACCTGTGTTACTCCCTTTTTACAGCCAAATCTTTTCCAAAGGCCTCTTCCCCCGGCCACAGTCCCTCCAGCAGTTACGTGAAGAGCGCTTCGTCTTCGTCCACAGGCTTAGACTACTCCCACGACGCCGAAGCCGCCCACATGGCTGCCACCGCCATTTTGAACCTTTCCACTCGCTGCTGGGAAATGCCTGAGAATCTCAGCACCAAGCAACAGGATCTCCCCACCAAGGTGAAGCATGGGATGGATCACAACCTTTGCGGGTAGGAGGGTAGGAGGAAGTGGGCATTTTTTAAAAAAACAACAACAACATGGTCGGTAAAAGTGTTCAAGGAGAGTTTTTTTAATAGCTGCCACCCAAGACGACCAACTCCATTTTCCTAGGTAACCCATTATTTTCCAAAGGTTGTGGGGCTTGTTTGTTTGTTTGTTTTTGCAACTTGGCCTTAGCTAGTGGTCACTCTTTCTATATTCAAGTCGGAACCAACGTAGAGCAACCCAAATAGGGATTTCAAGGTACTGTATATACTCGAGTATAAGCCTAGTTTTCAGCCCTAATTTTGGGCTGAAAAAAGGGGTCCTCGG
Organism: Phrynocephalus versicolor; assembly: GCA_023846285.1. Taxonomy (NCBI): domain Eukaryota; kingdom Metazoa; phylum Chordata; class Lepidosauria; order Squamata; family Agamidae; genus Phrynocephalus; species Phrynocephalus versicolor. Next base: position 1,615,126 of record JAHTLZ010000017.1, read on the forward strand.
CTTATATGCGGGTCAATACTTTTAGCCAATGAGGCAAGTTTGGGTCAGTGGCTAAAAGTCACTTTAAACATTGTGCACCACTTCTCCTGAACCCCCCCCCCATGTTTAAAATGACTTTTAGCCACCAACTCAAACACTTGCCTTGGTGGCTAAAAGTCATTTTAAACATCACACACACACCCAGCTCACAAAGGAGGAGTTGCCAGACCCTTCTGCACTTCCCACCCTAGGCTTATACTTGAGTCAATAAATTTTCCCAGTTTTGGGGGTTTAAATTAGGGGCCCCGGCTTATACTCGGGTCGACTTACACTCGAGTATATACGGTAAATGAGGTCTTTAAAAAGTGGTTTTACCTGTTGCATGTGTCCACTGAGCTTCCAGGATTCAGCAGGGATTCAAACCCAGGTCCTCTGAGTCCTAGTCTGTGACTCCATCTGTTACACTATCACTGGCGGTCATAGTACCTATGAAATTTATCCATGGAAAGGCTACCCTCGAGTTTCCCTGAGGCTAGGGCACTTAGAGCTTGATAAGTCAAGGCCAGGATGGGGATATGCAGCTAGGAGGAAAATGGTAAGCAGGGACAATTTGGTGACAGATTGGAGAGAGTTCAGAGGAAGGCGACAAGCATGATCAAGCCCTAGGAGGAAAGACTGAAATAATTGGGCATGTTTAGTCCCATTTATCAAAAACACTTGTAAACCAAGATACTCATAAACCGAGGTACCACTGTATAGTCATCCCCCACTTATTGCAGAAGTTAGGGACCCGACACGACCCACGATAAAGGAAAATCCACAATATGTGGATGCTGGTTTGGGTTGCCACTGGGGGGGGGCTTGTCTGAAGCCTCCTACACTTACCTGAGGCCTGGTGCTGTTCCGAATGGGCCTCCTACGGACTTCCCAGGCCTGTCGGAGGCCCTAGAAGTTGTTTCCAGTGATCCAGAATGTACTTCCTGTTTGCCAGAAGTCACTTCTGGGGCCTCTGACAGGCCTGGGAAGGCAATCCGAGGCCTGTTTGGGGCAGCACCAGGCCTGGGATAAGTGCAGAAGGCCTCAAACAGGCCCACACAGCTTGCCCCAGGGGGGCTTGCCTTCATATACTGCAGTCCCGCGATATACAAGGACCGCAGTATATGAACCGCGAAATGGTGGGGGAACGACTGAAACAAAAATAGTCATGTTGGGTGCACAGGGGTGGGAGAGGTTTGAGGCATGCGCCTTCAAGGGAAGGACATAATAATGGATCAAACTACGACAGAAAAATATCTTAAGTAATAGAGCAGTACAACAATGAAGCCAATGACCTTGGGAGGTAGTGAGTGCTATGAAATCCAATGGGATGTGGTGGCCGTCCTCAGTAAAGGCAATAAATGAGGACAGAATCAAAGTAGTTTCCTTGTGCAAGTCCATTTACAATATATACATCTGGATTTCCATTGCTCGAGCACCTCGGTAATTCGCAGTTGGGCAGGAATACATTGGCAATAATTACGTGACATCCTGACTCTCAGAACTAGGGTCAGAATGAAATTACCATATATACTCGAGTATAAGTCGACCAGAGTATAAGTCAAGGCCCCTAATTTAACCCCCCAAAACTGGGGAAACATATTGACTTGAGTATCAGTCTAGGGTGGGAAATGCAGCAGGGCCTGGCAGCTCCTCCTTTGTGAGCTGGGGGAGTGGTGTGTGATGTTTAAAATAACTTTTATCCACTGATGCAAGTTCTTGGCTAAAAGTCATTTTAAACATCGTGTGCCGCTCCCTTGTGATGCAGAGGGGGGTCATGAGAAGCGGCATGCAATTTTTAAAATGACTTTTAGCCACAGATGACTTGCCTCAGAGGCTTAAAGTATTGACCCGAATATAAGCCAAGGGCCCCTTTTTTTCAGCCCAAAATTAGGGCTGAAAAACTAGGCTTATATTCGAGTATATACAGTAAATGCCCTCTCCAGCAGTCCCCAGTCACAAAGCCGAGTGTGGAAGCTCCCAGGTGAGCAACCCAAATAACCTGATGTTCAGCAAGAAGAAAAGTGAGGTGCAAAAGGAGGAGGCACATCCTCTTGGAGAGGGAGTCTGAATTGCAAACATGTCATCAGGGTGGTTCTTGTTCAATGTTTCAGCCCATGGACATTGAAGTGGACGAGAATGGTACCCTGGACTTGAGCATGAACAAGCACCGCAAACGGGAGAGCGCCTTCCCCAGCAGCAGCAGCTGCAGCAGCAGCCCCAGCATCAAATCCCCAGATGCCCCCCAGCGCCAAAACAGCACCAGTGCCACGAGCAGCACCATGACCTCACCGCAGTCCAGCCACGCATCCCGCCAGGACGATTGGGACGGCCCCATCGACTACACCAAGCCCAATCGTCAGCGGGAAGAAGAGCAAGAAGAGGTAAAGGAGGATGGGATGGGGGGGAGGAGCTTGATTTGCCGTGCCCCAAAGAGCAGTGGTGGTGGGGCTGGGTGGGAGGGGTTACAACTTCCATCACCTCTAGCTGCCATCACAAGGAATGGGGAGAGTGGATGTTAGAGCCCAGTAGCAGCCAGCCAGCTGCAAGCACATCATCCATGACTTAGTAAACCCTGTAAACACACCTAGCATCTTCCTCTATGGACTGGGAAACAGGGAACACTTAATGAACAGAGCAGCATAAATCTAGCATACTTGGCTAAGCCAATGGCGGTCATGAGCGAAAAACATGTAGCCCATGGCTCACATGTGGTCTCTTAGGGGATGAAATGAGAATACAGTAATTCCTCATAAGATGAATTTAATTCATTTTATGGGTCAATTTGTCTTACGAAAAATTCATCCTACGAAACACAGTTTAGTGCGTTTTCCCATGGGAATGCATTGTATTCGTCTTGCGAAGCATCCGATAGGAAAATTCATCTTACGAGGTTTTCCTATCCCCAGACATTCCATTCATCTTACGAATTTTTGTTTTAAAGGGCATTTGTCTTACGAAGTATCACCGTGATGGGATCCTTTTAAATACCTCCTCAACAAAAAAAATTAATTCTTTCTGGAAACGAAATTATGCTCCAAAGGTCCCCAGGGCTCTCTAAAGGACTTTGGGGAGCAATGTTGCCAAGTTTTGAAGAGACCCCAGTACACCGGAGTTCTCTTCCATATCTCTCCCAAGTATAGAAGAATTTTATAAAATCATTTTTAATACAAGTGGTTTTTATAAAAGTGTTTTGCTTCATTATAAAATTATTTTATAAAACTCTATTTTTTGCATAAGGGGACTTCTTTCCATTAAGAGCACCTGTTTTTGTAAGAAAGAAAGAAATAGGTGGCAGCAAGCATAGCCTCCCAAGATGAATGGAATGGGAATCTGAACTCCCTAGATGTCTGTGATTCATCCATCCTGGTTCAGGATCAGTGCATTCCCCCTTTGAACAGTCACCAGCCATATATCCCAAGGAGAGCTGAAAATACAATATAATGGTTATTATTAGAAGTTGCTAGGACCTGGTTATCAAAGTGAAAGTGTACCTGTGACCATCCTGGCCAAAAAGACTTTGCTTCCATGGCCAATGGAAGTGGTAGGCATACACCGTTCAAGATGATGGCCAGGGATGCTGATAACCACCTTCATGACAATGTGGGAGGATGCGTCTACGGCTGAACCTACTGCATGTGACAGAGCCACTTTAGATGCCTTAGTCCCAGTCTGCCTGCTCATTTCACAGTTTCTTCATGCTTCTCTTTCTTGCTAGAGCAGGGAATGTTTATTTATCCCATCTTCTTTCTGGGCCCATTTTGTACTAATAGCCACCATGTCTTATGCTGAGCTAGGAATGTTGCATTTTTAAGGACTTTGCTGCATTATTTGTCGCTTCTCAACAGCTAGGCTACCATTATCATTCCCATGGCTTTCATTGCCAACGTAATTTGACGTGTTGCATTGTATCCAGGCAGTGTGTACTCCTTGCCAGCAGACCATGAACTCAGGTGTTGCATATGTCCTGAAGCTGTATTGCTAAAGAGGCTAGCAGGGTATCTGAGCAATGGCCTACCCTTTCAGCATGTTACAAAAATAATAGGAATCATTGTTGATGTCATGGCCGTCATCGTTGTTATCAACGAAGCTTTTCAACATAGCCCTTGATTATTTTAGCTGTTCTTGTCAGGCATTCACTCCAGTCCAATTTGTTGTTTTTAAACAGACTGGAGGTGGACTTGTTGGGTGAAGGCTGTGTGGGTACAGAGGGAGGACCATATGGCTTCCTCAGGCATCATGTTTTTTCCATAGTGAGTCACCAGTGACCTGAGAAGTATCTGAAGGAACTTATGTGAATCTCCTCCCTTGGTCGCCCTTCATCCACTCCTCATGGCCGCATGGGTCCCCTTGTTGTTTTGCAGGTCTTGCAGGTTAAAACCCAACTGGCAGTAGACCTCCTGGCCACTTGTGGGTGGGCACAGGGCAGAGTGAGAAATCCCCCCGACGAAACAGTTCCATCCTTTCAAACGTCATCCGACACATACCCCTTTGCTGGTTTCTCGCAGTCGGAGCCTGCCATTCGTTCTTTTGCCTCCTCGGAAGCAGACGAGCAGGAAGTCCCGGAAGAAAATTTCGAAGACAGGAAATACCCTGGGGAGATTACCTTGACCAACTTTAAGCTTAAGTTCCTCTCCAAGGAGATCAAGAAAGAACTGCTCACGTGAGTTTTGCTACCAGGGCGATGGCAGCCGTGCATCTGTCCAGGAGGAAGGAAAGGTTTTGCTGTATGGAGAGACGAGGGGGTGGGTGGGAAATGCTTTCCAAAGAAACTCAAAACCCGTGTTTATTTATGTTTCATACTGCAAGGGTCTTATTTAATCCAAACACTTCAAATCGAAAGCTTTAAAGAGAAACTCCATGCTTTGAGTATTCCTGATGGTTACGGCAAAGTGTCGTTCAGCATCATCTCCTGAAACTATGCCATGATGAAAAGTGGAGCCGGGGGAACACTCAGGGAAAGTGCCAGAATCTTGGGATCCGCTGAAGTGATTTATAAAAGCATAATTTTCTCTTATGTATTTCTTTTCATGGTCCACTTAGCCTTTTAACGCGGTGCTGAGGGGAAGATACTTTTTTTAATCAAGCATACGGCTTTGTTTTCCTTGTTTGCAAAACGTGGCAGTACCTCGGGAGCTGAGTTTTTCAAATATTCCACATTGATTGAACTAGTACGCCATGCTGAAAAGCATCACTGATCCTTCTAATGCTGTGTGTGTGTGTGTGTGTGTGTGAGAGAGAGAGAGAGAGAGAGAGAGAGAGAGAGATATTAAATAGGGAATAGAAAAACACGTTGTGTGCTTTCACTATTCTGTGACTGGCAAGGTAGTCCAGAGTTTCAAATCCAGACATTGTGATATGGATTTTGAAATAAAAATGGAGAATGAACATCTATCCCTATAACTCACAGTAGCTGTAGTTTAATATTGTAAAATTGCAGTAGGAAAAGGATGAACATCTCTCCAAACTGGAATGTTCATCCTGAGAATATAAGGAGAAAAATATAACCTGCATTTTCCTGTCTATAAGATGTCCCCCTGTATAAGAAGACCCCACGCACATGTCCAACCGTAAATTACAGCTTAGCATCCACATGGTTCTCTCCTCAGCTTACTTCCGTATATAGGAAAAACCCTCAAATTTTTAGTCGAACAGCCATTATCTCCAAGCAGTATCAAATATATAAATTCTTAGACAGTAAACTCCAACAATCTTCCAGACTTTACAGCCTGCTGCTGGGTCTTTCTCCGAACTTGCAAAAGTTACAATTTTGGGTCAGCAGCCAAGCTAGTAGTGGAATTCTAGGACTTCAAAATACTGTAAGGGCGGGTGGTTTTGTGAATCCTTCTTGTGCAAAAAAAGTGGGCATCTTTGCAGAACTGGGATCTGAAAATGGCAATCTCAAACCAATCTGCATGTGTGTGGATTATTATTATTATTATTATTATTATTATTATTATTATTATTATTATTATTATTATTATTATTATTATTATTATTATTATTATTATTATTAAGAAACAATACATGCCCAGAGCGCAGCACATGCTATTTATTTGTTATGTTTTGTGGGGAGGCCCTTAATGGAACTCTTCATGACCTCAAATGCCGAAAACACCATTCTTGGAGGCCTTCAGGGCCAGAAGAAGAAGGAGGAGGAGGAGGAGGAGGAGGAGGAGGAGGAGGAGGAGGAGGAGGAGGAGGAGGAGGAGGAGGAGGTGGGCTCCTGTAAAGGAAGGCTGTGGTCCTTTTGGTGACACAAAGTGACACTAATGGTGTACATGGTCCTTTTCCAAGGAGAAAGATGGGGTAAAAATATTAAAAATAAATAAATAAATGGCCCAAAGAGCACATCTTCCATACATCTCATACTTAGGCTTCTTCTGGCATGAAAGATGTGGAGGCTGAAAGGAAACCAATCTCCCAGTAAACCCAGGTTCTTTATCATCAAAACACTACGTTGCTCATATGTAAACTTTGCGGAGGATAACTTGGCTTTGTTATAATAGCTCAAAGCCCATTTTATGCACTATGAGGCAAAAGCAAAACACCTCTTATTTCCACAGTGAAATCCAATGAATTTTTAAAAACATCCTCCCACTTGCCTGGCTGGCTTCATAGTATGAGCCTCACGGTGTGGAGGTCAAACCACAGTATGGCGGCCCAAGCTGCAGTATGGTGGCCTAAGCCGTTACAGCCTGGGTTCAATCACAAGTGGCTGGCTCAAGGTTCACTCAGCCCTACAGCTTTCCGAAGTGAGTAAATAGAGTACCTAGCTTGCTGGCAGGAGGGAGGGGGCAATGTGTAGCCTGCCTAATTAAATTGTAAATAACCCAGAGAGTACTTTAATAAGGGTGGTATATAAGCATCATGCTTGGCTTTTTCTTAAGTAGGGTTCCTGCCCCCCCCCTGGCCCAATGTCATGCTGGTCCTTCCCAAATCCCAAAGAATCAGAGGAATAAGGACACCTGCCCATCCCTGGAGTCTTGAGAAAGCCTGAGATCAAACAAAGAGAAGGGAGAAGTTAACTTGCTACTGATCCCTGCCTCTTCTTGACCTTGATCGATCTCTCTCTTTCTGCTGTTATTTGGATAATGACTACTGTTGACTTCATAGCTGTGGATGGTATGTGACCTGTCAAATTCAAGTCAGCACACTTTCTTACGTTTCGACAGGAATGGCTAGCAACAAGCTCTAGAGGTAAACACTGTGACAGTTCTGGCTTGGAGTCGGGGACCATCAAGGTCTTCCTTTTTACTCTGTGTATGTTTTGCAAAGCAAATGTTTGCCCAGTAATAAGAGTTGAATCCAGAAAGTGATTTGATGCTATGCCTTAAATGCAAGACCCTAAACAATCTAAGGTGGCATATAGTATTTAAAAGAAATGAAATTCAAACCCAAATAATAAACTATCACAATCACTAAAATGCATTGAGCAAGCATCTTAAAACTCATCATGAGAACAATATTGAAGACACAAGTAAAACAAATAATAAGATGCTCACTTTAAAAATCCCCTGATTAACCAGCCATTTAAAGTATTTGAAAGACAGACAAATCTGCCTGGAGAGAATGGTCCTTCCTTGCCTGCTTGCTGAAGGACAGCAGAGATGGGGCCAGGTGGGCCTTCTTTGGGAGGGAGTTCTAGGCCCTCTCCCATGTCCCCACCAAGAATACCCGTGAGGGCGGTAGAATGGAAAGAAAAGGCCTCCTCAAATGATCTTAAGGTTCATAAATGGATATAACGTTATTTTACGTAGGAAACTGTGCTGTCAACAGTTAAATGGTACTCTCAATGCATACCAAAGACAGATATTCATTTGCTTCCAAACCCACCCATGGGTTGTTCCCCATGTGGAAACCAGGATGAAATCAAGCAAAATAAGCCAAAACATAGATATTTCTACTCCGAAAGGGGCACTGGTTCATTCAATCAGGTCCTACATGTAGTGCCCACTATGCACACATAATATATGTCTTATGTATTGCAACTAATAGAGAAAGCAACTTTTATTCCAGTTAACTCTTCATTATGATATAGTATTAAGGTTGTCTTGCTTTTCTCTGTTTATATTCTGTTGTTTTGATGTTGCAAGCTTCCTTCCTAAAGGGTTCTTAGGGGGTTCTGGCTGCAAATGGAATACAAAGAAGTTCATACATAGATAAACCGCCTAGAGTCCCATTGGGAAATAGAGCGGTATAAAAGTGCGACAAATAAATAAATAAATAAATAAATAAAAACATGTAACTCAGGCACAAGGAAGGTTCCCCCAGACCATTAATTTTCAAATTTCAGTAATTGTGTTCAAGGTTCTTGGTTTCTTTCCTCCATAACTTTGAGGGTAACAATATGGGCTTTTAGAAAATATGAAATTATTTATCCCATGGATTTGGAGATAGCAAAGAAGGAAAAACAAGCACCCAAATAGAGGGGGATAGAGACAGATGGATCACTATCTGAAACATTGTTGTATTACTCAGCCCAATCAAATAGATGGACTTGAACTGCACAGCACTCTGATGTTATCTAGAGCTATCAGAGTCTTATGGCTTTAAGCCAATATTGTGCAAGTTTGGAGTTCTTTAAAAACAAGCAAGCTTCTAGCTCTTATGACTGTAATGATTGGCAGTAGCAGGTTGCTAGAGTGATCCATAGTGTGCTACACATAGCTGCTACTTCCAAACAGAACCAAGACATATGTATGTAGATTCAAGTTCGCTATTTTGTCAGTTTGTATTTGTATAAATTGATACCCTCCCAATGAATGTGAATTGATAATTTTAGTTATTTTTGATCTGCCAATTTGCCAGGCTATAAAATGGCTCCCGAAGCACCTAGAGACACCCTATTTTCCACTCCCCCGGCTTTCTTCTAGAATCTTTCCAAATTTCTGGAAGATTGGAAGTTTGGTGAATTTCAGGAAGATTGGTGTCCTAAGGCAGGGATAGGAGTGGTAGGTGACCGAGAATTCCCTGGAGTTCCTTGGATTCTTTTAAACAAAACAAACAGCCTGAGAGCAACAATATAATAAAACCCTTTTATTCACTATTCTAAGTTACAAAAATGAAAAAAATCTCATAAAAATCAATGAAAAATATAAAAACACTTATCAGATACAATCAAGTATTACTAACTGAAAAATAACAAAAATTATGATAATCTCAACTAAGTTGATACTATGAAAAATACAAGCCTAAGCTGGCTAAGCCTACATCTGACTACATCTTGAAGCAGAATCCAAGCGAGGGTTTCTCACCCACATAAGTACATTCTTCTCCTCTTCTCCCTGATCCGAGAAGCTTCTAGATGTCAGGTGAAAGAAATAAACAATAGTAGCTTACTAACTCTCTCTAGCTTGTTATGTCTTGACTGTTACATTCCATAGATAAGAGTGTAAATCCAAGACTGTAAATGTACAGTTAATATTGAGCCTTATCAATCACACTATGTCCCATCATGCTAATTCCATTACAATTGGGTTTCTGGTGTCTGAATTATCTAAACAGGCCCACTAGGAAAGTTCCTCCCCAGGTACTTTACAGAGATGCTTTCTCTGACACTCCTCTGTAATCCCTCCAAGCCTGTTTTTTCACAAGCTACTTCCTAAAGGATATTTTTTTTCTAGGGAGCCCACTTTGTGGTGTCTGAAACCCAATCTTCACCAAACTTGAAGGGACTGTAGGATAATCGTGGGACGCTTTGCTGATAATCCAGTTCTCTAGGTGCATGGGGGGCACTTTCCCAGAGGGGAGGGACTCTTTGGGAGTACATGCATCAAGAACTCAAACTCCACTAATCTTTGCAGGGCCTGTAGAGGAGAATTTTGGAATGCCTCCCCGAAAATGTGGTCTCTCTAGGTGCCTTGGAGGCAATTTTATAAGGTTTAAAGTTAAAAGCAAATTCATGGATCTCTTCGTTGATTCCTCCAAATCATTTAAAAAAAATTGTGACCTTAACAAATCAAAATGAACCACCATTGTTTCTGCCTCGTGCCTCGTGGCGCAGTGGTTAAATGCCTGTACTGCAGGTGAAACTGTGCTCACGACCTGGGGTTCAATCCCAGGTAGCAGACTCAAGGTTCACTCAGCCTTCCATCCTTGTGAGGTCGGTAAAATGAGTACCCAGCTTGCTGGGGAGGCAATGTGTAGCCTGCACACTGTAATTAAAAATTGAAAACCGCCCAGAGACTACTTAAAGGGGTATGGGGCGGTATATAAGCAGAACACTTTGCAGAACACTTTGCTTTGTCTCCATCTCTATAATGAGCCGTCATCCTCCAGTATTTGGGAGGTGGTGGAGTGTAAAAATCTACTTCTTACAAAAGACCACATTGGATCAGGTCTACCCAGGCCTTTTAAACTACTCCCGTGTTCACAGCAAAGTCTATTAAATGGAAGCTGTGCCCACCCTAACTTTGTCGATGCAGTCATGAAACAAAAAAGAAGCTCCACGTTCAAAGGCACTAGAGGAAACCAAGGGGAATGTTATTCCTCTAAATTAGCTGTACTATTTATTGCACTAGCAGGAGCTGGCAAAAGTAGACTCTTGGGATGCCTTCCAACTGCACAGTTCTGTGATTCTAATGCTTGCAGGTTTCCCATCAACATCTGGCTAGCTACTGCTGCAAATAAAACAATAACCTAAATTCTAAAGCTACATTCCATGAGCTGGACATTTTAAAAAAAAACCTTTCAATTTTCTACCTGTTTCTTTGAAAATCACATGCAAAATTCTGCATATATATGCCTATGTAATATTTTTTTTCTGGGCAGAAGGATACACAGCTTTCACCAGAAGCTCAGTGGGATCCATGTCCAGACAATGTTTAGAACTAGAGATAGGCACAAACAAACAAAAACCCACAAACTAGGCTGGTTCTTTGCCAACTTCTAGAGTGTGTCTGCCACTACAACCACGTCACCACCACCACTATGCTCTGTCTTCCCAGACAGGGAGAAGCCATGGACTTACACTTCAGAGCTTACAGATTTTATCAAAGACAATGTTTTTTGGTGGGATGAGTTTCCAGGTTGTTTTATGTCAGACTCCCAGGGAGCAGGCAGGAGCCATAGACAAATGGCTCAAATAAACATAACCATCAAGCAAAAAAAGTGAGAAGGCCATAGAGCAAACCCCGGGGGGGGGGGAGTCAACAGAATAAGTTGCAAAAGCAGTGGTTCTCAACCTGGGGGTTGGGACCCCTTTGGGGGTCGAACAGCCCTTTCACAGGGGTCGCCATGAGCCAGTGAAGAAAAAGGTACAAACGGCTTGGGTCTGCAGGAGAGAGGGGAGGAAGTGGGGGGAAAGAGTGAGTTACAGCTTGATAGGTTGGAGGGAATGTCAGTCAATGGCACCAGAGGCTGCGATTGGCTGAGGGTGCCTGTAGAGGGAAGTTCTCTATGGCTCCTGTGGCAGTGGCCTGCCAAAGGGGGCTTGTGGCCTCTTCCAAGCAGGGCAAGGGGTTCACCACGACATGAGGGACTGTATTAAAGGGTCACTGCATTAGGAAGGTTGTAGAACCACTGAGCTAAAACCTGAGGACTTGGAAAAAACAAATGGGCCATGGCTTTTCACCCAAAAGACAAACAGTAGGGGTGAGCAAATCCCTCTGAAATGAGCATTTCATAATGTGGAGGCCACCACTGAGAAAGGCTCTTCTGTTTGCTTCTTTACTGACAACAGCAGTGTACAGATAGATGACCTATAGAGGCAGGCCTTTTATGAAAGCAATTGAAATCATTGCAAACTAACCTTTTTTAAAACCGGGAGAGGTTGGAGGTGTGCCTTTAAGACTGAGATCGAGTGGTTATTTTCCTCTTTAAGATGGAGATTCGGCCAGGGTGCAAGTAGTGTGGGTGTAGGAAGGGGTATAATAACTTAGATCTGCAGATCTGGAAGTGACCCAGTGGATCATCAAGTCCAACTGCCGTCGAGGAGGTGCAGGGAGGAATCAAACTCCCAACCTCTGGGCAGATGCCTAAGGCAGGACAATGCCTACCCTTAAAACCAGTCTATAGGTTCCCAATAATGTTTTCTATGACGCTGCTAGGAAGAGAAGTAAATGCAACCAAACATGCAATATGGCATCCCAATAATGTTCTCTATGGTGGTTACTTCACGTCCTACCTTGTTCTGTGATTACGTTTGTACCATGACAGCATTGTTCACAGTCACGTGGTATTGTCCCTGTTCAGTCCTTGTTTCTCTTTACTCACGGGCATGATTACTTGTCTCGTGACAACTGTTACTTTACGGTCTTGTTCCGTGACAAATTCTGAATTTGTCTTGCTTTCTTAACTGTTTTTAAAAAATATAGTAAATAAAACTTTTTCGATATTTCGATTTACTTCCGGGATTTACACGTCAATGCTACAGAATTTTCAGTACTTTCTTTAATAAACATTTGCACTGCATGGTGTTTCCAATAGGGAAACTGATGTTGAATGCTGCTTCAGCCACTGACCACTATGTGGACACTGGTTGTTGTGTGACAGTTGTTACCACACGGTCCCTTGTCTTGGAACAGGAACTGGAATCGAACCGTGACAAAAGAATTCCCCAGCCCAGGGGCAAGTATGGCTTGTCACGCTCTGTTCTTGGTTCCAGGGGCATGGTCGAGACAACTTTTTGCTGTCACGCTATGGATGTGAAGTAAGGTGTTTTTTTTTTGTACCAGTCCCAAGCGCGAACCACTGAGCGAATGGGATGTGAAGTAACCACCTATGAGACTGCTAGGAAGAGAGATAAAAGCAACTAAACCTGCAATATGGCTGACTGGAGGACAATTCTCCCAGTCTCAGGAATACAGCCATCACTACAAAAGGGGCTGAGGAAGCTGCTTAAAGAATTATGTTTAACCTTCTGCAGATCTCTGCAAACTCTTCAGTAATTCTACACACACACCCTCAACTTCCATGGAAGAAGGATTTTCTTCTCCCTTTTTATCTTTTTAAAAGTTTTTTTACATATGCATGAATCTTACTGGTTTCTTTGAGTTTTTTTTGCCACTCACGTTTTTTTCCCCATAATTATTCTTGTTCAGTTGCCCTACCCCAGGCTGTGATGGCAGCGGACACATCACGGGGAATTATGCTTCTCATCGCAGGTTAGTTGACCTTACCTACCCTATTCTTTCAGGCTCTGCTCTGACAGTCTCTTAAAGATCTCCTTTTAAAAAAATAAAATAAAATAAAAGTGTGGCTACTTGGATTCTATTCCCTCTTTCCCCTTTTTCTTTTACCTTACCTACTTTTTTTTTTAGCTTACCCAAATATTCCATTCTCTTCTCTTTCAGCCTTTCTGGTTGCCCTCTTGCTGACAAGAGTCTCAGAAATCTCATGGCTGCCCACTCTGCTGACCTCAAGTATGTTTGCGCTGCACTGGGAACTCCCTCTCTCTCTTCCTTTTTGACTCCAGCTCTGGCTTTTGCTTCCTTTCCTTGCATTTTCCCTTTAGAATCCGCTGGTCGGAAACCTGCCTGTGAGTTAACTGAAACTAAGGTGAATATTAGAATGGGAGGGAGCATTACATGCTGGATAATACTTTTTCCTATGAAAACTCACAGTATCCTAGAACAGTGCTGGTGAACCTTCGGGACTCCAGATGCTTTGGACTGCAACTCCCACAGTCTTTGGTCAGTGGTAGAGGTGGGCACGAAAATTTTTTTTGGTTCATTTTGTTATTCGTTATTTGTTTTGTTATGTAATGAAATGAATAACGAAGTGCCTCCTCTAAGAGAAACAAAATGAAACGTTTTTCGTTTCCGTTCATTTCATTTGCTGGTGTCTCCTACCTGGGTCCTGGAATAACAAATCAAAACAAACAAAGGAAACAAATATTTCAAACAAATTCATTAAAAACAAAATGAAACGAATTGAACCTTAAAACGAACCAAACCAAAACAAATTGCCATTTTTTCGGTTCATGCCCATCTCTAGTCATTGGAATTCTGGGAGTTGTGGTCCAAAACATCTGGACTGCTAAAGGTTCACCACCACTGTCCTAGAACAATTGAGTTGGAATGGGCCTAGAAGGCCATCAAGTCTGACTTCCCATAAAGCCAATTCACAATATAGGAACCCAAATCAAAGCAGATCTGCCAGAGGGTTCTCCAATTTGCTCTTGGATCCCTCCAGGGTCAAGGTGCTGATTGCCTCCTGCTGAGGCAGTTTGTTCCATTGTCATACTGCTCTAACAGTTAAGAAATTTCCCCTGATATTCAGCCAAAATCTGGCTTCCTATAGCTTGAGCCCATGATTACATGCCATGGGCTCAAGCTACGTGGGAGGACTGAGAACCGATCCAGCCTTCTTCTGAATCCCAGGCAGGTTTCTTGGTGGAGATGCTCTATCCTGTTTCTTCATTCTACTTCTGTCTTGGTGGTCCTGTAGAAATGGCAACATTGTCTGTAGATTCCCTGGATCACAAAATAGCACCATTTTTAAAATTAGGTCAACAACATATGCCCCAGTCCGACAACTGTTTTCTAATTCTTCCAACCAATAGATTAATGACTGCTGGACTTTTCCACCCACATTACACAAAACTGCTGTTCAGCTGAATTGATTTAATGACTCATAAATTGCATGCTAACTTTGGGGTGTTTGCAGAACAATTTTCTATGGTTATGTGAAAAAGTGAGAGGGGGTGATTCATTCATTTTTCAACCAGGGAACTTACTGGCTCCAGTGTGCCACTCAAAGTGGTGGAACTACTGCTAGTCTAAGTTTCACATTCATATGAATGGCTGGCTTCAGCCCTTGTTTTCTGTGGAAGTCAACTGACATGTCTATTTGAAGGACTTAATTTCTATTCATTATAACTTTGGAAGGGTTGAGGTGGTTTTGTTCAGCCTGAATAATATGCATTTGGGTGAAACAGCCACATAAACTTTCTGATGTACCTCATGATTTACTATTTTGCCACAAATGAGCTATATAAACTGTTCGCCACCGTGTATTGAATTGAAATCAGGGCTGCTTTAAGGAGAAGTTGAAGAGGTTTGTTACACTCTCCTTGTTAAACAAGGTGGTAACAGTTGGCATGGATAGAGAATGGATCCTAAGAACTTCTCATGTGAATCAATTCAGAGATAAGAGAAAGTGACCAGAAGTGCAAGGGAGTATGTGACCAAGCTTTGCTCAGTCTACTATAACAATGTTTCCCAGCCATGGGCTCCCCAGGTGTACTTGGACTTCACCTCCCAGAAGCCTTCACCACTAGCAGTGCTGGCCATGATTTCTGGGAGTTTTAGACCAAGGATACCAGAGAACTAAACCAAGGATACCTGGGAAGAACTGTCTACAGTAGGCATGTCCAAACTTCAGTCCTTCTGATGTTTTGGACCACAGTTCCCAGAATTCTAAGCCAGTATTTCCAATGGCAAAGGACTGTGGGTGTTGTGGTCCAAAACACCTGAAGGGCTGAATTTTGGACATGCCTGTTCTACAGAATGCATCTTCTAGAAAACCCAGAGAAGAGGGCCATATTATGTGATCACTGAATTTATTTACTTGAAAGTAAGTACCATTCAGTGGGCCTTAGCTTCACATAATCATATTTGGAAATGAAGCCTTCCAAATGTACTTCTCTTTGCAGGGAAAAAAATGTTGGGCAATTCTAATTTGCCCCTCAGCCATGTTTAGATGTTGCAAAAATGAGGGTCCCATTCCTGAACAATCACAAAAACAATTACATATAGCCTGTTCCCTTCTGTGCATACAAAAATAGCACCATATTCAAAGGCCACATTCAGGTGAAATTTTCTGCTACCCAGAATGTGCCAAAAATCCAGTATGCCTTAATGGTGTTGTGTTATTCACAACAGCTGACAATTTTGGAACATTCCAATGTTGTTGTTTTTCATTTTACAACAACAGAATTCCACACATTGTATACATCTAACTGTCTCAGAAAGGTAAGTTCTTTTGAGCCTGCTAGATCCTTTTGCCCTCAGTGATGTCTGATAGGGGTTTTTAATTAAACTGAGGTAAAAAGAGAGTGAACTACATGCAGCACATTAGACTTCTTTCGTAAGGTGCTGGTGGCAACATGTCCTGATGCTCTCCATTGCAGCATTAAGGGGTGACTTACATGAGTGAATGTGCCATCAGATCAAATAATGTGGACAGAACCTTTGGATCAACTCACATCGCCCCATAGGGGTGGCAGTTCCCTCATCCAGCTATGGGTAATCAAAAGCTCACTGCTCAAGTTGTGAGAAATCAAGGAGTGTCATTTGCATTGTGCTCTTCACATATGGATGAAGGGTAAACTGGTTCAGGCTAAATACAGAACCTAGGAACTGACAAGTATCTTGATGAGGCATACATTTTTCTAGAGGAGCGGTGAACATTTGTTTGAGGAGATCCAAGCTACACCGCTGAAGCACTGAGGTGGAAGCCAGAAGGTGATTCCTTGGGGGGGGGGGGGGTGAATCCACACTAGGTTTTAGTCTGAAATTTACAGGAGCACTACATGGTGCTACACCCTTGCTCCAAAATAGATTCAGCACTTTGGAGAGATCATGTAAAGGTCATACTAAATCCAGGATTGTACGTACCAGTTTCTACTGCCATCCTCCTTGTAAATGAAAGGTGCCCAGTTTGAGTGTATTGATTCTTATTCTTGTCCAGACTCCTGTTTAGCCTAAACTCTGACCCATCTTTAAGTTTCCGGATGAGCTTTCTTAATCAGCTTTGAAGTCATAAATAATTTATTTCCATGGAATGTATTCCTAATAACGAATCTGCAGGCTGCACTTCTTCTATAATATTTTGCTAGCTGCATGCCCCTGCAAATAATAAATAAATAAATAAGACCTAGGCAGGATTCCCCCCCCGGAATCAATGTTTTTTTGGAGGGGGGGGAGGGAACCCCTCCCCCCCCCCCCAAAAAAAAGAAATTGATCATTTCTCATTCCAAAGCTGAAATGGAGGAAAGCGTTTGGATAAAATAAGAGCAGACCTGAAACCTAACTGAACTAAATTCAATTTACAGTCTCCCCTTGCAAAATGGAAAACGTTTAGCATTTTGTTGGTTGTTCAAGGTGCATTGGTTTCTTCTATCTAGATATGTCATCTCACATGGGATAGCTGATTCCAAGGATGCAGCCATACGGCCATGCTTATCCACAGAGGCAATGGAAGTATTCAGTAAAGAATATTGCCACATCACTAAGAGTTAGACATGGATTCTTATAAGGGAAAATAAAGAAAAGCTGAGGTCTGCGGAGTCTTTGCTTTCATCAAGACCTAGAATATATAGCATACCCTTATTTGCTAACTCGCTGGTGAAAAATAACAGCACTACTTCCTTAGCTAAATTTTGGCCTACCTGTAGTCTGTTTAGCAATTTTCTCAAAACTCAGGAACAGAACACCTGACACACAATATGTATCATGATTCCAGAGCAAAGAAACCCAAAACAAAACACCAAGCCAGAGGAAATGCGGCTGATCCACAATCAGATCTTGCAAGGTTTCTCTTTTAAGTTGACACCAGCTGTACGCTACTCTGAGCCTGCGTTGGGGAAAGGGGGCTTCTGGCTGCTCACTTTATGCTCTTTCTTTGATCCAGCAGCCGCCTCCGAACCTGCCATTTGCCCTACTGGGGAAGGCATGCATATACATGGCCCACAGACGCTGAGGAAGGTGGCGAGGGAATACCCCTGGGAAGGTAAAACCCCCTTTCCCCAGCATTACTGCCCCAGTCCAATTGGGAAGGAGGCGAGTTGAAGATTTCCGGAGCCCTGATCAAACATCTTCTGCATCTCAGTGGTTTAGGCTCCGGATCACTTTGGTGGTTACTTCACGTCCTTCCTCGAGCCGAGGGGAACTTGCCTCCGTGTTGAAATCGGTTTTCAACACGGATCGAGAAGCGGATTGAAAAGATTCCCGAGCTCCAGGATGGGAATCTCTCACCCCGCTTGCAGCGCAGTTCAGGGGGCGTGGTTGGGGTGAACTCGGATTTACCCCCCAAGGACGTGAGGTTGCGTTCCTTCGAACTCGGACGTGAGGTTGTGTTCCTTCGAACCGGTCTCCAGTAGGGTCGTGAACTGCAGCGAGAGGGATGTGAAGTATCAGCCTTTGTTTCTATGAAAGATTGAAAAACATCACCCATCCCCAACCATAGCTTAAATTAGTTGGGGAGGATCCACAGCTTTATTGGCAGAGGACTTGCTTGTCACACAAAAGAGTAGAGATCCAATGCCAGACATTTCTGGTTTTGGGGGGGGGGAGAGATAGGCAGCATTCTCTTGCCCCTTCCCCAGCCCGGAAATAAAAGGCGAGACAACAACTTGGGAGAGAGGGCCACAACTTTATTAAACTTAATTAACATGAACAGACCTAACCAGGGAACCAGAGAGAGAACCGTATTGCAAGGGTAATGGGTGTTTGAATCTTAACCAGCTGTGTTGTGAATCCAGCTAGATTCAACCTTTGGGATAATGCTTCCCACCTGTTCAGCATCATCGAACTTGACTGAATCTACCAGCCTTAGGCAACCCTCAGTTCAGCCTCGGATCAATTACTAACTCATTTTATTTCTGGGCCAATTCAGTTGTTTAGTTTGCCAAGGGTTGTCTCGCAACTTAGGGGTGACTTACTTCGGACCGAGCGGAATACTGTTACCCTTGCACTACCTGCCTAACAGTTGTGACCAGGGGTATACAGTAGGGCCAATCCCATGCTAGTAGGAGAGTGGGATGGGCAAAAACGCATGGCCGCTCCAGGCCAAACAAAAAATCCCATCCAGCCCCCTATGGGGGGGGTTCACTCTCCTAGCTGACTGGGCGGGAGGATTGGAGCTGCCGTTCTCAGCGTGACTGGTGGGGAAAGAGTGCTGGCAGCATATATCAACTCAGCCGCCCACACTCAAATCCCCAGATGGGTGCATGGTTTTCGCGCCCAGTCCGAGCCGGCGGGCAAACTAGCCGTGCCCCTGAACCGGTCGTCGTCGGGGCTCCATTCTCCAAAAGCCTGAAGAACTAGTGGCATTTACAGATAATACTGGCCAAGCATAGGATAGTTTGCTACATTCCTAAGTGTGCCCCACAGGCATGGTGGTGGGTGTCAGATATGGCTCGTAATGTAGAAAGCAGAGCATCGGGGGCGGGGGGGGGGACAGAACTACAGGCAACGACAGAGCCAGTGGTAAAAGTAAAACATTCCTACATTGAAGGACAGATGAAGACAGGCAGAGAAATGCACAGATGCACACACACAGAGCAGAAGAAGAATAGATACAAGGGGCCCTGATCTTCCACCATTGAAAAGGAGGCAGGCAGCACAGGGATTCACACCTCATAATCCACCTGAGTGGAGTGAGTTTGGCAGGTTTGATGTCTTCATGCCAGAGATTAAACTGAGTGGTGGATAGGCCATCCTGCCCAGACACAGTTGATCACACAAAACAAAGCTCCTGCATTTACGGTGCCTTGATTTATCTCATACAGCCACAATTCATAAATGACAGTGCACTGGTCATCCTAGATTAGTGGTTCTCAACCTGTGGGTCCCCAGATGTTCCTGGACTGCAACTCCCAGAAGTCTTCGTCACTAGCTAAGCCGGCCAGGATTTCTAGGAGTTGCAGTCCAGGAACATCTGGGGACCCGCAGGTTGAGAACCACTGCCCTAGATCAAGACATGTTTTCCAGTGCAGCGACTGAGTGGGCTATTGCCTCCATCTGCACCCTTGAAGGCCATAGGAAAGGAAGCAAGGCAGATACCAGTCTCCTTGTGAGACACATTCTTGACATCTCTGATGTTCATATCCTAAGCATCAGAGTACTGAGTGCTGGCAGTATTTGTATTTGTTGATAAACTGCACTGGAGAAACATGGGGAAAGCATGGTATTGGTACCGTATTGGAAATGCCATTGATTGCCACATTTGGATTCTTGAAATTGGACTTTTGGACAGAACATCACTGATGTCTGTCTTCTCTCCTTTGCAGGACAACAAGCTATGTTGCTTTTCTTTGGGGAGAGCCCTGATATCCAAGCCCATATTTTGCAGAACTGAGTAGGGGCTATATCTACTTATAGTCTTGTGAGAATACATTGATGCCGGTGGAAGCAATGTAGTTCAAGGCTTCATCCCAACATGTTCAGCCCTCAGTTGCACCATCATCATCCACATCTCTGTTCAATATCCCAACCCTTACGTAGTGAACAGATATGTGTATCCACTTCTGTTTTTGTGGCTTGTTTGTTTCTTTCCTGTTGTTAATATTTCCTAAAAATCCATATCCCGTCTCAGAAATCTTCAAGTGACAAATTACTGTGACAAGAGAGCAGGAGGAAACACTGCTCTCTGGAAATAATAAAAGAAACCCAACAGTGGCAAAACAGTTGACTGTGAAACCATAGGTTGCTTTGTCTCTAGTTGGTTGCAGAGTTTGAAGCCCCGCTGGTACTATTTGTTTTGTCCTCAAAGTGGACTGCCCGAATGTTAAAATCAATGTCCAGCTTCGGTCTTCACTACGTGTCTTTCTCTTGTTGTTGCTCAGGTGCCCAACCCCCGGCTGTGATGGCTCCGGTCACATAACAGGAAATTATGCATCACATAGGAGGTATGTTGGATATGATCTGGGAGAAGAAATATGGGAGGCACCCAGGGATTAAAGGGGACTTCAAATGGTCACAAAGAGTCACAATGGGTCACACTGTAAAGGTCACTTCCCTTGGGTGTAATCTCCTTTAAAGTGGCTCTTGCATGCACATGTGATCTGGTCCAATCGTATAAATAAAGTATATCTGCCACTGATATCTGCACAGAACAGATTCATAGAACCACAGAATCATAGAATCATGAAGTTGGATAGTGTATGTGTGTGTGTACGCCCATCAAGCCCAAATCCCTGCTCTGTTCAGGAACACAGATCAAAGGATATTCATTCATTCATTCATTCATTCATTCATTCATTTTTACAACTTATATGCCACCCACTACCCAAAGGTCTCTGGTTGGCTTACAATCAAAAAATTAAAACAGTTAACACATCAAATATCAATAAATAATTAAAACGATAATAAAAACCTTACACTAAAATCATTACACTAAAATTGCCATCAGAGGACCCACAATCTATATTGTGTCAATTAAAAAACTTCTGGAACAGGAAGTTTTACTTGGCGTTGAAATGTCATCAATGTTGGTGCCAATCGGATCTCACTTGGGAGGGCATTCCATAGCTTGGGGGCAGCTGTTGAGAAGGCCCTATGTCTACAAGCCATCCCTCTCACCTATTTCAAGAGGCCCCCCTGGCTCGATCTTAATTGCCAGGTAGGTTCATATGGAAGGAGGCGGTCCTTCAGGTATCTAGGTCCTAAGCCATTTAGGGCTTTATATGTCAAAACAAGCACTTTGAATTGGGCTCGGGCAGCAACTGCCAGGTGGTAGTCCAAATTTCACTTGAATGCCTCCATGGTTGGATCACTCATCGCTTCTCAAGGGAATTGGTTCCATACTGCTCTAAATGTTAGGAAGTTATCCTGAGATTCAGTCAAAATCTGGCTTCCTGTAATTTGAGCCCATTGTTGTGCATCCTCTTTGCATTATGATGGAGGAAGGTGCATTAGTAGGTAGTTGGTGAGTAGGAATTGTGAGCTGCAGATGCTGTGGGTCATTCAAATATTGGCTAGTGATGACTCGTTCCCAAAATGAGAGGATGTGGATCATCCAAAAGAAGAGGATAAAGGGGGAGGGGGAGGGTGCAGATTTCCCTAAAACTTGCCTGCGTGAAGTCACATATATTGATGGAAATATCATCTTCATTATACATGAAATCTGTGTTCCTAGCTGTGGGGGTGGGGGGTGGGGGGATATATCAGACTCTGTGTTAGACACAAGCAAGACACTATCTGGCGAGTATAAGACAATGGACTACAATATCATTTTTGCATCTATCCACAATACCTGCCTGACACGATTGGAATAGGACAGACTGTGTTCTAAAATACATACACACGTACAGGCACTCACATTCCTAGGAGAAGTCACTTCATTCCAATTCTACAGGCCTTTTCTCTTTTGCTCGTGGTCCAAATGGGCAAACGGCAATCAGCCTGTGGAAGTTAGCAACAAGTACGACTCCCTTTCATCTCTTTAATCTGATTTTCAGAATCATTTCCCAGAATCTGATTAGAAGCCCTTTCTTCAGCAGAATAAAAGACAAAAGGGTCAGATTTTAGCTGACGTGAAATTCCTGTTAATAGCACTGCCTATTTATGACTTCTATTATCTTTCTCCCCACCCCCCACCCCTGAACATTAATGGAGACCTCGCAGTCTCCCGTTTGAACAGTTCCATTAACATCTGCTGGCAAAAAAAAATGTTCTTATCTAGACACTATTAACGGCAAAGTATCTCCTGTTCAAAGTGAACAGCTTCTCTTTCTTCTTCGTGTTCTTAATTTTCGCCACCACTTTTTCGCCTTTTACAAGGTGTGGAAACAGAATAATCAAGATCAAAGCACAGGCAGAGGAAATCAAAGAGGGGAAATTGTTCCTTTTTGCTGGAAACTGCCATGAAGGGGGATGGTCAGCTGGAGGGAGGGTTTTTGTTTTTGTTTTTTTTACAAACGGCTGGTGATGTGTGTGCCAATGGAACGTGTTAAGCAGGAGTCCTCAAACATTTTAAACAGGAGTTGGTTCACTGTCCCTCAGGCACTGTTGGGGGCTGAACTATACAGTGGCACCTAGTATAAAGGAATTAATTCATTCCAAATGAAATTATGTTAAGCAAATTTTCCTTTATACAAATTTCCCATAGGAATGCATGGAAAACAGAGTGATCCCGTTTTTATGTTGTACGGATTGGCCCCATAGGTGATTCTGTTAAGCAAATTTCCCCAGTCTCGGGAATTTTTTATGTTGTACAAGTTTTATGTTATACAAACTGTTTGTTATACAAGGGTCCACTGCAGTTTGAAAAAAATATGAACCAAAAAAAAAGAAGCCCAGTTGAACCTGGCAAGTTCAGTCCTACCTTCGAAACCCAGCTTCCTCCTTGGCAAACGAAAATGGGCAAGGGCCAATGAAAGTTTTCATCCAACGTGCCCCCCCTGTGCCTGCTCCAAAGAGGGGGGGGGGAGAGGGAGGAGAGTCTATGGAATTCCCTGCCACAGGATGTGGCGACGGCATCTGGCCTGGATGCCTTCCAAAGGGGACTGGACAGATTCCTGGAGGAAAAGTCCATCACAGGTTACAAACCATGATGGAGATGTGTCATCTCCAGGCTTAAAACCAGGGTACTTCAAGGGCCAGATGCAGGGGAGTGGTATCAGGAGACAGAGATCTAGTCTCATGCGCTCCCAAACGCATCTGGTGGGGCCACTGTGAGATACAGGAAGCTGGACTAGATGGGCCTTTGGCCTGATCCAGCATGGCTCTTCTTAGGTTCTTATGTTCTTATGTTCTTATGTAAGTGACGGGCACCCCCTGTGTGGAGTCTGGCCGCTGCGAGACAGCAGCATCGACCCCGCTTGTGCGTGCCCAAGGCAGCCTGGGCTCATCTGGCCTGTCCAGCAGAGGTGTGTGTGTGTGTGTGTGTGTGTGTGTGAGAGAGAGAGAGAGAGAGAGAGAGAGAGAGAGACAAAGAGAGGGGGGGAGAGAGAGATGTGTGTGTGTCTCAGGAGGGCACATCTGGGCTGAGCGGACACTGTGCAGCAAAAGGCACCCTTTCTGCCGGCTCGCTCAGTCCCAGCCTTGAACTTGAGCACGAGGTGTCTGCTGCTGCCACCGCCGCCACTGCTGCTGCTTCCCCTGCCCCTGCCGCCACAACTGCACACGGCTCGAGCAAGCCACACACCATGCCGAATGGGGTTGGAAGAAGTTCCTCAGTACTGTACCGGCCAGACCCATGGCTAGTGGCTCCAGAAGCGCCTGTGCACTTCAGGGGTGCTAGATTTGATGGGAGTGGGAGTGTGTGGAGGGGTTCGCAAGTGGGAGGTTCTGCAATGGCTTGTGGGCCGGATTCAGGACTCTGGCAGGCCAGATCCAGCCCACGGGCCATAGATTGAGGACCCCTGGTGTTAAGGTTAAATCATTGATTCGGCCACAGGCTGTTTAGAAGAGGACTGCCCAGTTTATCCGTGAAGATTGGCAAGATCCCAAGGCTACCTTGGCTTGTCCTTTACTGGAGTGTCTAAGTAAGGTCCACAGATTTGCACTTTGAAACTACAATGCCCAGAATTCTCCAGGCAGTATAGCAGGACCAAAAGGCAAATAATTAGTCCTCTAAGAATTCACCCATGTTGCCTGTCTCTCATATCCATCAGTTGGCTCATTCACAATAACTTTCTTCCCGTTACTCTGAGTTTGAGGAGAGGTACAAATCTATTCCAGGATTTGGAGCACGGTACTTTGCAAGAGCTGTCCATGGTTCTGAACCCTGTTTTCCAGGAGATTCACCATCTGGCACAACTTTGTAAAGTACAGTAGGACCCCCGTATCCACTGATTTGTAATCCACTGATTCAGTTATCCATGGTTGGCAGGGGGAAATTAAATAAATAATTCAGGAACTGCAAAGCAAGCTACTGTCATAAAACAGCAGCTGTAAAGCAAGCTACTGTCACAAAACAGCTGCTGGAAAGCAAGCTACTGTCACAAAACAGCATCCGTAAAGCAAGCTACTGTCACAAAACAGAAGTTTGGGTTTTTTTGTGTTCTCTCTTATACATGGTTTTCATTATCCACGGGAAGGCCTGGTACCAATCCCCAGCAGATACCGGGGACCTACTGTACAAAGATTGTGGAGTGGTTTCAAATTTGGGACACCAACAGCTCTGTTTGCATGTTGATTTTGCAAACATGCAAGCTTGGAAGATGCACCTCTGTAGGGATTAAACTGGCCTCTGTGTCCGATGGGTGGTATACAAATGCAATGGGTGGGTGGGTGGGTGGGAGGATGGGTGGGTGGATGGATGGATTAAGTGTTATCATCCCCAACTACAAAGCTGCCCATTTGGTCTAGTTTGATTTGGTCTTGAAGTCTAGTAACAAGGTGCTTGCTACCAGGCCGTTAAGTATAGACTTGATTCTTCTTTTACGTCTTCTTCTTTTTCTAAATGTAGTCTATCAGGCTGCCCTCGTGCCAAGAAAAGTGGGCTCAAGATCACCCCAACAAAGGATGACAAAGAAGACCCAGAACTGATGAAGTAAGTGAACAAAAAATATGGATCTGTCTTCTAGCCATGGTGATGTCTGTATCCAACACAATAAATAAATAGAAACGGTTCAATTCATTTCATATACAGTACATACACCATTTTCTATTAATATAAAAGGACTGGACTATGTCCATATTCAGGGGATGTCAGCATAGGGGGACCAAAGACCAGATGTCCAATATATGAAATCCTACCAAAAAAAAAAAAAAAACCAGACAGACAGACAGACAGTTCCACACAGTAAGAGAAGTGAATTTGATTAATCAGGAAAAGGAAGGATTTTGTGATCCATGTTTTTCCCAGTTAAACAGTAATGCATTGATTAAAATGCAGCCAGGGAATTTATTGACCTTGATTTGTTTGACAGAATTCATTCTGATGGATACTTTATGGTAAGCAGCCACATGGCTAGATGGAGTCCCAGGAACAGAAATTGTAGCCTTTGGACACCACATTATATATGACAGGTAGCCTCTCAATAGAAGCTAAAACCTGTTGACCTCAAAGGCTTGTTTGCTACCTTTAGGGCAGGCCTGCCCAAAGTCTGGCCCAGGGGCCAAATCCGGCCCGTCAGGCCATTCTGAGTGGCCCACGTCTGACTGGCCCAACCCTCACTCCCCCTCCTTCGCCCCATGTTTTTTTTTTAAAAATCTGCCAACACTGACACTGGTGGGATGCTTGGGTGGGCAGGCAGTCTGCTAGCACCAGCACCACAGGGGAATGTGTGGGGGTGGGCAGGCCAGCGGGCCTCTGCCACCGCCAAAGAGCTTTGGGGTGGGTTGGCGGGCGAGCCGTTGCCACCGCTGGGGAGCAACACCACTGGGGTGCAAGGTCGCACAGATCACCTCTTCCAAGGGGCGACCTGTGGCCACGGCTCCCTGTGCTTCCTTTGGTCCCCACCTTCCTCCTTTATTTATTTATTTTATTTTATTTATTTTTGTATTTATACCCCGCTTATCTTCAAATGAAGTCTAAGCGGCTTACAAGGGCTATATAAGCCATGCCAAGTTACAGAGATAGACAGACAACAACACAACAATAAATTTAAAAACAATAAAAACCTAATCGCACCTTGATAATTATGACATAAACATAAGCATAAAGATGGCGGAAGAGAGAAAAAAAATGAACTTAGGAATCGCCAAAGGCTTCCCGGAAAAGGTAAGTTTTTAAAGCCTTCCGGAAGGCCAGCAGGGACTCTGCAGAGCGCACTTCAGTGGGGATGGAATTCCAAAGGCTAGGGGCCGCCACTGAGAATGCCCGTGTCCGAGTACTCGTCTTCCGGGCTTCTCAAACTGTGGCGACCCGCAGCAAGTGCGCTCGCGCCTGCCGAACGGGACGGGCCGAGGTCCCCACCTCCCTTGTTCCCCACCTCCCTCCCTCCCTCCGTTCCTTGTTCCCCACCTTCCTTCCTTCCTCTCTTGGTTTCCACCTTCCTCCCTCCCTCCCTTGGTCCCCGCCTTCCTTCCTGTGGGTGGGGTTGCAAGGGGTCAGTGGGTGGGGCTTATGGGTCAGTGGGTGGGGTTTACAGTGGGGTGGCAGGGTCGGGGAGCAACTGGCCCCTGACACATTCTCAGCCGCCAAATCTGGCCCTCCTTACAAAAAGTTTGGGCACCCCTGATTTAGGGTGACCAGATGGGAAACAGGGCGGGGACCCTGGCCTTTTAATAATGGTAAGGAGGAAGTTTCAGCAGGTGCAGTATTAGGACCTGCACCTGTTGAAGCGTCTTCCTCCACCCATCTTTTAATGGTCCAGGAATCTTGTCCTCTTTCATCTGGCCTGCAGATGACTAACATGGATCTCTCCTTTTAAACCCTGTTCTGTGCTAGAGATATAATTCAGGCAAGCATTAATGACTTTGCAATGACACCTGCAAATGAAGCATGTGCTTAGTTCCTGATGAGCAGCTACAAAGCAAAGGAAGCATTGTTTCAAGCAAGAGAGAAGTGTAATAAGCTTCTGTTGGGACAATCAAAGGTTTTCAGCAATTGAGGGATCCCTCTCTTTTAATGATGGCTGTTTGTAGCACCGAGTGTGACCCTGATTCAGCTTCACAATATATTATACCAGAGGTTGATACCTATGACTAGCAATCAGACCTTCTCCTTCAACATTACAGCGGTACCTGAATTTATAAATGTAATCCATTCTGAATGCATGCTCATAAGTCGAGCTACTCTTAAATCAGGGTACCTATCGAAAAAATTGAAAAAATAAGTTAAAAAAATCAAAACATGAAAAAAAAGTAAGTCAAGCAGACCATATCTAAAACTTCTAAGGTGCATTTTAAACACCAACAGTTTTCCGCTCTTAAGTCAAATTCCTCTTAAGTCAAGCTGCTCTTAAGTCGGGATATCACTGTATTGTGATTTGTAAGTTGACAAATCAACTTACAAGTGCAAGTGCTTCAGCCGATTTCTGATACTATAGTCAACTGTCTTCACAAGACTGCCCCAACTTAGGTCCCAATTAGAGATGGGCACAAACTGCTACATGTCCCACCACCTACGTAAGCTAGGTTGTAGAGTTCCCTTACAAGTGAACATAGGTTGAATCTGTCTTTGTTGGACTTCAGATGGCCAACTAAAATTGTGCTGTTTCTAGTAGCCTTTGGTCATGTTAAATTGGCTTCTAATTTGTCCTTTATTTTTACTCTGTTTTCTTCTCCATTTATATCACCTTGTGAGCATATAGGTAATGAACAAATGTAATCCATCCATCCATCTGTCACTTCCAAATCCCCAGTTCTGAAACCTGCACTATGATTGAGGCACTTCCACCATGTCTTGGTGTCCTTTTGCCTAGTGGGTCCCCAGATGTTCTTGAACTACAACTCCCAGAAATCCTGGGCTGCAAAGGTAATGTTGAAGGCTTCTGGGAGTTTTCATCCAAGAATATCTGGGGACCCAAGGTTGCGAACGGTTATCAGACACAACTGCGTATCAATGCACTGCTGGAGAGGCAATCGAAAAACCAGGTCTTACTGGTCATGTCATAGAATCATAGAATCATAGAGTTGGAAGATAACTTAAGGGCCATCCATTCCAACCCCCTGCCATGCATGAACCCCCATCACAGTATTTCCGACACATGGCCATCCAGCCTCTGCTTAAAAACCTCCAAAGAAGGAGACTCCACCACCCTCTGTGGCAGCATATTCCACTGCCAGACAGCTCTAAGCATCCTGAAGTCCTTCCTAAGGTTTAAATGGAATCTCTTTTCCTGTACTTTGAAACCATTGCCCCGAGTCCTAGTCCCTGAAGCCATGAAAAACAAACCAATCCCTTCTTCAATGTGACATCCTTTCAAATATTTAAACATAGCCTTCTTTTTGTAAGGCTGAACATTACCAGCTCCCTAAGCTGCTCCTCGTAAGACATTTCTTCCAGACCCTCAATCATCTTGGTCGCCCTCCTCTGGAACCGCTCAAGGTTGTCAACAAACATCCTTTTTAAACTGAGGTTCACAGAACTGGACACAGTAGTCCAGGTGGGGTCTGACCAGAGCAGAATAGAGTGGTACAACAACAACAACAACAACAACAACAACAACAACAACTTTATTTTTATGCCACCTTTCTCCCCAAAGGGACTATCACTTCCCTTGATCTAGACATTATGCTTCTGTTGATGCAACCAAGAATCGCATTGGCTTTCTTGGGCACCGCATCACACTGCTGACTCATGTTCTATTTGTTGTCCATCAAGACACCCAAATCCCTTTCATAGGAACTCTTCCAGCTAGGTGTCCCCCATCCTATATCTGTGCAATTCATTCTTTTTACCTAGATGCACCACCCTACATTTTCCTTTGTTGAACTCCATTCCGTTAGCTTTGGCCCACGACTCTAATCTGTAAAGGTCCTTTTGGATTTTCATCCTATCCTGTAGGGAATTAGCAGCCCCATCCAATTTAGTATTATCTGCAAATTTGATCAGCCTACTCTCTATTCTTTCCTCCAAGTCATTAATAAAGATATTGAACAGCACTGGACCCAGAACAGAGTCCTGGGTCACCCCACTGGTCACACCCTTGGGAAGATGGGCAGGGTATAAATCCAACAATAAATAAATAAATAAATAAATAAATAAATAAATAAATAAATAAATAAATAAATCTCTCCAAGCTAAAGGGAAGCCATTAATGATTTTTACCTTTTGGGCGCGATCAGTCAACCAATTACAAATCCATCGAACAGTGGCACTATCTATCCCACTATATTGCAACAAGTTGACGTTCTGTTCCCTAGGCTTAAGGTGTGGTGGCATTTGGAGAATCAACCCAGCAAGATCTGGCACTTGGGTTCATTGCCTCTCCTTCTCATAGCAGTAAAAAGAGGTTTGGAGCCATGCAGTCATCAAAACAAATTCAAAAGTAGGCTATGGGTGATACGTTCATAGGCTACTAGTAGGGAAAAAAAGTTGCTGAGCTTTCGAGACCAAGCACTCCTTTTCAAAGCAGGTATAGAAATCGAAACATGGCAAGGGATGCAATTTGCCAGGAGAGATTAGATCCCTTGCCCTGTTTGGACTTCTATGCCTGCTTTGAAAAAGAGAGTTTCATTGGAGAAACTAAACAGCCATTAAACAGAAGGATGGCCCAACATAGGAGGGGTAACAGCTCAGGACCAGCATCAGCAGTACACCTCCATTTGAAGGAGAAAGGGCACTCATTCAAAGATGAGGATGTACACATATTAGACAAAGAACATAGGTGGTTTGAGAGAGGAGTAATGGAAGCCATTCATGTGAGCATTGAAACCCCCTCCCTCAACAGAGGTGGTGGCTTCAGGCATAGTCTATCTGCTACTTATCAGGCTATACTTTCCAAAGTACCCAAGCAAATCAAGGAGCCTTCTCCACCAAGGTCACAGCTAACGACCCATTCTTGATGGGTTTCAGCACCTTAGGCCATTGTTTACCTTAAGGCCATGGACACTAATGTCTCCCCAACGGGCCTATTCAGGCCATTGGTTCATCTTATGAGCCTAATTCAGGCCAGGGTGACGAGAGGTCAAAGCTGACTGACTATAAGATGGAGGACTCACACTAGCTGTATTCAGACTGAGGAAGCTGTTTGGATGAGCAGTGAAACGTTTCTACCTCTCAAAAAAGAAGTCCAGTAGCCATGACTCAACTTCCAGAAAGACCTTGCTCTCAAGAGCTCAGCAACTTCTTTTCCCTACTAGCAGCCAATGAAGGTATCTCTTTCTCATCCAAATTCTTCATGCTCTGGTGCTTCCTGCATCTCGGTTTTTCTTCACTACCCTGCCCTCTTCCTGTGTTACATTATGAGCAGAGAAAAGATAAGAGCACAGAAATTCTATACTCTTCAGCGTCTGCTGGAATTGTCCTGCTTGTAAGGGACCCCAAGGTCTTTGTAAGAACCAGATGAAGCTTCCAAGCCATCTGCTCTTGCTCCGATCCCCAGCAAAGGAAAAACATTTGCATTAAATGAGCCATGTCACAATTAGGAGGAGTAAGCAAAGTTTATTTTATTTTTTAAAAAAAAAATACCAACCCTAGTTTTTAAAACCACAAGAAGAAGTAGGGGGTAGGAAGAATCTTCGCATTGGACTTTAATGCTCCAAATTGCTTGGGGCAGTGGGAATGTGCCTAATCCATAAAGTCATTTTACCATGTCTGGGGGCACCATGAGAGAAATTACAATAGAAATGGATAGTGCTGCCAAAGAGAAGTGCTGCTTTGTGCAGTTTATTGCCCATTAGTGCGACCAGCAACATTGTGTTATCTCCTTCCTGTGCAATGACTCTCTGTTTGGTTTCAGGAGAGTTATGGTAGAATCAATGTAGCCTGTAAATGTGTCTACATGCTATTTCGGCTTGCCAGATTTTGATTTAAAGAGAACGGTGTCCCCTCAGGCAGGATTAAGCAGAATCCGGTGGATCAACGATTGTCAGAGTTAAGCCATAGACCACCTGGATCCACAATGGATCTGGGAGAGAGTCTTGTAGGTGGAGGAAAACACCCAACCTATAAGGTTGTAGAAAAACTGTATGTAGCTCTTATTCATCATGGTATAAGCATGATGGTCATGAACTAGAAAAATTGGTGCTTTCTGATGGTTCGTGGTTCATGGCACAAACCCACAAGCCACCCTGAAGCCAATAAAAATGAATCAATTCATGGATTTGCAAAGAGTTTCACAGCTGGGAACTCCTAGTTCCCTGAGCTCCTTGCTCTCTGAAGATGCTGGCCACAGAGGCTGCTTTTACACGACCCCTAAAATCCGAGGCAAAGGGCTCCCAGAATGCAGACCTCAAAATTGTTTTCCAACCAGCTGCGGACTTTAAAAAAAAATTAAGTATGACCACGCCCACCTAAGCGCGCCCCAGTGCATTTTACAAGTTCCTGGTCTCTGGAGGTAAAAAAAAATATCGGATTACAAAGCTGTGGATTCCGAGCTCTCCTCGCCTTCTGTTTGTTTTTGTTGTCCTCCTGCCCCTTTAAAAGCCTGGAATCCCTACGGGGCTACTCCGATGGCAGGCGGAGGTGATCCTGCATTCTTTTCTCCCTTTTGTTCTCCCTCCCCTCACTGCAGACAGGAGCAATGAAGTGCGGAAGGGTGGGAACACAGGAAGCAGAACAAACCCCCATGATCTCTGGTCCGAATTTAAGTTGCCAGCGGATTTTAGAGGTCATGCAAAAGTGCCCAGAGTCTGGTGAAACGTGAGGAAGAAAAACTTCCAGAACATGGCCAAACAGCCCCCAAAACTCACAACAGCAATCACTTCATGGTTTGATTTCCTATTTTGTGCCTTGGGGGAGGGGGACCTATTGCCTCTGCCACCTACCCTTCCCACGCCCCCCCCATCACCTCTCTCCCTAGTTCTTCCACCACCACTACCTCCTTCTCCTTTGCTACCACCGCCGCTGCCGCCATCTTGAAGGACAGCAGCCCCCCTTCCCTTCCAGGAGCTGGGCCCACTGAGTTCATGTGTATTCTCCTGTCAACCAGAAGGGAAGCTGGGACTCTCTCTCTGAAGCTGGTGGTGGCAGTGGACGAGATGGTGGTAGCAGGAGCACATAGGGAACCCACGGGGGCAGCAGGAAGAGGGCAGGTGGGCATCCATTTTGCCGAAGCAAAATGAAGCATCAAGCAGAAAAAAGTCGGGCATTTCATTTTGTTTCAGCAAAACAGGTTGCAAAAACCATCCACAAACTTGCCTGGTTTGTTTTTCTCTGGTTCGTGGTTCACACCCATCTCTAGTATAAGCTTTCTTTGACCGCTGCTGGCGTAGAGACAGAGTTGAACATTATGGGCTAAACCTAATAGAATCTGGGAGGGTCTAATGTTCTGTGAATAGATCTTTCAGGAATGTAGAATTTGCTGGCTTTTTAGTATTGTAACGTGGTCATCAGGCAACACACTTTTTAATTGTTTACCTTGCATGGCTCAAATTTTAGCTGGCTTGCAGTTTTAATGTGTGACACCACATATACATTCCCTCTTTGACATGAGGGCACTGTCTGACCAATATGGAATGACCTATCCCAGAATTATATAATTCAAAGGGAGGTTGCCATTATGGGATACTGATGGGAAAGAGGGAAGTCTTTATAAAAGCAGAAGCAGAAATGAAAATCCTACATAGAGCACAATTCCATGTACAAATTAAAAAGGCCAGGTGTTCTTCACAGCTATTCTGTCACATTTCTGGGTTTATGGATGCAGTGGGTCTTCTCTAGTTGAGGCCACTGGCTGAATTCAGGCCTGTTTTCATCTTCTTACTGAAGACAGTGTTGTAAAAATATTCATGGGATAGTGCACAAAGAAAGCAAAAGTTTGCAGGAACTACTAGTTTGGAAGTTCGTGCCAGATCATTTCGCAGCGAACAGGTTGTTGGTGCTTCAAAACTCCACGTCCTCCAGCGGGCAGTCACTGGGACGCAGTGACAGAGCTTCCCTGTCTCACCTCTTTCTCCAAATGGGTGGCTGCTGAAGGAGGTCAGGCTTTGCAGCACCAACCGGCACCACTAGACGAACTGGCACGAACCACCAAACTAGCGGTTTGTGCCCACCTCGAGTTGAAAGCTTCCTTCTAGTCCCGCAAGCCTGCTCCTCAGGCAGGCAGCATGCCTGAAAGACATAAGAGGCTCCGTGAGACTGAAACAGAAGCTCTCCACTCCCTTGCCAAACTCCTGAGGCCCTCCGGAAAGGCACCTTTTGTCTTCTCTAACAAGGTACCCACTCAGGAAGGTCCCTGCAGGTTTGTGTTAGAGAGGCTCTGCAGTCATTCCGCTGCTCCATCTGTGTGGCGAAAAGTGACTTGGCTGCCGTCCGAGATTTGCATTCTGCCACCAGAAAGAAACGGATCTGGCCCCTGGAGCACGGTTGCTCTTTCCTGACACCATTTACCCTTCTCCGTACATGGAAAGGCTGATGCGTCCTTTCCTCACGGTGCAGGGTAGCCCAGGAAATAAACTGCAACTCTCTTCCATCCACACCACCTCAACCTTCTGCCTTCCTTTTATTAAATAAAAAAAAACAGGACGGCAATTCAGGAGGGTGACTTCTTCAATGGGCCAGCCGTTACCACCACTTCAATTAAACAGCGGTAATAAATTCCAAAGGCACACGCACGCATAACCCCCCCCTCCCCCATATCCCATGCCAGCTGTTTGCCACAATAAGGCTCTGGTTTATTTTTTACAATAAAAGTGTAATGAAAGTTAAATTAACGGTGTAAAATATGTAACGGCCCGGCCGTAAACGGCACATACTAATCCTTTCCTCCCCAGCCTCTCTCCGTTTTCTCCTGAGGTTTCCATAATTTGCTTGCGATCATATAAACAGCGACGCCGTTATGAATTTAGTGAGCCTCCTGCTGGCAGCGATATAATAAGTGAATTGTGCCACATTTGCAGATGATTAAAAACTAGGATCAGCATTTTTCAAATTATCTCGGGTAGTGGGGGGGGGAATGAAATAACAGCCACACAGCCCTCGACTGTAAACTCCTCTGTTGCCATCATTGTTGTTGTTGTTGTTTAATGGGATAAAATAAAAATAATGACAATGACAATGAAACCCAGAACGTGAACTTCAAGCACAGGGAGGCATTTATTTTGACAGTTGTCATTGACGTCCCTAATTGCTGCCTTGCATAAAGGGAGAGGGTGTTGCAGATGACATGGACGCCTTTTCTGTAAAGCCCCGAGCAGTAACAAACACACATACATGTTTATAATTGACATGTGTATCTAAACAAATGCAAATGACTGCAGAAACTTTCATTGCAAAGGGCGCCACAAGAGCATGGTTACCGATTCCTGATTCCAGAACAAATGGAGTAGAATATAGGGCTAGAGTTAAGACATGATGGGCCATGGAGAAATTGAGAATTTCTCCAAGCAGAGAGAGTCTGGGGCAATCTGAGACAGCCAGTGCATAAAGGTATGTCAGTAGATCAAGGCCATAGAATCATAGAATCATAGAGTTGGAAGAGACCTCAAGGGCCATGCAGTCCAACCCCCTGCTATGCAGGCACCCCCATCACAGGACTCCCGAGAGATGGCCATCCAGCCTCTGCTTAAAAACCACCAAAGAAAGAGACCCAACCACCCTCCTTTGTGGCAGCATATTCCACTGCCAAACAGCTCTAACCATCATGAAGTTCTTCCTAATGTTCAAACGGAATCTCTTTCCCTGTAGTTTGAGACCGTTGCCCCGAGTCCTAGTCTCTGAAGCTATGGAAAACAAACCTGTTCCCTCTTCAATATGACATCCTTTCAAATATTTAAACATAGCTATCATATCCCATTTCAGCCTTCTTGAAAGGCTAAACATTCCCAGTTTCCTAAGCCGTTCCTCATAAGACATTTCTTCCAGACACTCAATCATCTGGGTTGCCCTCCTCTGGACCTTCTCAAGATTGTCAACATCCTTTTTAAATTGAGGCGAACAGAATCTGGTAGGCCTAGGTGAAGGCCCAGAGACATATCAAAAGTCCTAGACAAAGGGCAGTGGTTCCCAATCTTGGGTCTCATTCTTGGACTGCAGCTCCCAGATCCCTTGCCAACACCGCTCTCTGGAGTTGCAGTCCAAGAATGTCAGGGGAGTCGAGTTGGAAATCACTGATCTAGGGCAACAATGGGAGCTGACAAGCTAAGAAGCCATTTCTGCATTCAATCTTAGTTCTGAAAAGTTCACTGCGGAAGAGACAGGCACAAACCTAGAACAATTGTAGTTCATGATGGTTAGCCACGAGCCCCCCACAAACCAACCAGAGAACTATGCCCATTCACAGATCAGTTTCAGTTCAATCCTGGTTTGGGAAGGGGAGCTACCTGCTCCTTTAGTGTCACGACCACCAACCATCCTGGAAGGGAAGCCAGGCTGCTGTCTCAGAAGACAGCGGTGGCAACGGCCAAGGTGGTAGCAAGATCAGGCACCAAGGAGAAAGGGGCAGGTGGGCCTCTGTTTTGCCAAAGCAGAAAACAGTTTGATGGTTTAGTTTGTTTCGGCAAAACAGGCTGCATGAGCCAAACCACAAACCAGACTAGTTTGTGGGTGTTTCCCAGCTCGTTGTTTGGTTTGTAACCATCTCTGCCCTACACAGAGAAGATCTGTGCTCACAGAAGCTGTCCATGTGCAATACGGACTTTGTTTTTATAGGGTTTCCTAGAAGAAAAAGCCTTGAAGGCCTGGCTCTTTCGTGAGGCCTTTGGCAACCTTTAATTAGTTTTTTCTTCTTTCTTCTTTTCAATTTCATTCTGCCATCTTGCCAAATATTCTATTTTATTTTTATTTATTTTTTGTTTTGTTTTGTTAGTATTGTTAATTTTATTCATTTGTTTGTGTTTCTTTTGTTTTTATTACTATATTATTGAAATGTTTGATTACTGTTTATTTAGTGTTGTAAACTGCCCGGAGTTCCTTTGGAAGACGGGCAGTAAATAAATAAATAAACAAATAAATAAATAAATAAATAAGAACCTTCATGCACAATGTCGGATAGCAGCCAGGCAGAGACATGAGCTGCAGCCTTATAATCTGTGTAGAATTACACAAATGAATACAGTGGTCCCCCACCCATTCACAGTTCATATACTGAGGTCCTGCTATATCGTGGGACCACAGTATATGAAAAAAGGCCCCCTGGGGTAAGGGGGGAAAGGCCTGTTTCAGGCCTCCCTTTCTGACTGTTGCTGCCCCAAATGGGCCTGAGAGGGCCTTCCCAAGCCTTCTGGAGGCTCCCAAAGCCCAGGAAGGCCCTTGCAGGCCTGTTTTGGGCAGCGCCAGGCTGGGGGTAAAGACAAAAGCCCCCAGCTAGATGTCTCAGGCCTGAGCTGACCTGCATTTGCATATAGCGTATTTTCAATTATTGCAGGTCATGTTGGGTCCCTAATTCTAGCAATAGGTGGGGGATCAACTATACACACATGGTCCATCACCTCAGTTCTGAAAGCTTCATTCTGCCCTCTTCATAATTCAGATGAGCTTTTTCGATCCTTTTTATTACATCAGGAATGTTGTTTTCATTTTATGACCTCGGCAGGGCCCTTTCCAGAACTGGCATTACTGGGTGCTGCTATTTAATCTCACTTTGTGTGTTTATTTATGTGGGACTAAGACAGAGACTTCTCTTCCATACATTATTTTCCTCCAGTTTCTAGTAAATTTTTCAGGGAATGCAAGAGGGGGCAGGGAAGAAGCCAAACTCAGTCTAGTTAAACATATGTGTACTAGAGATGGGCACGAAACGAACAATTTTTCGTTTCCGTTTCCGTTTTTCGTTTCATTAGCTAACGAAATGACAAATGAATTTTGTCTTTAAAATGAAATGAAACAAACAGAAACACCAGAAATTTTGTCGTGCGTTTCATTTCCATTACTGCAATATGAGTGAATTGCTTAAAATCCTAAAAAAAACCCACAAAAAATTGAAATAAATGGTAACGAAATGGTAACAAAATGAACGAAAATGAAAATGAATTTTTTGCAAAAATTCACGAAAAACAGAAACGAACCAAAACGGACCATCCAAACGACAAATGACAAACAAAATACCAATTTTTTTATTCGTGCCCATCTCTAATGTGTACTGCATGCCCAAAACAAGCACAACCTCAGAATCTGAGAATGGAAGAGCTGGAGAGATCACTGAGTCCATACCCTGACCGAAAACCCAGTGTGTGTGTGTGTGTCAAACTCTCAGATCCTGGCTCCACAGCCAAAGACCTAAACCACTGAGTAATCAAGCAATTTCCTAAAATTAAATATAATTGGTGGGGAGGGAGCATAATTAAATGGTCCCATGGAATCATTATTTACATGGATGGATGGGTGGGTGGGTGGGTGGGTGGGTGGATGGATAGATGGATAGATAGATAGATAGATAGATAGATAGATAGATAGATAGATAGATAGATAGATAGATAGATAGATAGATAGATAGATAGATAGAGTGGTACCTTGTATAAAGGAATTAATTCGTTCCAAATGAAATTATGTTAAGCAAATTTTCCTTTATACAAATTTCCCATAGGAATGCATTGAAAACAGAGTAATCCCTAATCGTGATCATTTTTGCTGTTGTATGGATTCACCCCATAGGCAATTTTGTTAAGCAAATTTCCTCTATCTCCGGAATTTATGTTGTATAGATTTTATGTCATACAAACTATATGTTATATGAGGGTCCAGTGTAGATAGGCAGGCAGGCAGGCAGGCAGGCAGGCAGGCAGGCAGGCAGGCAGGCAGGCAAAAGTTAATACAGTGGAACCTTGACTTACATCATTAATCCGTTCCAGTGGTCTAGACTTAAGTCAAACATGACTTAAGTCAAATGAACGTTTCCCATAGAAAGTAATGGGAAAGTGGGTTAATCCGTTCCAGATGATGAAAAAGACCCCCAAAAACAGCAATTTAACACAAATTTGACTGGGATAGGAGATTCCTTCTGGGGATGTAAATGAAATGTCTCTTCAAAGAGAGGAGGAGGCAGTGGAATTATAGTCCACAAGTTATATGCCTCCACTTTTTAATGTTCATAGCAACGATGTCTAACATTTAAGTTTTACTGATTTTTAACCTGACGTTCCAAGTTCTGAACAACTCTATGCTTACCATTAGAGTCCCAAAACTGTACAGCTCCCCAACTAAAATGCTTCCATTGTGGACCAGACTTCTGCAGCCAGATTTTTTACAAGACTGAGTTGACTGTCTAACCAGAGAGGCCAGCCCCGAGCTCCCAGCCCTTCTTCTCCTCCGGCAGCAGCGGCGGCTTCGGTGAGGCCGAGGACCAGCTCCAGGTGCTCGGAACTGGCCTCGTCGAAGCCGCCGCTGCTGGAAGAAGGCAGGAGCAGTTTGGAGGCGGCAGCCGCCGCGATGCTGGGTTGTGGCTGCCGCCCAATTCCGGTGCCTTGCGCCGGGGCTCCGAGATGTAAGTCAAAGCCTGCGACTCAAGTCAAACAGGCCCCTTCTTGCTGCAAGTCAAATATGATGCAAGTCAAGCAGTATGTAAGTCAAGGTTCCACTGTAGTTAATTTTTTTTAAAATAGAGATTATCAGAAAAGTAGAGGAAACGGGTAAACAAGGGTGCCCTGGAATGGAAGGAAAAGATAAAAAGGACACCACATTGCAAAATGGTCACCACAACCCTGCCCCCCCCGCACACACATACCTGTAGTCACTTATTTTGCCACATCTGTCCGAATCCCCTGTGAAGCCCGGGGCCTCTTGTTCCCAGCGTACACCCTCACGCCTCCCTGCCTTTTTCCCTAGGTGCCCTGTTCCAGGTTGCGTTGGGCTTGGACACATCAGTGGCAAATACGCTTCCCATCGCAGTGCCTCGGGGTGCCCCCTCGCTGCCCGGAGGCAGAAAGAAGGCTCCCTCAACGGCTCCTCCTTTTCATGGAAGTCGCTCAAGAACGAGGGCCCTACTTGCCCGACGCCGGGTTGCGATGGCTCAGGGCACGCCAACGGAAGCTTCCTCACCCATCGAAGGTAGGGATGTTCGCCTGCCCTTATTTCATTCCGGCACCTGAGAAGGAAAAATCCAAAGCCCTTAAAGGGCAACGTTCTGACCCCTTTGGTCCCTGCATTTTGTCTTTCAGGAAAATGCATACATAACGCGTGGGAATATTTGTCACGCCTCACAAGCTCCGTTGGTGACAATTAGCGTCACTGTCGCAGAGTGGTTCAGCGGAAGACTGTGAGAACTGTGGAAAAGAGTGTGGGCTTTAACAGCCTGATAGCAGTGCTAAAAAATAAAGACGCAAACACAGCCGGTGATTCCCGTCACCAAATAAACTGTATTTACAAAACATACAAGTCCAGCACAAAAACAAAATTGGCAGGCATATACCTCATAAACACTCCTGTAGTCCAAACTCTCGGGATCCAAACCGACAAAGTAACGTGCTACTCCTTCCAACCTCATCCCACACAATACAGGACAAACTCTCTCACTTTTATACATGTGGCTGATGCAACCATTGCTCAGCAATTTGATAACTGAGCATGTCCAAACTGCTCTGTCTTTCATCATCCACAATTGCATCATCCCTTGCAATATGACAATTCTAAATCCATTTCGTATAAACCTTAACAGACACCCGGTACCAGGTTGTTCCTGCTTGCTCTCTGTAGCCTGGAATTAATTTGCCACTGTTTACAGGACAATCCTTCCTGGAAAGGGGAATTAGGGCATCAGCACTTGCCTGGCCATATCCATCTTGCCATGTGTATTTTGGATTTTAAGTTTGGGACTTTGTGTTCTTCAATCAATCAATCAAACCTTTAATGGCATAAATAAAACACATATATAAATAAAACACATATATGAAACCTAGTTTAGGTTTTCTGGCAATAACCAAGTCAATGATTGCAACTGACATTCAAACATGGCTCAGAGTGGGAGTATTGATACAGGCTGTGGAGTTTCAGCATGATTCACTATGTATGCCATAAAACCCGCTACTTTCTTCACCCTGTCTTCCACTAGATCATTTAGCATTAATTGCATTATTCCTGCATCTGGCCATCCCTTCACCCTAGATAATATTGGGCCCAGGTATTGCATGCGGGGTACTGAGTAGCGAGGGCAGTATAAACACATATGTGCCAGAGACTCAATTCCTCCCAACTCGCACGAGCAATTCCTCTTGTTATACGGAATGCCTTGGAACCTACCTGCTAATAACGCTGAGGGCATTACATTAAATCTGGCCAGAGAATAAGCTCTGCGTTTTTGTGGTGACTGTAGTAAATGAAGATATCTAGCACTCTGGCCTTGCCTAATTGGAATTAAGTGATATAAGGGTGAGCAAGTCTTATTTGCTGAACTCAGGAGATCCTGAAATTCAATATCTAGTAATCTGCGTTTAATTACATGAAATGCTTCTTTTTGGGGCAGAGAGCCAAGTTGTTCTAATGATAGACCTATTTTTGAAATTTTCTTTTCAATGTAGTCAACTTTGTGTTCTTCACGCTGGTACAGATGTGATGGGAACAGACCTGATGAAGTAGCATTTCATCCTCAAAAACTTGTTCATTGTATAATTATTATTTTTTAGTGGTCTACAAAGTTATTTCCTATGTTTGCATTTGTCTTTTACTTTCTTTGGACCACACAGCTACCGATATTCCAAGGGAGCGTAGAAATCATTTCCAGCTGTGAAGTGCTGCATCATCAACATCTGCCCAGAAAACCAGCCATCTCATTGAGCCCTACCGCACTTAGGTTTTGAATCACCTTTTGCTTAAAATCAAATCGTCTTAAAAATCACCTAACCACATTTCCAATTGCTTTTTCCGTTGAGCCCCCTTCGCCACGCCCCTTTTCGACCGCTGTGTCGGTTTTTCTTGCAATGGCCACCAGGGGTGGTGTTTTTCAAAACCGATTTCTAGACCACTTTTTGAAGCTATTTGGCTCAAACCACCGACACCATGCACTGTTTTTTCCTGGGTTTCCCCCTCTGTATGCCTTATCCTGCTGTCGGAAAAGCCAAAAAAGAAATCCTCCTGCAGTGTAATCATTTCCGCTGACTTCTCCAGTCCTTCTACTTCCTCTTTTGGGTACAATTTTGCTTTTTCTGGTCACAGAAGTAGGCTATCAAAATCAATGTGCCACATTGTAAATAATCTAAAGGGAGAACTGGAAAATTAGCTACATTACTTTGAATGGAAGAACTACGGCATGACGATATCCTAAAAAAATAATTTCTGAAACTGAACTAGATAATGGGAAAATGTTGGACGAAATTGGAACAAAAAGCGGTTTAGCAAAGCGCGGATGGGGAAACCAGTTCTTGAGAAAATGCCCAAGTGCGGAATGCTGAATCGCTTCAGCGACCATATGACCGGGGGAGGGCAAAAGGCGATTCAAAACAAAAAGTGGTTGCTGTTTGAGGTGTGGTCGCGGCCTTCTTTTTGTTTCGGGGCCATGCAGAAATTATTTATTATTATTATTATTATTATTATTATTATTATTATTATTATTATT
>JAHTLZ010000017.1:1676255-1697346 GCA_023846285.1 Phrynocephalus versicolor
GGACAGGGGGGCTACAGTATCTCCTCACTTGCCTTCTTCCTCTTCCACTGCTTCCAAGGAACGGGTGTTGCCGTGAGCATCACAATGCCTCCCCCGGAGAAGAATGACCCAAGCAGGGTGGCGTATCAGCCACCCCCATCTCTATCTCTCCTTTTTGTTCTGCTTCTTCCATGGCTTTCCACAGAGCCTCTCCACTCTGGTCTGCCTGTGAGGAAGGCCGCCTCTACATTCTACAAGGCATCTGCCTAGAAACTGCTTGCTTAACAACCAATTCGCTTAATGACCTAGTCATAAGAATTCATCTCGGTCATTAAGTGAGGAGTGCCTGTATCTTAAGAGGTGGTGAGTGCTCAAACACTGGAGGCATTCAAGAGAAATGTAGAAAACCACCCAGCATTTATCCTATGAGTTGTATTCCTGCCTTGGGCAGGAGGTTGGATTTGATGGCCCCTTCCAACTTCATGCTTCTATTTCTTTGGTTCTGAGATAGAGCAAACACCTAAGAGTGCTTACACATTTTCTCTCCCCTCTGTTCTGTGCAAAGAAGCTTCGGGGGAGTGGGGGAATCTCATCGCCATTCCCTTTTTGCTACCATTTGCTGCTGTAATTTTGAAAAAAATATGTTTTGAAAACACGTGTTGGTATGGGTCATCTTTTTAGCGAAAATTGCAACTTATGTTCCTCTTGATTGGTGTGAAAATGTTTAAAAAGAAAGGATTTTAAAATTCATTTCTTTTATGTGACTCACAATGCTCTTTTGGACCGTGAAAAAAGATGTGTTCATTTCCTTGCTGTGTCCTGTGTTATTGAATTGATGATCAAACTGAATCAGGAGAAACAACAATTATAATAAATTATAAGATCTTGGTAGTATTCTATGTTGATCTCCCAGTCTTAGGGAAAGGAAAGCCAGCCTGGCTTGCCTTGGGAGCCTTGTGGTGCAGTGGTTAAATGCCTGTCCTGCAGATAAAACTGTGCTCAGGAGCTGGGGTTCAATCCCCGGTAGCAGTCTCATGGTTGACTCAGCCTTCCATCCTTCCGAGGTCGGTAAAATGAGCACCCAGCTTGCTGGGGGTGGGGGGGAATGTGTAGCCTGCATACTGTAATTAAACTGTAAACCACCTAGAGACTACACTTCAGTCGTGCCCAACTCTTCATGACCCCATGGACCAGAGTACATCAGGCCCTCCTGTCTTCCACTGCCTTGCAGAGTTTGGTCAAATCCATACTGATTGCATCGATGACACCGTCCAACCATCTCATTCTCTGCCGTCCTCTTTTCCTTTTGCCTTCAATCTTTCCCAACATCAGGAACTTTTCCAATGACTCTTCTCTCCTCATGAGGTGGCCAAAGTACTGGAGCTTCAGCTTCAAAATCTGTCCTTCCAGTGAACATTCACAGTTGATTTCTTTCACGATGGATAGGTTTGATCTCTTTGCAGTCCAGGGGACTCTCAAGACTCTCCTCCAGCACCACAGCTCAAAAGCATTGATTCTGTGGCCATCAGCCTTCTTTATAGTCCAGCTCTCACTTCCATACATCACTACTGGAAAAACCATAGCTTTGACTATCCAGACCTTTGTCAGCAAAGTGATGTCTCTGCTCTTTAGGATGCTATCTAGGTTTGCCATTGCTTTCCTCCCAAGAAGCAGGCATCTTTTTATTTCATTGCTGCAGTCGCCATCTGCAGTGATCAAGGAGCCCAAGAAAATAAACTCTGTCATTGCCTCCATTTCTTCCCCTTCTATTTGCCAGGAGGTGATGGGACCGATGACCATGATCTTAGTCTTTTTGATGTTGAGCTTCAGCCCATTTTTTTCACTCTCCTCTTTCACCCTCATTAAGAGGTTCTTTAATTCCTCCTCACTTTCTGCTATCAGAGTAGTATCATCTGCATATCTGCGGTTGCTGATATTTCTTCCAGCAAACTTAATTCCGGCTTGTGATTCATCCAGACCTGCCTTTCACATGATGTACTCTGCATTAGAGATGGGCACGAAACAAACAATTTTTCATTTCCGTTTTTGTTTTTTCATTTCGTTATGCAACGAAATGACAAACAAATTTTGTCTCCAAAATGAAACAAAATGAACAGAAACACCGGAAATTTTGTCATGCATTTCGTTTTCATTACGGCAATACAGTGAACTGCTTTAAATGCTTAAAAAAATCACAAAAATTGAAATTAATGGTAACAAAACAG
Source organism: Phrynocephalus versicolor (assembly GCA_023846285.1). NCBI lineage: Eukaryota > Metazoa > Chordata > Lepidosauria > Squamata > Agamidae > Phrynocephalus > Phrynocephalus versicolor. The sequence goes on from JAHTLZ010000017.1 coordinate 1,678,460, forward strand.
TAACAAAACAAACAAAAATGAAAATGAATTTTTTGCAAAAATTCGCGAAAAATGGAAACGAACCGAAACGGACTTTCCAAACGACAAACAACAAACGAAACACCATTTTTTAAAATTCGTGCCCATATCTACTCTGCATATAAGTTAAATAGGCAAGGTGACAGTATACAGCCTTGTCGTACTCCTTTCCCAATTTTAAACCATCTTTTAATTTCGTTGCTGCAGTCGCCATCTGCAGTGATCAAGGAGTCCAAGAAAATAAACTCTGTCATTGCCTCCATTTCTTCCCCTTCTATTTGCCAGGAGGTGATGGGGCAGTATATAAGCAGAACACTTTGCTTTGTTTTGCTTTTGGGAAAGGTACACACACACACACACACACACAAATATATAAAACTAGGAGATTGTGATGGGATTCCTGCATGGCAGGGGGTGGGACTGGATGAGCTTTGAGGTCTCTTTCAATTCTATGATTCTATGATTGTGTGTGTGTGTGAGAGAGAGAATATGTCAGCTTCTGTTAACCTGGTGCTTCCCAGAGCTGGACTACAAAACCTCTGATCCCCAACCACTTGGCTGTGGAATCAATTTCATAGAAAAGACTGCTGAAAGAGAAGAGATCATGCCACAGATACACTCAGAAAGACCATTCCAAGGGTCTTTAAGTAGTCAGAGATAATGCTGGTTGTGCTGGAATTAAATACTGCTCTTGCTGCTCTTGCTACAGCATTATTAAATCTACAGTCATGAAAATGATTATTTATCATGATGATTGTAGATAAATGCTGTTAACTGTACCCAGGAGGAAGAGAGAGAGAGAGAGAGAGAGAGAGAGAGAGAATACATGTTTGCATTTCATTGTACCAAGTTCGGTGAAACCTGGGTTTTGGATATCTCAGTTATACCCCCACAAAGTGGGTCACTTTAGCAGCTGGCTTGGGGAAAGCCCTATCTTTTAACAAGTAGAAATCAACAAAATACTGATTTTGATGAATTTTGCAATTCCTTTTTTAATCCATGACCATCTCTAAAAGGAATGTTTAACATCACGTCAACAATCAGCCAGTGGCTCCAGTCCTGATATAAGGACATTATGCTACTGATGGAAAGTCACAGAAAACTTAAAACAGGTTCAAAATGCAGCAGCCAGATTGCTGACTGGGGCGGGTTACAGAGATCACATTGTTGTTGTTGTTGTTGTTGTTGTTGTTGTTGTTGTTGTTGTTGTTGTTGTTGTTGTTGTTGCTGTTGCTGTTGCTGTTGTTGTTGTTATTGTTATTGTTGTTGTTGTTGTTGTTGTTGCTGCTGCTGTTGTTGTTGTTGTTGTTGTTGTTGTTGTTGTTGTTGTTGTGACTGACTCTTCATGACCCCATGTCCATGGCATTTTCTTGGCAGGAATAATGGAGTGGCTTGCCAGTTCCTACTCCAGGCGTCTACAGTATTACAGCCCTACTAAAGCAGCTCCACTGGCTGCCAATCAGCTATCGGACACAATTCAAAGTGCTGGTTTTAACCTACAAAGCACAAAATGGCCTGGGTTCAAGCTATGTCAAAGATTGAATCTCGCCGTATGAACCAGCTCAGGTGCTAATGTCATCAGGAGAGGCCTTTTTCTCCATCCCACCACCTTCACAGGTGTGTCTCATAAGAACACATTTATTTATTTAAAATCTTTTTACTCCACCTTTCTCCTTGGAAAAGGACCCAAGGCGGCTTACAATGATGTAATTAGAGATGGGCACGCAATGAACAATTTTTCGTTTCCATTTTCATTTTTTTGTTTCATTATGCAATGAAACAACAAACAAATTTTGTCTCTAAAATGAAACGAAACGAACAGAAACACCGGAAATTTTGTTGTGCGTTTTGTTTCCGTTACTGCAATACAAGTGAATTGCTTAAAATCCTTTTAAAAAATCACAAAAAATTGAAATAAATGGTAACGAAATGGTAACAAAACAAACAAAAACAAAAACATTTTTTTTTGCAAAAATTCGCGAAGAATGTAAACGAACCGAAACGGACCCTCCAAACGACAAACGACAAATGAAATGCCATTTTTTTAAATTCGTGCCCATCTCTAGATGTAATGTAAAAACATGAAGTTGGTTTCTCTCTTGTGGCTCCCAAACTTTGGAATCCTTTCCTGCTCAAGGCCAAGACTGCCCCATCTCTGCTGTCTTTCCAAAAACAGGCAAAGACCTTTCTCTTCAGGCAAGCTTTCCTTGAATGATGGAATACCTGTTAAGTGACTTTTAGATGGATTACCATGCATGAACTCCATGCATCCAACCCTCATAATGGAATTGTTTTTTCTTTTTGCATGCTCTTTGTAGCTTTAATTTACCTTTGAATGTTGTAAGACGCTTCTTCTAATTCCCTGTTCCTAACTTGAGTATGTCTTAAATGTTCTGGGCTGTATATTGCCCCCTCATTATCGTAAGCCGCCTTGGGTCCTTTTCCAAGGAGAAAGGCGGGGTAAAATATTCTAAATAAATAAATAAATAAATAAATAATGATGAGTTCCATTTGGCTGGGGTGATCTGATCTTTGCAGCATACAGTGGTACCTCTGATTACACATTTAATTCATTCCCAGAGGCAATTTGTTATCTGAAACATGGTTTCCCATTGAAATGAATGGGAAACCGATTAATCCATTCCAGAGGTCCGAAAAAAGGCAAAAAGCTTTTTTTCCCCCCAGACCTTTTTATAAAGTGCATTTAAAAGGCATGCAGTGCTGGAAAACAAACCCCCAGGACCCCCCCCCCCTGCAGTGCAATGCAAGCATGGAGAAAATAAAGCAGCAAGACCAACCCAGCATTTTCCCGCCAAAAATGCAAGAGGCAAGATGCAAACAGACACAAACAGAAACAGAAAGACTACTCCAGCATATTCCCATCAAAAATGAAGAAAAGCAATGCAGGGAATAATAAAAGCTAGCTCCCTGCCTTTCCAAGTTTGAAAGGTCCAAATTCATCAGCAAAAAAAGTCCAGAATCATTCCAAAACACCATTGAGAAATGCTCTAACTCCTCCCACCCCTCCACAAATTATGGGGGATGCAATGCATCCTGGGTATACTTTTTTTTTGCAAGGCATTTTGAAACATTCGTTATCCAAGGCAGCCCATAGGGAACATTTGTTATCCAAGGCAGCCCTATACCTGGAAATTTCCATTTGTTATCTGAGGCATTTGTTATCCAAGGTATGACTGTACCTGAGCCATAAAACCATTCTCAGATTTCTAGAGCTTGCCCTCACTTACTGTTGGGCAAACAGTTTGTTTGAGGGTCCCAAACAGAGTCGCTGAGCTTGAGAATTGCTCTAGAGCAATGGTTCCCAATCTTGAGTCCTCAGATGTTCTGGAGTTAAACGCTTCAGAAACCTTCACTATTAGCAGTGCTTGCCAGGACTTTCAGGAATTGAAGTCCAGGAATACCTGAAGACCCAAAAGGATGGGAACTAATGCTCTAGGTAACGAGAGATAGGTAAGGTGAGACTGCTTTCCATCACCCCCTCCCAACATCTTGCCCCCTTCCCAGATTGATAAAGCAAAGCAAAGTGTTCTGCTTATATACCGCCCCATACCACTTCATGTAGTCTCTGGGCAGTTTACCATTTCATTGCAGTATGCAGGCTACACATTCCCCCCCACCGCCGCAAGCTGGGTACTCATTTTACTGACCTCAGAAGGATGGAAGCCTGAGTCAACCATGAGCCAGCGACCTGGGATCGAACCCCAGGTTGTGAGCACAGTTTTACCTGCAGGACAGGCATTTAACCTCTGCGCCACGAGGCTCATGATAAGCATGTTTCAGGCAATCTTGTCTATTGGCACTCTTCCTCTCAAAGGAGCACTCGGTCTAGAAGACCTATGGCAACTCCTCATGACACTATGTTTTCAATGCTAGTTTCTATCCCTCATAAGTTTCAGATGGTCTACAATACATGATTACATGGAATTTTTACTTGCCTATGCAAGGGAAGCCAGGCTCGTTGCCTCGGGCAATGGAGGTGACAGTGTTGAGTCCGGGCTAATCCCTAACTTTTCTTGTCTCGAAATAATTTAGCCAATAACTCTGAGACAAGAGATCCAATAACCATTTGTTTATTTGCAGCTGAAATGAAGGAAGGGGCAATTTTCCTGCTCCCCCCCCCCAACAGAAGGAAAGAAACCCACCAAACAAAGGTAGGACACACATTTAAGTACATAAAGCATGAAATTAAATTTACACCCCTCGCCAATCAACAACATTCTTTAGTCAAGCTGTAATTCTTGTTAGAGCCATCTCTGCACCATTCTCCTTGCACCCCCCTCTTATCAATGTCCTTGGTAATTTAACACAGCCTCTTCTTCTTTCACTCTTGCTGAGGCACAGGAATTCCAGCAAAGTTCAAGCCATTCACAGAGCTCAATGAAACCTAGATGCAAGACTAGGGATGGGCATGAAATGGAAAAAATAGAGTTTGCTATCGTTTCCTTTCTACTAGCGGTTTGTTTCATTTCATTTTTAAATGAACTTTTGTAAAAATTTGCAACAAAATGAAACAATTTGTTATTCTCTAAAATGGTTCCCCCGGGGCTTAGAGGCACCAAATTTGGTCGGTAGCTTTTTACAAGCAAGCCATTTTACGGAGTAATGAAACATTTCATTTTCAAAGGGAAAAAGAAGTCTTTCATTTCATTTTGTAACAAAATGCTGCTTCCCATTTCATTGCATTTCTTTGCAAGCTTAATGAAATGACAAAACAGTGTGTCATTTTTTTTGCAAGGTGACTGGTCTATGCAAGACATTTATATAAAATCAACATGGTGTCACTTTATGGACTCCTGCCGTAAACAGCAGGTCATTGCAGCAGTGGCAGGTAGGCCGATGACATCAGGGGAGGCTGGCAGCAGGAAGAGAGAGAGAGACTCGACAGCACAACTCAGACAGATGGGTCCAACTCATGAGTTGGGTTGCAAGTCTTCCCCACCTAACAGTTCCCCTTCCAGTTGAGTCCAAGTCACCAGTGCAACCTAAGGGTGTACAGTATTTTCCCACATATAGAACTATGTTTTTATCTAAAATTGTTAGTCTAAAAATAGAGGGATGTGTTATACATGGAAGTAAGCCAAGGAGAAAACTGCATGGTTGCGAAACTGTAATTTTGGGTTGGAAAACCAAGGGTCGTCTTATACATGGGGGTGTCTTATAGAAATTACAGTAGTTAGAATCGGCCTACCAAGGTGTTCCAAGTGTTATTTTTTTGCAAGCGTAGCAGGAGATTATGAAGTACTGCACAAATGTACCAGACAAATACAGAAGCACACAGACACACATCCAAGAGACAGAATATTTGCTAAACTTTAACATGAAATTTCATGGACCAAGCCCACCTCCTTAGAGAGCAGGCGATCGTAACACTTGCAACAGGAGATTTTCCATATTTCCTTGAGAAATGCAGCTGCGCTGTTGTGCCACAGTGCCACAAGGTGGCAGGCAAGCTCCATGAAGAAAAATATGTCTACGGCGTGTGTGTGTGGGGGGGGCAGGTCCAGTCCCCGACCTGTTAAACATGCCGCCGTCATGTCCCTCTCAGGTGGACAGCTATCTTCTTCGCCAGAACACACTAGCCCATGGTAACATCAGCACAGGGGCAAGTAGGTATTCTCTTAGTGTTAGGCTTTGGCAAGTGTCATTTTTCAGGGGATACAGCCTGTCAGCCCTAAAAAGAAAACGAAAAAACAAAATGTTCTGCCTATATATGTCTGTGAGGATTCTCAGAGGCATTGCCCAGAGGAGGTGGTGCAGAGAATCCATGGTCGTACCTCTGAGCTGGGAAGCACCAAACACCTGTTCAGCCAATAAGTGAACTGGCACAAACCACCAAACCAGCAGTTCATGCCCATCTCCACCAAGTGACATACAGTGGACCCTTGTATAACAAGCAGCTTGTATAACATAAAATCTGTACAACATAAAAATTCCATTGATAGGGGAAATTTGCTTAACATAATCACCTATGGGGAGAATCCATACAACATAAAAATGGGATTACTCCATTTTCAATGCATTCCTATGGGAATTTGTATAAAGGAAAATTTGCTTAACATAATTTCACTTGGAATAAATTAATTACTTTATACAAGGTACCACTGTATATTGTTTGGAACTCAGAGAGGAGGCGAAAGTGGTTAATAGTGGAATTGACATCAAATTTAGAAGAAATTGTGCATTATAATGAATTCTTGAAACCAGATGAATCTTACATTTAAAAAAAAAACCTAACAAAGAGTAGTAAGCACTTCTGGTTCTCCCAGCCATGCCTTTAAAGTCCAACGTTGAATCATCGATCGTTCTACAGTCAGGACAATAGCTTACATTTGGCTAGCTGAAAAGACTCTCAACTGTATTGATTGTGTGACATTTCTTCCTCTACGATACAGAATCTCTGTTCAAATATATGAAAGAAGAACTGCTGAACACTTCTGGGAAACGGTATGAGATATTTCAAACAATTCAATTCCTAGGAGCTGAAGTAGTTGAAAATGACTCTAATAGTATATTGACTCCAATTCAGCAATATATCATTTCTTCTGTTCCGGGTATGAGGAAATGGGGCCAGGACTGTGCAGCTTGCCCAAGGCCACCCAGGCTGGCTTTTCTGCCTGGAGACCCAGTGGGGAATTGAACTCCTGACCTCTGGTTTCACCGCTGGACACCTAAACCACTGAGCTAACCAGTCAGCTCATTGAATCAACAGGATTTAAGTAAGGGTTGGCTAGATGCCCTAAGCAAATCCGATCTCGCCTGATTTTGGAAGCTAAGCAGGGTTGGCCCTGGTTAGTACTTGGATGGGAGACCTCCAGGGAATACCAGGCACTGTAAGCGCTTGGAGTAGGAACTGGCAAGCCACTCCAGTACAACTGTAATGACACAACACACACAAGGGTTTGCTTATGTTCACTTGCCAAAGTAGATTCTTCAGTTCATTGGGTTTGCTCTGGGTTGGACCAGGAAATTGGATGCAGACTTGGACCGTTAGATTTTGTTAGATCTATTTGTCCTCCTGCCTACCTTTAAGCAGAATCTTACTGATGAGTTACACCAGCATAACTGTACTGCGGAAGTTAATTAGGGCAAGTTACCATGTTGCCACTTGTACACCCTTGTTGTGTGCCAGTTGCACGAGTTTGTGCAAAATGAGAGATGTATTTTAGCTAGTGCCAATTTGATGCTGGAATTTACATTATTACACTGATGAACATGAAATTTGGAGGCGTGATATGCCCTAAAAATGGTGGTGCGCACATGCCAACATTTACTAGCCAGAGACCCACCTCACTAAGCTATCCTTTAGGTATGAGCAAAATTGCAAATTAAAACAATCTGTTCTTGGGATTTGCCCCCAGTTAAATTGGTGCATGCTTTCGAAGGACTTCCAAATCTATGTTGGAGTCGTTGTGTTTATGTTGTGATGTAGTTCCACATCTAGGCATCTTCCTGACCTTTTTGGCAAAATTGGAAAATGTTACAGGGCAACACGTTTGTTTTTATCTATCTTTAACACCACTTAACTTGTTTACAAGGAGAAATGTAAAACTGTTACATAAAGACTTATTAACATGTTTTGTTGCTAGCAGCAAGACAAGAGCAGGCCAGTAAATGGAAGGATGGCAAAGGTTTGTCAGCAAATAGTTGGTATATATGTGTTTTGAATGTGGCTCTCGTTGAGAGATTAATCCAAAAATTTTGAAGAGCCAGAGATAAATTTTGAGATAAATTTAAATAACATTGAAGTGACATGGTACCCATTTAAGGTGAATGTATGAATGAGGAAAACAAGTGATCACCTCCAGGTCTACATGGAGTTCTGTGATAATAGTGACAATATAAATTGGGATATGAGAGGTCACTTAGGGGAGGTTTTATTGTGGCTGCTGTTTTGTTGTTGCTGCTGTTTTTGTTTTCTCATTTTAAATTATTCTTACAGTATTTGCAATAGTCCTTTGGATAGTTGTGTATTAATAAAAAGGCAAACAAAGCAAACAAGCACCAAATGGGTTGTCTGGGTCTTTGTGACCAATCAGCCAATTCTTTTGCACTTGCAGTTTCTCACTGTATTGCTCAGAGACATTTCTGAACAATAAAGAAATACAGTGGTACCTTGTATAAAGGAATTAATTCGTTCCAAATGAAATTATGTTAAGCAAATTTTCCTTTATACAAATTCCCATAGGAATGCATTGAAAATGGAGTGATCCCATTTTTATGTTGTACGGATTCTCCCCATAGGTGATTATATTAAGCAAATTTCCCCTACCTCTGGAATTTTTTATGTTGTACAAATTTTATGTTATACAAGCTGTTTGTTATACAAGGGCCCATTGTACCTGTATTTTTTTTAAAGATGTGTCTGTCCCATGCTGGAGATGAGATCTTGTGTAGCAGGTAGATATTTCTAGCTTGCCATGTGTGTGATCCTATTTAGATTGGACATGAGAAAAGGCTGACACTTCTGTTGGAGAATTTTCATTTTAGAAAAGTTGGAGCTCTAGGAATCTGGATATTAGAAATGGGCACGACTCAAAAAAATAATTTTTCGCTTTTTGTTTTTCGTTAAGGGGTCCGTTTCGGTTCGTTTTCGGTTTTTGGGGTTTTTCCGCATTTTTCGTTTTCGTTTTTGTTATGAAACGAAACGAAAAAACAAAATGAAAACGAAAAATTTTCGTTTTTGTTAGCATTCTTTTCATTGTGATGTGTCTGCCATAACGAAAATGAAAAACACGGAAAATTTTTTCATTTTGTTTTCGTTTTCGTTTTGTTTTCTGGAAAATTTTCATTTTTGTTTTCGTTGCGTAACGAAAACGAAAATGAAAATTTTGCTGAGTCGTGCCCATTAGAGATGGGCACGACTTAGCGGTATTCCCGTTTCCGTTTCCATTACTCGGTTCCGTTACTCTACGGAAACGGTAACGGGAATTACTCCGCCAGAATTCGAGCTCGAACCGACGAACGAACAATTTTGGTCTGATTTGTCGTGCTCGTTACTTGCATTGCGCGATCGCGCGATGCCACGCGGCACAGAAAAAAAGTTTTTAAAAGTTAAAAAACCCGGTTCCCAGCCAAGAAGCAGGTGGAAAAATGCCTGCCGTGCCTCAGGGCACCTACCAGAGGGGTTGTTTCTGGAGGTCCCCGGCCTCCCCCCCATCCCCCGTCCTGGGCTGCTCTGGTGGGACTCGCTGCAGGCTCGCAGCCATCAAAAAGCCCAGTCTCGCCGCCGGCCGCCGCAATTAAAGCACAAGCAAGCAGCACGGACGGCACAGGAAAAAACTTTTAAACTCTCCCCCCACCCATTTCCGGGCCAAAAAGCAGGTGGAAAAATGCCTGCTTGACTAAGGGCGCAAGGCACGTACCGGAGGGGTGGTTTCTGGTCTGGAGGGGGGGTCCCGGCCTCCCCCCCATCCCGGGCTGCTCTGGTGGGACTCGCCGCAGGCTCGCAGCCAGCAAAAAGCCCAGTCTCGCCGCCGGCCGCCGCAATTAAAGCGCAAGCAAGCGGCACGGACGGCACAGGAAAAAACTTTTAAACTCTCCCCCCACCCATTCCTGGGCCAAAAAGCAGGCAGAAAAATGCCTGCTTGACTAAGGGCGCAGGGCACGTACCGGAGGGGGGGTTTCTGGTCTGGAGGGGGGGTCCCGCCTCCCCCCCGTCCTGGGCAGCCGGACTCGCCATGCCATGCGGTGCGGGTGCGGGAGCCAAAATGGGGCGGCGAACGCAATATTGTTTTTGAAATTGTGGTCCAAAAACACACAAGCACAACAGAAACATGCGAAAATTTATAAACTGCCAGATTTTTCACAGTAGCAGTGGGTTTTTTCTTGCAACAAAATGTCTCTCCTCTCCTCCTCTGCCCTCCATTGATTTTATTTTATTTTATTTTATTTACACCTGCGCAGTGCGCAATGATGGGCTGGCCCAGTGGCCTGGCCAGCCATGTGGGAGTGGACGACCATGCAAATTTTTGGAGCCATCCCACCAATCGCATGGCCACTTGGCCATGGAGACTTCTGGGATGTGCCAAAAAGCCCCCTAAAACCTGCCCTAGCCCCCTAGCCCCTAACCCTAATCCTTGACTCCTTACCCATACGTCACAGACTGTCTTCTTAGTGGGTCAGAGAGGCACCCAGAGGTGCAACCCAATAGCCCACCGTAACCTTACCCGTCAGTAGCCTAACCCTAGCCCTTGCACTAACCCACCCTAACCCTAAGCCAGATCTACTTGCATTGCACTACACGCAAGTACAATTCCCTTCTTTGTGAGATATGGCAGGTGCGACCCAGTCCTGATGGAGGGTCGTACCAGTGGACCAGGTCTCACTGTCTGGCTGGTATGCATATCCATATATGGTTATGCATGCCATTTTGCAGCAGCAGGTGAGGAGGGGAGACCCCCATGTTGAGGGGTCTCTTGGAGCCTGCTGCTGCTGCCCTTCCTACAGTGGGTGAGGATAGGAGGCACCCAAGGGGGGCCTCCAGGAGCCCGCTTTCCCTTTATAGTGGGCCAGAGGAGGCACCCACCCCACAGAGGTGCCTCCAGGAGCCCGATACCCCCCCCAAAAAAACCAGTACTAACGACAATGAAAAAATGAAAAAACGAACCGACTAATTTTTGCGTTTTTTCGCGAAAAACGGAAACGAGCCGAAACGGGCTGCCTCCGACACATGACAACTCGAAAACGTCATTTTCCCTAGTCGTGCCCATCTCTAGTGCCCATCTCTACTGGATATTCCTTTGCTTCATTCGGAACGCATAATTCAAAATGCCAGGCAATAGCCCAATACTGCGGCACCATATTGCACCTGTGTTGCCCACAGGAAAAAAGGATGTCAAACTTTACATAGCAAAGCACAAGCTGAATGTTGATGGCACTCACATCAGCAGCCAAGAGGGTCTACGGCAAGCACGTCCAAACTTTGGCCCTTCTGATGTTTTGGACCACAAGTCCTGAAATTCTAAGCTTAGGTTGCCAGTGGCAAAGGACTGTGGGAGTTGTGGTCCAAAACATCTGGAGGGCCAATGTTTGGACATGCCTGGTCTACGGGATATTCTGTTTTGCTCAATACCATTCACAGAGTGACATCATATTGGGGGAAATCCCAGAAGTTGGCTCCTTTCCCGCACATCAGATAATCATTTGTCACCCAAACACAAAGCAATGGTCAGGGGCTCAGGGCTGTTTTCCAACAAGGGCTGTCAATCTGTTTGTTTGTTTGTTTGTTTGTTTGGGAGCACCCTTATTTTTTGAGTTCGCTGGTAGAATATGAGAACATAAGAGCCATGTTTGATCTGGCCAAAGGCCCATATAATCCAGCTTCCTGTATCTCACAGTGGCCCCACCAGATGGGAGCGCATGAGACTAGATATCTGTCTCCTGATACCACTCCCCTGCATCTGGCCCTTGGGGTACCCTGGTTTTGAGCCTGGAGATGACACATCTCCAAAATGCTGCATGCTGCTACGACACAATAAAATGAAACACTTGATACGTCCTTCCCTCCCTGACATTCAATCGCTGAGTTCTGACAGGATCTAATTAATTGGTCCCACATGGCTGATCTTTCAAACCAGTTCTGACAAATTGCAATTTCTGAATGGAATTTGCATGATCTGGGCTGATTCGTGTGAAGTCTGGATCAAAGCAGGATGTGTAGATTTGGTTCACTCGATCAACGGGTTTATGTCCAGAGAACAGACAGACTCTCACAGGGCTGAAATCGCTTTAGACTTTTTTTGCTTGCTTTGTTCTTCCAAAAGCAAACTTTAAAGATGTCTAGTGCCCCAGAGCGAGCTGAAATCTGACTCCATATTTGCTTAATATAATATAATAACCAGTGGCAAATGAGTTTCAACATTAGTAAGTGCAGAATGATGGGGCAAAAAACAAACACCCAACTACATTTATAAACTGATGTGGTCTGAAATCTCTGCAACAGCTCAATGAAAGGTGTCAACTCAGTGCACTGCAGCAGTGAAAAAAGCAAACTCAATGCTAGCGATCGTTAGGAAGGGTATAGAAAATAAGTGAGCAAGTGTCATTTTGCCTCTTGGTGAGGCCCCATCTGGAGTACTGTGTACAGTTCTGATCACCAAGCCTCCAGAAGGATATCATGGAAATGGAAAAAGTGCAGAGGAGGGCAACCAGAATGATTAGGGGACTGGAACACCTTCCTTACCATCTGAGGCTCTTCAATCTTCAATGACAGCGCCTAAGATGTGACCTGATTGAAATTTGTGTGGACAAAGTAAATAAGGAAAAATTCTTTTCCCTATTGTACAACACTAGAACTAGGGGGCACTCCATGAACCTTTTGGGTGCTACATCTCAAACAAATAAGAGAAAGTACTTTTTCATCCAGAGGATCACTAGTCTGTGGAACTCCTCGCCAGAAGAAGTGGTGACAACTGTCGACCTTGACAGCTTAAAGAAAGGATTGGACAAGTTCATGGAGAACAAGGGTCTCAATGGCTATCATGATGGATGCCTAAGGACAACCTCCGGGTTGGAGAGATAGGCAGGAGATCTCTCAACGCCATTTGCAGGGAATCGTAAGCAGGTGAAGACATCTTCTTGGTAATACCCTGAAGCAAAAGGTGAGCCACTGTGTGAGACTGAATGCTGGACTGGATGGCCTGTGGCCTGTTCTGGCAAGGCTGCTCTTATGTTCTTATATTCTTATTGAAGATCCTTGGGTACACAGGCAGGGCCGGCGCTAGGGTTTTTCGCACCCTAGGCGAGTGGCGGGGGGGTCGGGCGGTGGCTGTTTTTATGTTCTTAATTACAATTGCATGGTGTCAAATTAATTCCAATTTATGGAAATCCTTTCAAGTTTCCTTGGTAGAGAGTACTTAGAACATAAGAACATAAGAGCAGCCTTGCTGGAACAGGCCACATACCATCCAGTCCAGCATTCTGTCTCACACAGCGGCTCACCATTTGCTTCAGGGTATTCCCTTGGAAGTGGCTAGCCATTTGCTTGTTTTAGGGGAGACCTAGATCTGTGGAGTTCTCCCAAGGCTACAGAGGCTGAATCCAGAGACACACTGGGGAATCCTAATCCCACAACGCACCATGTGGCTGTGCTAAGAGCACTGTGGTGCAGTGGTTAATTGCCTGTACTGCAGGTAAAACTGTGCTCATGATCTGGGGTTCAATCCCAGGTAGGAGGCTCATGGTTGACTCAGCCTTCCATCCTTCCAAGGTCAGTGAAATGAGTACTCAGCTTGCTGGGGGGGGGCAATGTGTAGCTTGCATAAATAAACTGTAAACTGCCCAGAGACTAATTGAAGTGGTATGGGGTGGTATATAAGCAGAACACTTTTTGCTTTTGCTATCCAGCCACCAGTGTGAATATAACAAAACAAAATGAACCAAAACATAGCCGTATTGGTTTTCCAGTGCATCGACAGGACCCATTTGCAAGTCGATTCTGATGCAAGGCATACATATTTTCAGAGTGGCCTGGGATACATTCTGAAACCGAAAATTGGCCCGTGAAGTGAATCAAGGAGTCTGTGCACACCGCTGGAGATCACACTGTGTTGCTTGGCAGCCTTAAAGCAAAGCGTGTTCTGCTTATGTACCGCCCCATACCACTTCAAGTAATCTCTGAGCGGTTTACAGTTTAATTATGCAGGCTACACATCTCCCCACCACCACCAGCAAGCTGGGTACTCGTTTTACCGACCTTGGAAAGATGGAAGGCTGAGTGAACCTTGAGCCTGCTACCTGGGATCGAACCCCAGGTCATGAGCACAGTTTTACCTGCAGTACAGGCATTGAACCACTGTGCCACGAGGCTCCTTACTCTCCATGTCTCCATATTTCATATATATATATTTGTGGCATAATAGCCATTTTTTGTTATTTATTTATTTATTTATTTTTGAATTTAAACCCCGCCCATCTTCCCGCGGGAACTCTGGGCGGCTTACAGAGCTGAAACAGATCAGCAAATACATAACAATCAATTAATAAAACAAACAACAAGACAATCAAAAACATATAATTAAAATTGCAGCATAGACTTAGGCGCCCTTGTTATGGTCTAACCTCGCTGCTAGGTTAATTCACACGAGCTGGAAGATTGTGAAGGGGTTTGCTTTGGGCTCTTGGGAAGGCTGGGAGGAAGGAAGTGTCTTTGGGAAGTGAAAGGTGAGGAACGGCTGACAACAAGTCAGAAGGTGGGCCTATCAGTAGAGTAAAAGAAGGGTGAGGATGAAGCTTTGGGATCAGCCAAGGAGGAAGGGGGGGCAGTGGCCATCGTCGGCACAAATGGAGGGCCACCTTGGGAGTGGCGACCCCCTTGGAAGAGCCAGCATTCTCATATACTTGGGGGACAAGGCCAGGAAAGAAAGCCTTACACCACCACTGTCCTAGAGAATACTCCAGGTCCACCTGTTGGAACCTGTGGGACCAATCTCCACCCAGCTAAAGCTCTGGCAGTGCAAGCTCTAGCATGACAGAAGGAGTTCCATGGGACAGTGGCTCCCAACTTGGGCTCCCCAGATGTCCTTGGACTAAAACTAACAGAAGGCTTTCACCACTGGCCATGATTTCTCAGAACTGTAGGCAAAGAACACCTGCGTACCCAAGTTTGGTAACCACTGCCATAGGACTAGGGGAACAGCAAACAGTCAGAAGCCCCCTCAACAGACCCTTTTGAGAAGGCCCCAGATTGGTCTTGTTCATCACTAGGACTTCACAGGCCTCAGGGCAAGAAATGCAGGCTGATGGATTGTGGGTGGATGGTGACACAGAAATCACTCTGAAAGCACCCAACTCAGTAAAAAGAATACTTACAAGCAACCTGGAGCTGGTGGAGTTACTGGTAGAGTCTTTGACTACCAAGTCCAAGTCTAAGGCTTTGTATCAAGTCCCAAGTCCAAGTTCAAGTCTTTGGTACCAAATTCCAAGGCCCACATTAGAGTCCCTATGAAAAGCAAGCTTCCCCCCCCCTAGAAAAAAGAGAGGGGTGGATGGATTTTGAGATGTGAGTTGAGTCCACCATTAAAAAAAACCCGAGTCATGTTCACACCAGGTCACCAGTCAAGTCACTAAGTATGACTTGACAGTGAGTCCCGCAGTTCAAGCCCCCCAATCCTGGTTTTTGTTGGGGGACCCAAGGTTTTGTTTTCTCCAGGAAGCAGGAGCAAAAATGAAATGAGAAGATATGGCATGCCTTCCTGGAGCACTTTGACCCCTAAAATAAAATTATAAGGGCCCCCGATTGCTCTTGACTAGTGGTGGTGAACCTTCGGCACTCCAGATGTTTTGGACCACAACTCCCAGAATTCCAAGCCTGTACTGCCAGTGACAAAGCACTGTGGGATCTGTGGTCTGAAACATCTGGAGTGTCGAAGGTTCGCCACCACTGCTCTAGACTAAATAGGAGTTAATGTCAAAACCGAGAGGGGTGACCATCAAATCAGATCTGGGTACTCATGACCAGCTCTTGTTCCAGAAAAGGCTTTTTATCACCACCAACTGGAAATGTGAGGAACCAACATGAGATCTTCTTCCTCACCAGTCAGCCCTTCCTCTTTTCTTTGACAACAGGTCCCTTTGAGGTCCTTTCATGCTTTGGTTAGGGCAAACTTCTCCGAACATCTGTGGGAGCTGTGGGAAGTGGAAGATTCTGCCACTGGCCCTGTCACATTGCTACTATGAAGGACCAGCCACGTGTGGCCAATTAGTTAAGCTTTATTTGAATGTGATGATGCCAAAAGAAAATCGCAGGAGAAGAGACCAAATGACTTTCTTGTTTTCTCCCCTTCTTCCGGGAAAGCAACAGCAACAACAAATGCACATAACAAGGCAGGGAAGACAGCAAGTCAGGAACAGTTTTTACCCAATAGCAGTAACCATGCTAAATTCTGTTAAAAAAAATTAAGTTGATGGGTAATAGTGTTGAATGTGTAACATATATATTGTATGGGGGATTGTGCAGTCGCTGGGTGTGAGAGAGTAGGGTTGTGTGTGTGTGTGTGTGTGTGGTTGTTTTTTAATTGTAGTTTTTATGGACTTGTGTATGGATGCTGTCAGGTGTGAGAGAGTAGGGTTGTGTGGGTGTATGTCTGGTTTTATGTCCGTTTTTAAAATAATGAGTACATGTGATGTTGGGCAAGAGAATGTAGGAGTATGTATATGGATACTTGTTTCTTAAATGGCAGTTTTATATCTTGGGATTTTTATATTTGGGGTGAGAGAGGCACAGACTGGATGACACTTGTTAAATGTCATTGTATTTGTACAATGACTATAAAGTATCATTCTTTTATTCTATTCCACAAGAAGGCAAGATGTAGAGGCATTGTAAAGAGTGGATTACCCCCTCAAGTACCAAGCAAAAAAACAATGACTGCAGGCTATTTTTATGGTGATGAAAACAGCAAGGTCAGAGTGAGGGTAATAAAACCAGTATCCTCTGGGCTAAGAACTCAGTATCAACAGGCAAGAAATGGTGCAAACCTGTGAAAAAGTGCTATGAAATGATCACAGATGAAAAAAAGCTACATGGGAGTTGGATGCCTCTAGCATTAATCTCATCTCACGCTTGTTGTTGCTGAGTCCCATCAAGTCACCTCCGACTTATGGAAACCCTGTGAATGGACAATCTCCCCAATGTCCTGTCCTCACCAGCCTTGCAGACTCATCCCTGTGTCTTCCTTTAAGGAGTCACTCCACCTCATATTTGGTTTTCCTCTTTTCCTGCTGTCTTCCGCCTTTCCCAGCGCTATGGTCTCTTCCAGGGAATCTGGCCTTCTCATGATGTGCCCAAAGTAGGGCAACCTCAGTTGCACCATTTTTGCCTCCAGCGTTCAGGCTTGATTTGATCCAAGAAGCTGCTTGTTTGTCTTTGGCAGTTACTTCACATCCCGTTCATCCCTCCTTGCTGTCCTGCTTGGGACCGGTGCAAAAATAAATAAATAAATAAATAAAAATTACTTCACATTCATAGCGTGACAGCAAAAAGTTGTCTCAACCACGCCCCTGGAACTGGGAACAGAGCATGACAAGCCATACCTGCCCCTGGGCTGGGGAATTCTCTTGTCAAGGTTAGTTCCCGGTTCCTGTTAGGAAGACAAGGGACCATGTGGTAACAACTGTCATGCAATGTCCAGTGTCCACCTAGTGGTGAGCAGCTGAAGCGGCATTCAACATTGGTTTCCCCTATGGGAAACACCATGCAGTGCAAATGTTTATTAAAGAAAGTACTGAAAATTCTGTAGTATTGACGTGTAAATCCCGGAAGACCAGTAAATCGAAATATTGAAAAAGTTTTATTTATGATATTTTAAAAAAGGGCTAAGAAAGCAAGACAAATTCAGAATTTGTCACAGAAGAAGACCGTGACGTAACAGTTGTCACGAGACAAGTAATCACGCCTGTGAGTAAACAGAAATAGGGACTGAACAGGGACAAAACCACGTTTGTCCTCCGGGAAGATGGGTGGGGTATAAATTCAATAAATAAATAAATAAATAAATAAATAAATAAATAAATAAATAAATAAATAAAACTTAGAAAAAACTGCAACAAAAAAAGTATCAGCCTCTGGCTGATTGAGATATAAGCCGCAGTTAGCATGCTTGCCAGGTAAATGATTTGTTGTAAATCACGTGCGTGTCATGTGAACACCAATTTATATTGTGAAATCAAAGGATGAGAACTGGAAACCATTCTATTGCTGTGATCATGGCCTGAGACCAGGAAGGCCAGCATTGAACACCAGATGCTTCTAGCTGAGAACCACTGTGTTAGCCAACAGCAAAAAGAAAAATGCAGGTTATCAGTAAAAGGTGCACATAAATGTACCTGAATTGCTGTGTAGAAGGAAAACAGGACATCTGACAGCCCTGTACACAGAAGGGATGAGAAGAAAAGGCAAGTGGCACTCAGAAAAGTGTGGCGAAAGTTGAGACTAAGAGATTTCCACTTCCTGACTTTACAATGCCATTTCTTTGTGGGTAGTTGTAAACATTCAATCAAGAAATATCCTGCCGTCCAAATATCACAGTTTTTGGTACTTAAGAAAAACAACCATGGTGGCAGCCACTGCGGTCAACGTGTCAAGTTGAAAACTAGACATTTCTCTTTATTTTTACTTGCTTCTGGCTGTTTTGTTTCCCAGGAAACACTAGGAACACCTTTGAGTCATTTCTAGCAGGCCGGTCGATCAACAACACCTGAAGTGCTTGGTTAGCTCCTACTCTGTTTTTTTCTGAGAATTTGCTAGCTGAGGACATGGCAAGCTTTCTTTAAACTTGACATCACAAAACAAGCAAGCAACGATTATTAGACTTTCCCTTTATCGGCATTAATTGGATGCATTTGCTACATACACAAAAGGCTGGTGGAAAGATTATCCTTGTGTCTCACCACTGTCCTGTCCTGATTGTTCAGTTGCTGATGTGCAATAAAAGCTTACTTACTCGGAAGGGCTTTGAGCAATTTGGTGAAAGGCAAAACCTTTCTGTGTCATATCAGATGAACGGCATTGTTTAATCCCCCCCCCAGCTTCCTTAAGTGTTCTAGGAAGATGCATGACAATTATGAGAAAGAAGAGTGGGGCGAAATGAATG
Source organism: Phrynocephalus versicolor (assembly GCA_023846285.1). Taxonomy (NCBI): domain Eukaryota; kingdom Metazoa; phylum Chordata; class Lepidosauria; order Squamata; family Agamidae; genus Phrynocephalus; species Phrynocephalus versicolor. Next base: position 1,697,089 of record JAHTLZ010000017.1, read on the forward strand.
GTACTGTGTGTTCTTGTCGTGATTTTTAAAACACTTATTTATCACAAACATCAATACCAAAATGTGCCCTCCCTGGAACAAACACAATGAAGAGTTCATTTCAACACATGTCAGAGACACTACAAAAGATGTTAAAATGGGGTTGTTATGCATAAACATATTTTTATAGATTCTTTTTTAAAAATAAGATGCTCCTTTGCATTTAAGTTCTGTTCAAATGTGGCTTTGAACACTGACATTTGTCTCGTGTTATCTGCC
>JAHTLZ010000017.1:1697356-1713221 GCA_023846285.1 Phrynocephalus versicolor
ATCTATCTATCTATCTATCTATCTATCTATCTATCTATCTATCTATCATAGGTCAAAAGAGAAGCCAGCTCTTAGAGAGAAGCCAGCTCGTAAAGAAAAGCCAGCAACATTTTGGACATATAATGTACAGTGAGAAATACCATCTACTGCACGTTATCCTTCAAGGAAAAATAGACCAGAAGTGTGACCTGAGGCATAGAAGAACATTCTGGCTTAAGAATTTAAGCCAGTGGTCCACAGTGAGCACAGCTGCTTTATTTAGAATAGCTTTAGATAGAAATCAGTTCAGGCTATTGATCACCCAATGTTCTACAAGGACATGGCACTGGAAGAAGAATCATCATCTCTGTTCATCTCAAGTTCATCTGATACTACGCTTGCATAGTGGTGGTTTTCCAGTCATGCTAAAGATTTGCCTAGGGAAATTAGCTTAAGTGAAGTGGTTTCCCTCTTGCCTACTTCACTGTCATTACTGGCCATTATGTCAGCTGCCTATTATGAATCAGATGCTGTTTAAAGCCACATACTCTGGATAAGATACTTCAGGGGTACCTTGGACAGCCAGAGTCACTAATGTGGCTGTATTACAGTGCATGAATAAAAAGTTAGAAATCCTCAATACTATAAAGAGAAGAAAATTGCAATATTTCTAACACATAATGTGCAATAAGAAATACCATCTGGTGCACGTTATCCTTCAAGGAAAAAGAGACGGGAAGCGTGGTCTGGGGCGTAGAAGAACATTCTAGCTTAAGAACTTAAGACAGTGGTCTGCAGTGAGCACAGCTGCTCTGTTTAGAAATCGATTCAGGCTACTGACTGCCAACATTTTACGAGGACATGGCATTGAAGAAGATAATGGTGGTGATTAGAGATGGGCACGAGATGTCGTTGAGAGGTCCGTTTCGGTTCGTTTCCTTTCCTTTTTTTGTGAATTTTTTGGAAAAAGTTTCTTTTCATTTTTCGTTTTTTCGTTTGTCATTTCTACCCGCTTTTTGTGTGATTTTTAAAAGCATTTCCGTGCATGGGCGCCCCCCAATGCCCCAGACCAGAGGGAAAACATTAAAAAAAATGATGCTGGCAGAGACACAGTATAGACTATGTTCGCAGGGAGGCTGCAAAGGCAGCAGCGGGCGTTGCCCAGGGTGCAAAGCAGCCACAGAGTGATTGCACTGCAGGACAGGGAAGGGTACTCACCGATAGGTACACACACATGCACACAGGGAGGCTGCAGGACTGAAGCTAGAGTCGCAGAGACAGCAATCCCACCCTAACTCCCACCGGAGACTGCAAGGAGGACGGGGGCTGCCAGAACTTTTAATGCCCTCTGTGGCTGCCAGACCTGCCCAGTCTGCAACCTAGGCATGCTATTGGTTGAAGTTGTCCAAGAATTTACATGGCTTGCCTCCATGTTGTGGCTGGAGTGGCGACATCCATTTTGTCATCCTTAAAGGGAAATGAAAAATACATTGTGATGGGAGAAGACAAAAACAAACATTTTAAGGACCCCAACGACCTGGTAGGTAATAATATTAAATAATTATCTCATTATTGCTGCATTTTTATGGATGTCCAAGGCGTTTTAATACCCAAGAAATCAATATTAGACATCTGGGAGCCATTTTGGGTCGATGTCCCCTAACTCCCCTTAAAGGAAAAAAAATACAGTGATCTGAGAAAAGATATAAATGCACGTTTTAAGGACCCCAACCCCCCGGTAGGTATTATCAGGCAGTATAAATAATTATCGCTGCATTTTTATGGATGCCCAGGGCGTTATTTAACATTTAAAACAGCTCATTTCATTGTGTGTCACCATTAACGGAAACGAAACGAAACGAACACAATTTTCAGCAGAATTTTCGTTTGTCGTTTCGTTATGTAACAGAACGACAAACGAATAACGGGAACGAAAAAATGTTCGTTTCGTGCCCATCTCTAGTGGTGATGACATATTTTTAAATCTCACTATATAATGGCTACCTGGCTGGAGAGCTCAGTGGTTTATGTATCTGCTAGCAGAGCCAGAGGCTCGGGGTTTGATTCCACACTGTGCCCTGTGATGTGATAGTTAAACTGCCATGCTGTCCTCATGACCTCAGGTTCAATCCCAGGTAGCCGGCTCAAGGCTGACTCAGCCTTCCATCCTTCTGAGGTTGGTAAAATGGGGACCTGGGAAGGGAAGTGGCATAATTAAATTGTAAATTGCTCAGAGAGTGTTTTAAGTGCTATGGGATGATATATCAATAAAATGCTGTGCTTTGGTTTTTACTTTGCCTTGTGGGAGATGGGCCAGCCTGTGTGGCCTTGGACAAACTACACAGCCCTCCTCCCACGAAGAAGCAAATGGAAAACCTTGAAAAAGCTTGCCATGAATCAGAATTGATTTGATATCTTATGAGGATTATTATACAGGGGTTTGTATAATCTAAAATGATGTAATGATGACTACCAGATTTCCTGTCCGGAATCCTATGGTAGTAGGGGGGATGTGGATGGGGGGGGGATAAGTAAATTACATGAACTCTGGCCAAGAATTGCTGCTAATCAATTAATTGGCATTTGCATGGCTGATTGACTGACAGTGGTATAACTTGGCATATACCGGTAGCTGGAAATTTGAGCAGCAGCTTGTTAAATAGCAGAGGTTTACTATTGTGATTTACATCAACATAAATTTTCAGACAATGTCCCACTACTTTATATCCAGATATGTCATTCATTTTACTGTTTTTCTTGTTACTGGCTGTGCCGGTAATGTTCAGTGAGATAATTCACCACTGTGCAATGTTGACTTTCCCACACCTTTCCACTGTGTTCTATTATGGAAGGAAACTGAGTCAGTAATGAGCAAGCAGGAGAAAAATTAGGTAATTCCCATAGGATATGTGTTGGTATCAGAGAGTGAAAAACCTAGTGAGTTATGGTTCAGTAAGAGATTGTAATTCCATACCAAAAACATTTGAATCAAGATGGATTCCCACCCCACCCCGCCCAGAAAACAGGCACTGTTACACAAAAAACTACTCTCCTGTCCTGAAAAGCTGTTTTGTTCATGCGTCAACTGCAAGAAAGCTGAAGAAGATAATGGTTGCTAAAACATTATATATAATCAAAGCGTTGTGACTTACATGCTATAGCTTTCTAGCACCCTGGCAAGCTATAAAGCTATATCACCTTTGTGGCAGGATCTGGACTCCACAGTTTTGTCCATCAGGTGGAGGGTGCTGATGCATCATCTCCCTCTGCCTGGTTGTTTTGTTTTAGGCCTGTAACATCAGAGTGCTGATGCACTATGGTGCTGGTTCACCACAGGTCTGCCACTTCCTTGCTCAACCCTTGCCATAAAAGGTGTCAGTGAGATAACTGGTGCATCATTATCATCAATGCCTCACTGAGAAAGGGTTGCCTTCCCTCACATATGAAGAAAACTGTCCTCCGGCCTGTTTCAAAATGAACAAACATGGCCACAGAGAACCTTAACAACTGGAGACCAGTTGCCAACAGACCTTTTATGAGCAAGGTGATGGAGCGGGTGATGGTGGAGCAGCTCCAGATGATTCATAAGGAGAAGAACAGTCAACATCCATGTGCCATGGCATGGACTTGACAACACTGGCTCTTTGGCTTGAATACGGAGATGAGCACCGCCCCTAGAGTCGGACACGACTAGCATGCATGTGCGGGGGGAACCTTTACCTTTACCAAGTTACAATAGAATACAGGCCATATGCAGAGTCCTCCATTATGTAAATCAAAACTCCTGTTTCCTCTTTAAAAAGTAGCATGATTCTAGTTTCTAGCCCTCAATGATCCATAGAATGTTTGCAAAATCTTAAACATTTATGGTTGGAGCATATGTCCTTTGTCATATGACTCAAGGTCCAGTCAGTCATCCTCTAGCAGAGCATAAATAGATCTAAAACAGACCGAGGCTGAGCTGGGATTTTGTTTAAAGGAGTGTTCTGCACCTGCATTACTTGTCATCTGAAATGGGCAGGTCTCTCCTAATGTTATCAATCTTCTGCCTATAAAAAAACTAAACTAAACTAAAACTGTTGCATCAGCCAGAAAAATGCAGGGAAATTTAATACTTCCTCTAGTGGCCAAATATGATGTTGCACCTGAAAATATGACAATACAGACAGAAGATAAAGAAAGACAATGCAGTATTTGCCTTGCAAATCAGGACAGGTAAGAAACTGCCATTAAACTTGGAACTTTGTAACATGTCTTTAAATGCTCTTGTGGTGGCATCCTATCCTCTAGAGAACTAGCAACCCCTCCCAATTTGGTATCATCTGTAAATTTAATTAGCATACTGTCTCTATTCCTTCCTCCAACTCATTAATAAAGATATTGGACAGCACTGGACCCAGAACAGAAACCTGGGGCACCACACTGGTCACATCTCTCCAAGCTGAAGAAAGGCCATTTATGATCATTCTTTGGGTGCAATCAGTCAACCAATTACAAATCCACCCAACAGTAGCACTATCTATCCCACTTTCTACTAAATTCTTAGCAAGAATACCAAGGGGATCCTTATTGAAGGCCTTACTGAAGTCCAGATAAGCAATATCCACAGCATTCCCCTGATCCACCAGGCCTGTAATTTTATCAAAGAGATCAAATTAGTCTGGCATGACTTGTTTTTAAGAAACCCATGTTGACTTCTCGTAATGACAGCATTGTTTGTTAAATAATTACAGACAGCCTGTTTAATAATCTGCTCTAGGTTATTTTCAGGAATTGAAGACAAACTGACTAGGGGGTAATTAATTGGGTCCTTTCCCCCGCTTTTGAAGATGGGGACAACATTGGCCCTCTTCCAATCAATGGGGACTTCCCCTGTTCTCCAGGATTTCTCAAAGATTATTGTTAATGGTTCTGAAATTACTTCTGCCAGTTCTTTTAATATCCTTGGGTGTAATTCATCTGGCCCAGCAGACTTCTGTTTCTGTACTGCCTCTCTACCTATTCTATGTTGCAATTCCCATCCTACCTCATCTACTCTTTGTCCCAGCATATCTCTTTCTTCCTTTTTGGAGAAAATGGAGGCAAAGAAGGTGTTGAGTAATTCTGCCTTTTCCTTGTCTCCTGTTAGTAACTGGTTATCATTGCCACACACAGAGCCTATCATTTCCTTATTTTTCCTTTTGGTGCAGACATAACTAAAGAAACCCTTTTTACTATCTTTAAATTCTCTGACAAGTCTAAGTTCATTTTGTGCTTTAGCTTTTTTTTTTTACCATCCCCCCTGCATATATTAGCAGTTTGCTTATATTCCTCTTTGGTGCATTCCCCATTTTTTCATTTCTTGTAAAAAAAAATATAGATAGCTGAGTTGAAAGCTCTTTAGTAAACCATTGCGGTTTCTTTAGACATCTCCCATTTCTTCTTCTTGTTGGAACAGTTTTAGATTGTGCCTTTAATATCTCACTTTTAAGGAACTCCCATCCATCTTGGACCCCTTCTCTTTAAGTGTTTTGTTCCATGGAATCACAGCCAATAATTCCCTAAGCTTACAAAAATTGGCTTTCTTAAAGTCCAGGATTCTTGTCTGACTATGCTTAGCTTCACCTTCCAACTCTATAACAAATTCCAAGAGGGCATGTTCACTTTTACCTAATGATCCCACCACTTTGACCCAATGGGCAATGCACCAAAAAGCTGTTCGGCAGTGGAATATGCTGCCACAAAGGAGAGTGTTGGAGTCTCCTTCTTCGGAGGTTTTTAAGCAAAGGCTGGATGGCCATCTGTCAGAAATATTGTGATGGGGTTCCTGCTTGGCAAGGGGTTGGACTGGATGGCCCTTGAGGGCTCTTCCAACTCCATGATTCTATGATTCTATATCCTCCTTATTGGTTAAGACCAGATCTAAAATGTTTGTGCCTCTTATTGCCTTCTCGGCTTTCTAGACCATGAAATTGTCTGCAAGGGCAGTAAGGAAGTTGTGAGACCTTGCATACTTAGCTGAGTTGGACTGCCAGCATATATCAGGATAGTTAAAATCTCCCATTAGTACTACATCTCTCCCTTTTGACTGTGTGGCCATCTACTCACACAAGGCATCATCCCACTCCTCCAGCTTGCTTGGGGTTCACCTAAGCCACTAGATGGCAATCCTCGGTCACCTTCCTGTTTTTCTTCTACAGTAGTTGCTTGAATCCTATATATGCTTTTATTATCTTATTTTGAATCATGCAAACTATTCAATTATGTAAAGGGTCACGTTTAATTATGTAAACTGCCCCTAGCAGTTGGGCAGTCTAGAAGCTCAACCAACCAACCAACCAGACAAGCAGACAGACATCCAAGGCTTATATTTTTCCCATTTTACTAGTACAGTAAATTCAAAATTCAGAAGCCACTTAACTTTACCCCCTCCTATCCAGCAAACAAGCCTGAAACGTTAAATATCTGGCAATCTTCAGTTAGAGCTGCCTTTATTTTCTTGGTTAATCAGGCTGTCCAAGGAGATAAGCGTCCCACCAGCACTGCAGTCATCAACTCATGCTTTCAGAATAAGCCCTTGAAAATCCATCACATAGCTATTTCACAACTTGGAAGATAACAGTGGATGTTGGATTAAGAACGATGAATGAACGAATGAATGAATGTATGAGGATGAATTACACGCTAATGCTCCTTGTGTGACCAATTAGATAAGCAAGAGGATCAGATCTGCTCACATCACACATTTCCTGGCTTCTCTGGGCATTTTTCATCTCTCTGTCAGGACTGAATGGACAAAGATCAATTTGCCGCCAAGCAGGAAAGAATTACAAAAGATTCTCTCTGATGAGCTGTCTCATTAAGCTGTCTTGTACTCTATGTCTTGTCTGAGTTGAACCCTGCAGGAACCCTAAATAGCCTGATGTTCCTATGCAAATTATTCTCCTTCCTATGTCAAAATGTCACACGGGTTTTTAACTGAGGTGAAACCTGCATCTGAGGGCCCTTTAAAAGCAGTTTAAATTATTAGATAAACTGTGTCTAAAAATGCCATCCCCACAGCCACCGGGCTTTTTGAAAGAAAAAAAAACCCCGGTAATGCCATTTTAAGCGATGTTTCTTTGACTTACCCGAGAGGTAGGGAATTTTCTGCCTCGCTTTGAAAATCCACCTTCTTACGAGGCAGATGCCATAGGACCACGCAGATGATCTGGGTTTCTTTTTCTTTTTTTCTCTTGGCACCAACTGGCTGTTCCTGGGGCCGATCGGCGCTGTTTTTTAAAATTTCTCTGCACCATTGCAGCAACAGGAAGCTCCATCGGGTCCTCTAAGTTTTAATTCCCCCCCAGCCAAGTGGTCCTTTTTTAAAATGCTAGTGCCACCTGCTGGCCAAGGGGGCTGAACTGCACTTTAAAATAAAAAAAAAAACAGTTTTGGATGTGGGAACTCCTGTCCCACATGTTCAGTCACGTGATGGGACAAAGAGGAAAAGCCGGACCTTCAGAAGATCATGATAAAAACCCAGGTGAGATAGCAGCCTTAGATGCTTCTCTTCCCTTTTGGTGCTAGATAAAAATTCTTTCTTTAGTCGTACCACAGCATTGCAAAATTTCAAATTATAGGTGTATATGAAATATAGATAACATTAAACACAGATTAAAATGTTAAGATCATTAGCCTGCTTTTGACCAGAAGCAGGCTATTTTGACAGTGTTATCTCACACCTTTGCTGCATCTTCTTTTGTACATAAAATGTATGCACATAAAAGCTGCATTGACTGAATTTCTCCACAGTCACAGATAAAGTGTCCTGCACCGAAGAAACCCCATTTTACTTCATTGACTTTCCTACTTTACTCTAAAGTCTGTAAAGTAGCTTCCATATGGGCCAGAGAGAGTCTTGTCTTGTTCTGGTGGGAGATAATCTTCAGCCTTCATCCACTCGGCAAAGTGCGTTGTTTTTGCTCTCCATAGGTTTAGCTCACTCACTTTGGATCTAGATATGTGCAGAAAACATTTCCTTCAAGAGCCTTTGAAAAGCCTCATGTACTTAGAACGATGGAATGGGACCATAAGGCCAGTGAGTCAAATACCCTTGCAGAAGGTACAAATCCAAACTAAGGTATATGTAATTTAGAGATTACATATACTTTACATAGAGATGGGCATGGACCATGCTTTGGTGGCTTGGCCCATTTCAGTGAGGCACACACTGTGGTTGCTGCATCTTTCCTCCCCACCCCACCGCCTTTGTGTGCTCGCCCACTTATGGCCAGTAGGACACTTCTATTCCTCTCATCCCCAGAGACCAGCCACTCACCCTCAGCAGTGTGTGCTGCTGTCTTCCATCTCTTCTGGCAGCTGCCCACTCAGATGAGAAGGTGGTCAGATAAGCACATGGCTCTGTCTTTGGGCATCTGGTCCGTGCCCATCTCTGTATATAACAGACGGGTGTCTAATTTTCTCTGCCTCAGCACCTATTGAAGTAACTGAATCTCCTGTCATACTGGTCTAACAGTTTGAAAGTTTTTCCTGATGTTCAGCTGAAATCTGGCTTCCTCTAACTTAAGCCCATTGATAGATGTCCTTCTTCCTAGGATGGCTGAGAACAGATCCTCCCCCCCCCCAACCCCAATAGGACAACCTTTCTAGTACAGTGGTACCTTGTATAAAGGAATTAATTCGTTCCAAATGAAATTATGTTAAGCAAATTTTCCTTTGTTCAAATTTCCCATAGGAATGCATTCAAAACAGATTAATCCCTAATCGTGGCTGTTTTTCTGTTGTACGGATTCGCCCCATAGGTGATTCTGTTACGCGATTTTTTTTTTTGCTTTAAGTGGATTTTCTGTTAAACAAACCACTTGTTCTACGAGGGTCCACTGTATCTGAAGAGTGCTATCATTTCTAACCTCAGTCTTCTTTCCTCAAGGCTAAACATGCCCAGTTCTTCCGGGCTTGATTTCCAGTCCCCTGATCACCCTTGCTGTCCTCCTCTGAACCTGTTTCAGCTGTCTGCCTCCTTCATAAAGTGCCATCTGTCCAAACGATTTCACAAGTTAATAAAGAAACATTCTGTATACTGTCTAGACAAGGAGTAGTTTGTCCTCATTTCATTCTCTAGTGGCACTCTCGAGCTGTATTTTTCAAGGAGAACAAAAGCATAATGATGTCGCTTTGTTGTTGTTGTTGTTGTTGTTGTGTGCTAGCAAGTCAGGATCAACTTGTAGGGACCCTAATAGGGCTTTCAAGATAAGTGTGATGTAGTAGGACCCCGGTATCCACTGGAGATTGGTTCTAGGCTTACTCGTGGATAATGAAATCCGTGGATAAGAGAGAACGCCCAAACCTCCCCCAAAACTGCTGTTTCATGACAGTAGCGTGCTTTCTGGCTGCTGTTTTGAGACAGTAGCTTCCTTTCTGGCTGCTGTTTGTGACAGTAGCTTGCTTTCTGGCTGCTGAATTATTATTATTTTTCTGCAAACCGTGGATAACTGAATCAGTGGATAATGAATCAGTGGATATGGGGGTCCTACTGTATTTAACAAATGGTTTCACCAGCTCCACATCTTGATTGGGTTTCCATGGCTGAGTGGGGATTTGAACACAGAACTCTGAGTCCTGAGTCTTAGTCTGTCATTCTGTCCATTACATTACACTGGAGATCTGTAATTATGTTTTTATCTACTGTTATTGTCCTACCCAACTAACCAGACCCACCTTTTCAGAACAAGACTCTAAGGTAAAGTCTGTCATTCTTTATATCATCGTATGCTGTTCCTCTGTTGTCTCCTTCATTCATGGATGTTGTTTACAGGACCAGGGTTCTCCAAAAACACTGAATATCAGAAAGAGATAATAAATCATTAGTAGGTATGAAATGTAACCAGACCCCATTGTCCCTTTAACCTATAGTAGTGGTTCCCATCCTTGGGTCACACAAGTGTTTATGAACTGCAATTCCCAGAAGCTTTCACCACCAGCTGTGCTGGCCAGGATTTCTGGGTATTGTAGTCCAAGAACATCTGGGTTATGCAAGGCTAGAAACCACTATCTTAGAGCCATACATGCATCATTTACCACGTGGTCTTTGTTTCCTAACTATTATATTTGATGAAGTAGGCATGTTCCATGAAAGTAATTAAAATACAGCAGTTTTTTAAGGTGCCTCTGTTGAGTCTCTGGAGTCTCCAGGAAATGTACACCAGATCTAAACTGCCAATGAAGATCTGACACAGAGAGAGTCCAGTTGTGTTCTGTTTATTGGCCAAGAAAGGCCGTTACTTCACGAAGTACTTCGCTTCGCAGCGGGATTGCCTTCGCTTTGAAGGCGAAGCCGGTCATGTGGCCTCCCTTCGCCCCCACCCCTCTTTCTCTGTCCTCACCATGCAAAATTTTAGGATCGAATCCATTCCTACCTCACGTGCTCCCTTCGCATTCGGAAGCTTACTTGCAACATCCGGTTTCTGCTTTCTTTTATTTTTTTAAAAAAATTACCACGGCGTATCGATGCATCAATACCCGGCTGTCATTTGCGGTCAGAGGCGCACAAGCCAGCGGTCAAGCCCGGCGCTCAAAGGCCCCTGCGGTTGTCCCGAGGACTTGTGGGCGGCCATCGTGTTTCCCTGAAGCAGAGCAGCTGGGTTGGTTTTTTTTGGGGGGGGGGGCGGGGCGGGGAGAGGCTTCTCTCAGCTTCATCGCCCTGTGTGCCCTGCCGCCGCTCAGTGGGTGGGCGTGCGCGGGGGTGTCTTGCAGCGGCGGCACCGACACCCCTCCCCCTCCCTCTGCGCAGCCCTTCGCCATCCCTTGCCAGCGGAGGGACTCTGCTCACGTCACCCGGGGACGCTTGCCCCCCCTCTGTTGCCCCTGCCCCGTGTACAGAAGGCAAGATCAAAAGAACGGGTTACCCGAAATATCTATGCATCGGCATTTCGGACAAAAAGTAAGTTAAAAATAAATAAATATATATATTAACTGGCCACACGTGACTTTGGATGAAAAGCGGGATGCGAAGCAAAGAAGATTCCCGGCCTCCGGCAGGGGAATCTCTCGCCCCGCTTGGAGCACGGTTTAGGGGGCGTGGTCGGGGTGGCGCCGAATCCAAAGAGGAGGAGCGTGCGGACTGAAGCGATCGATTCGCACGGAAATTACGGCTCGCTGCGCAGCGAGAGGTTCGTGAAGTAACGGCCAAAGAGAACTGACAGATCCTGCCCTTGAGAGGCAAAGGCAGAGATCTGCTGCCCAGAACAGGATCAAAGGTGCTTTATAGATTCTGATGCACAAGGGGAGTGAATGTGGGAAGCAAGGAGAAGGCATAAACCAATGAGCTGGGTTTCAGACATTCAAATGGACAAATGATATGAGCTCATATGAAACAAAGAGACACAAATAAACCAATGGTGTGAGTTTCGGGTAAACAAAATGGACAAATGGTGTAACTCCAAGTAAACAAGGAAATACAAAGTTGTCCAATGGTGTGAAACAAATGGAAACAAACTTTGTTGTAAGTCTTTTTGCTGTCTTGCCTGGTTCTGTAGTGGGAGGAGGGGAGGGGGGAGGATTAGGAGTGAGATAGAATTTCCCTACACTGTTTACAGATGGAAATTAGAAGATGATGAGCTTAATGATGCAGTTTTTGTTATATGGATCTTGCTTTGTCTGGGTGTCCCCTCAGAAGGGAAGGGGATTAAGGACACAAAGAGGAGGAAGGGGTACTTGTGTGCAGGGGATTTGCTCACAGAATGCTCAGGTGTGGAAACAATTGTGCCAGTTTCCTCTTTAGCCAAGTAACACTGCTTTTGTTGTCTTTCAGCAGTAAAGATGGGCACGACCAGGAAAAATGACGTTTCGAGTTGTCGTGTGTCGGAGCCGGCCCGTTTCGGCTCGTTTCCGTTCTTCGTGAAATTTCTCAAAAATTTGTCGTTTCATTTGTCATTTTTTCGTCTGTCGTTAGTACTGGTTTGGGGGGGTGCGGGCTCCTGGAGGCACCTCTCTGGGGTGGGTGCCTCCTCTGGCCCGCTATGAAGGGAAAGCGGGCTCCTGGAGGCACCTCTCTGGGGTGGGTGCCTCCTCTGGCCCACTACAAAAGGGTATGCATAGCCAATTGGATATGCATACCAAGTTGCAGTGGCAGGCAGAGGCACCTCTTTTGGGTGCCTCTACTCTGACTCACTAAGAAGGACAGCATACTGGCATACTGGCAGCATACGGTGCACTTAGGCTGGGGAGCGAAGCCCTCTGGGCGCTCTATGGCTCACCAAGAAGGGAAGTGTACTTGCGTGTAGTGCAATGTGAGTACACAAATCTGGCTTAGGGTTAGGGTTAGCGCAAGGGCTAGGCTTAGTGTTACGGGTAAGGTTAGGGTGAGTTAGTGGGGTGCACCTCTGGGTGCCTCTCTGACCCACTAAGAAGGACAGTGTACTGGCGTATGGGTTAGGCTTAGGGTTCGGGTTCGGGTTCGGGTTAGTGGGCTTTTTATTCCCGACTGGCACATCCCAGAAGTCTCGGTCAAAACCTGGTCAAGTGGCCATGCAATTGGTGGAATGGCTCCAAAAATTTGCATGGTCCACTCCCATGGCCAGCCCATCATTGTGCAGGTGTAAAAAAATAAAAATAAAAACAAAATAAAATAAAATCAATGGAGACATTTTATTGCAAGAAAAACCCACTGCTGCTACTGTAAAAATTCAGGCAGTTTTAAAATAGCTATTTTCGCATGTTTCTGTGGTGCTTTGGTGTGTTTTTGGACCACGATTTCAAAATAAATATTGCAGTCGCCCCATTTTGGATCCCCCGCCCGCACCGCATGGCATGGCGAGTTGGCGAGACGACAAGGATGCCCCCCACCAGAGCAGCCCAGGACAGGAGAGGGGGGAGGCTGGGGACCCCCCCCCAGAAACCACCCCTCTGGTAGGTGCCCTCACTCAGGCAGGCATATTTTCGCCTGCTTTTTTGGCCGGGAATCGGGTTTTTTTTAATTTTTAAAACTTTTTTTCTGTGCCACCGCTTGGCGAGTTGGCGAGACGACGAGGATGCCCCCCACCAGAGCAACCCAGGACAGGAGAGGGGGGGAGGCCAGGGACCCCTCCCCCAGAAACCACCCCTCTGGTAGGTGCCCTCACTCAGGCAGGCATATTTTCGCCTGCTTTTTTGGCTGGGAATCGGGCTTTTTAAAAAAAAATTAAAACTTTTTTTCTGTGCCGCCGCTTGGTGAGTTGGCGAGACAACGAGGATGCCCCCCACCAGAGCAGCCCAGGACAGGAGAGGGGGGGAGGCCGGGGACCCCCCTCCCCCCAGAAACCACCCCTCTGGTAGGTGCCCTCACTCAGGCAGGCATATTTTCGCCTGCTTTTTTGGCCGGGAATCGGGTTTTTTTTTAATTTTTAAAACTTTTTTTCTGTGCCACCACTTGGCGAGTTGGCGAGACGACAAGGATGCCCCCCACCAGAGCAACCCAGGACAGGAGAGGGGGGAGGCCAGGGACCCCTCCTCCAGAAACCACCCCTCTGGTAGGTGCCCTCACTCAGGCAGGCATATTTTCGCCTGCTTTTTTGGCTGGGAATCGGGTTTTTTTTTAATTTTTAAAACTTTTTTTCTGTGCTGCTGCTTGGCGAGTTGGCGAGACGACGAGGATGCCCCCCACCAGAGCAGCCCAGGACAGGAGAGGGGGGAGGCTGGGGACCCCCCTCCCCCCAGAAACCACCCCTCTGGTAGGTGCACTCACTCAGGCAGGCATATTTTCGCCTGCTTTTTTGGCCGGGAATCGGGTTTTTTCTTAATTTTTAAAACTTTTTTTCTGTGCCGCTTGGCATCGCGTGATCGCTGCGATGCCAGGAACGACAACGACAAATCAGAACCAATTTTTCTTTTATCGGTTCGAGTTCGAGTTCTGGCGGAGTAATTGTCGTTCTTCGTTCCGTTGCGTAACGGAAACGAGGAACGGAAACAGAAACGAGAATTTCGCCAAGTCATGCCCATGTCTCTTCAGCAGTGTTAATCTGGGAGCCTTGGGCAGGCTTGGTATCTCTTTGAATCCATATCCCCCTCACAACAGGGAGAGGCCAAATTCTCCATTTCTTTCCTGCTAGGAACTTTGCTGAAGACACCTCTAGGGTGTGTCTCCATGTTTTCCCCACAATGCCCTTGTTCCATGCCCCAACACAACAACATTTTTAAAGATTTTTTTGTGCTTTTTGTTAAAATGATCCCTGGCCTTAGAGGAAAATGACGATTCTGTTAAGCAAATTTCCCCTATTTACAGAATTTTTATGTTATACAGATTTTATGTTATACAAACCATTTGTTATACGAGGGTCCACTGTACTGTAATTTAACCACTGAGCAAACGACTCCTCGTCCCATAAACTTTCCATTACCTGTATTGAGACCTCTCTTTTCTGGCAGAAAAGATTAAAGCTATGCATTCTAAAGAAGAACCTTGTTCAAGACGTTATTTTTCGAGCAGTAAGCAACAATTCTTTGCACTATTCTGGCAAGGAGTCCCTCCAAGCATGGAGAGCTTGAGAACTTTGGAGCCAGGGATCTTTAAGCGGTACAATGGACCTTCTACATGCAAAATATTTCTTCTTCTCTGAAGTGTTCCATAAATTTGCTTCCCAGTCTGTGCACCCCTGTTTTGGCTTTGGAGGGGCATCATAAAAACCTTCCTGTTCCAGAAGTTTTTTTTAATTGATACAACATAGACTGTGGGTCCTCTGATGGCAATTTTAGTGTAATGATTTTAGTGTAAGGTTTTTATTATTGTTTTAATTATTTATTGATATTTGATGTCAGAAATATTGTGATGGGGGTTCCTGCATGGCAGGGGGTTGGACTAGATGGCCCTTGAGGTCTCTTCCAACTCTATGATTCTATGATGTTTTAACTGTTTAAATTCTTTATTGTAAGCCGCCCAGAGACCTTTGGGGAGTGGGCGGCATATACGTTGTAAAAATAAATAAATAAATAAATAATAAAATAAACACTCCCTAGTTGTCTTGCAGAGTCTTCCTTTACACGTAGTGTCACCTACTTCTCCTTGATGTAGGCATTACTACCACCATGTTCTATTTCTGTTCTAGTGGATGGGAGGCAGTAGCAGCTGCTTAGGCTGATGCGGTGATTCTCCCCCCCCCCCGGTTTTTTAGAGATGTTTGTGAAAGCACGATTCCATTGGGTTTCTAATGCATGATTTTATTGCTGTTTTACGCGTCTCTGGACTAGTTAGATGACTGTTCTTTCATTATCTGCAGTTGGCTTTGATTGTTCTGTGTTGCAGTTTTGGAGAATGTTCTAATGAACAGTTTTGTTTTGCATCTTGAAAGGCAGGGATAAAACAAAAAGGAGCCAAAGAGAAGCAGCACAATCAATAGTAATTTGAATAATCAACTGGATGAGAACAGATCAAGCAATAAAGCAAAAAAGCTGAAATCAAAGACCATCGCCTAAGGGTTGACTCAGGTCAGAAGTGCCTTTCAGACTGCGCCAGAAGGGAAGAGGGTATTCCTTCCCCTTGGAAGCTCAGCTGGCACCGACATAGGTATAATTTTGTCATCAAATCAAGACATATCTATTAGACTTTTTGGTGACCAATAATCATGCTCCATGCAAGTTCGAGTGCAGTGGTATTAATGTGTTAATGTGTTCTAAATGGCTTGAATTTGATTTTTAAAAAATTATCAGGTCTCCGGCTGCGGAGCCAAAGTTTGGGAGTTCAGTTCACCATTGTGCCTCCTTGAGAGTAGCTGGACTCAGTGATCCATAGGGTCCATTCCAGATCTGCAGTTCAAAGATTAAATTGGTTTGTGTCACTCAGGAACATACTCTGAGATCCTGAGATGTAGGGTCGGCTATAAATGTTTTAACTAACTAACTAACTAACTAACTAACTAACTAACTAACTAACTAA
>JAHTLZ010000017.1:1713231-1738546 GCA_023846285.1 Phrynocephalus versicolor
TAACTAACTAACTAACTAACTAACTAACTAACTAACTAACTAACTAACTAACTAACTAACTAACTAACTAATGGCTGAGGTCAGCCTCAGCCATTTTGAGCCTGGGTGTGATCCCAAGCAGAGCTACTGCTGAGTGAGCCAAACAAACAGAAAGAAGTGAGCCCTGGTAAGCTTCTGGGCTGCTAGCAGTTGGACTAGAGCTGCTTTAGAGGTCTCCTAATTTAAACTGCTAAACTGCTAATTTAATTGCAAAGAGCCACCTTTATTCAAACAAAGGAAGCAGCTAGAAGCTTCTTCAAACAAAGGAAGGAGTGTGGAGGTGCCAGACTAGCCCTTTCTCTGAGCAAGGGGGGCAACCACACTAATTCCCCCCCCCCCGAGGAAGGTCAGCCTCCACCATTTCGACCCTGGGTGTGATCCCAAGCAGAGCTGCTGTTGAGTGAGCCAAAAAAACAGAAAGAAGTGCACACTGGTAAGTTTCTGCGCCACTAGCAGTTGGACTAGAGCTGTTTTAGAGGCCCACACACCATCTTATAAACAACAAAGGAAGAAAATACTTTTACTAGATAAAAAGGTAGTAAAAGTGTAAATTTTTGAGGCTTAGAATACTGAACTTGTTAAAATGGAGTCTGAGGGAGCAGCTGTAGTTACTAGAGATGGGCTTTTTGCGGGGCTTTTTTTTTCCTTTTTATTTTTATAGCTGACAAGCCAAACCCTAAAACGAACCAACCAAAATGAATCACCATTTTTTTCAGTTCGTGCCCATCTCTACTTATGTGTGATAATATGATAATACTTATGCTGCTAATACTGCTATTACTGCTAATAATAAAACCTTGCAAGTGACACATGCCAAGCTCCACTCCTTGTCTTGCTTTTGTTGTTTCTGTTTGTTTGGTGTGCCAAAATTATGAAGTCAAAACACTGCAGGTACATAAATTCAGCCCAAGTCTGTGAACCAGGGCACCAGCTGGTAATGGTAAGAGGTAAGTGACCACAATTCAAAGCCATCTCACAAACAAAAATCTATTTAACTCCTCCTCCAGAGCTGCTTGCTTAAGAAACATACAGTTGTATGAAACTGAAGTTGCTTCCCTAAGACCTGAAAACTTTATGGCTCAGTCTGGATGTACAATAGTTCCCCCCACCATTTAGCGGTTCATATACTGCGGTCCTGGTATATTGCAGGACCACAATATAGGAGGACAAGGCCCTAGGGCGAGCTGTGTGAACCTGTTTGAGGCCTCTTGCACTTACCCCAGGCCTGATGCTGCCCGGAAGAGACTTCCAGATTGCCGGCAACTGCTTCAGGGTTTCTGGCAAACCAGAAGTGACTTCCAAAAGCTGAAACTGTTTTCTGGATTGCCGGAGAGTGGTTTCCAGTGAACTGAAAGTGCCTTCTAAAAAGAAACAAACAAACAAACAAACAAACAAAAAACAGAAGTGTGTTCTGGATTTCCCAAAACCACTTCTGCGACCTCCAACAGGCCCAGGACGCCTATAGGAGGCCTGTCTGGGGCAGCATAAGGTCTAAGGTAAGTGTAAGAGGCCCCAGACAGCCCCCCTCCAAGTCCCAATTCAACCCAGCATCTGCATATCCCTTATCACAGGTCAACTTGTGCCCCTACCCCCTCCCATAAGCAGAGGAATACTGTATTTATTCCCCCACCCCTTACCTTTTTTCATTTGAGAATAAAGATTGCATATGTCTTTTCCCTTTGCTGTATAACTTTGCTTCACGTTTTTGTGCATTTTTGTGTGTGCAATAAATAAATAAATAAATAAATAAATAAATAAATAAATAAATAAATAAATCCAGAAATGTATCCTTTTGTGTGTGAAATCTACGCATTTTCTTTAGGGAGCGTGTGTTTTGCACAAAACGCCAGCTGTTTAATGCAGGATGTTAGGTTTTCCAACAAAATCCACATTTAAATGAATGCTTTTAATAATGAAAAAGGTGGTGGGCTACTCCGCCGCCCCCCCCTCCCGGTGCAGGAATGGAAATTATAGACCTCTATCTACAAGGACATGTTTTAAAGTGTCACAACACTCTTTTTCATCGAGGATGAAAAAATAGGCGTGAATATTCATTACATCCTCACTGTTCATGCAACAGTGGATTTTATCCAACAAGGCAGATCAGACTATGAATCTAAATAAGTACTAACATGATAAATGTTAATTGGAGGACAATTCAAAGGAAGGCTTGTGACTTCTCAAAGAGGTAAACAAAATATGGCATGGGAAATGAATATGTTGCAAAACTGAAAGTGTTCCTTGGCATTCTTCTTCTTCTTCTGGCCATCATCAACTCTATTTAGCTTCTTCTGAGACTGCCTAATCAATTTCAGCCTTGAGTATTGTTAATATCTCACTATGGTTCCCCCCTAGAATTACAGGACCAGCCCTAGTTAGTACAGTGGACCCTTGTATAACAAAGTATAACAAACGGTTTGCATAACATAAAATGTGTACAACATAAAAAAATTCCGAAGATACGGGAAATATGCTTAACATAATCGCCTATGGGGCGAATCTGTACAGCATAAAAATGGGATCACTCTGTTTTCAATGCATTCCTATGGGAAATTTGTATAAAGGAAAATGTGCTTAACATAATTTCATTTGGAACAAATTAATTCCTTTATACAAGGTACTGCTGTACTTGGATGGTGCTGTAGGCACCTGAAGTAGGAACTGGCAAGCCACTCCAGTATTCCTGCCAAGAAAACTTCATGGATGTGGAGTCACGAAGGGTCAGTCACAACTGTAACAACACACACACACACAGACACTCTCTCTCTCTCTCTCTCACACACACACACACACACACACACACACACACAGAGTCCTAGCATTTTTCAGTAACACATGCTCTGCAATGTTCCAACATTTACTTCCGTTGAAGTTTCCTCCCGCATTGCTATTTATTTATTTATTTATTTATTTATTTATTTATTTATTTATTTATTTGATTTATATACCACAACCATCTAGCAAAAAAGTTACTCTGGGCGATTTACAAACATTTATTTATTTATTTATTTATTTATTTATTTATTTATTTATTTATTTATTTATTGCACTTATATACCGCTCTATTTCCCATAATAGGACTCAGGGCGGTTTACAGCAGTAAAGATAAAACAATAATCAATACAACAGCTAAAAACAGCAATTTCCAAGAATAAATAGATCGGCGGGGAAAAAGAAAATAAAAAAAATAATATACAAAATATAAAAACAGATTAAACAACTTAAAATAGTAAATAAAACTAATCAATCAAACCAAACAATCAAATCATCATAATAAAAAGAACAAATAAACAATAAGCATAAATACAATACATCAAAATGGTTTGACAATTCAAAATGAGAACAAATGAAGAAAAAAAACTAGTAAAAAGAGAAAGTAGAAAGAAAAAGAAAGAAAGAGGAAGCATAAGAAAGCCCCAGACCAGAACTTTTATTACCAGACTTATTTTTCTATGCTGCTTTTTTTTTTGCCAGCTTTGTTATCACTCGGGACTGTGTGGTCTGCTTCTCTCTTCGCCCAGAAGACATGTAAACAACGGATCTCTGAAGAACTGGGACAGGGTGTTGTGTGCCAGTGAGGACATGGCACCATTATTTACATCATCCATACCTTTTTACATTATTTACACTCACTGAAGGAGATGCACTAAAAAGCTGGGTTCGGAATGAATGGGTGTTGGTAAAAGGCATCTCAGGTACTGATGGCTGTTTCCCGGAGTTTTCAAGCCCTGAACTTTTCTCAGGTGAAACAAAAATGCCACTTGTGGGTGATTGAAATAACTGGGAAAGGACCAGCGTGACCTGTATGCTCAGCATAATGGGGTGGTGGGGAGACAGGAATTCAGGGGAAAAAGTAATGAAGTTGTTTGGATGAACAGTGAAATGTTTCTATCTCTCAAATAGAAGTCCAGTAGCCATGACTCAACTTCCAGATAACGTAATGAAGGCCACACTGGATCAGAACAAAAGATCCTCCGGTCTAACGTTCCGGGCTGAATGAATTTTGCATTCCAGTGCTTGTCCTCATGTTCCATAGCTTTGGGCTTACCTCAAAGGTAGGCAATAATAACTTTCAGAAGGCCCCACGTAGCACTTGTGTGCTGAAGACAGTGGCTTCTTTTATTGGCTCACTCCCTTTCACATTTGGCCCTCTTTTCCTGCTGGCTCCCATTTTTGTTTCTATCAGTATCACAAAGACCTGGCATTTTACCCTGGCTTTTCACAGTCTTATCCCTGCTTAATTTTGATCTCTGCAACTTTTTGATGACCCGAAATTTCACCCCCATCATTTATTTTAGTGCAGATTTAAAAAACAACAACAGCAAGGCTTGGTAGTGGTGGTGTGTTTCTTTAATATTCTCATTTATATCATTGATGAAGTTTAGTCTGTGTTTGTATTGACTTCTGAATTGGTAGCTCTCAGAATAGTGGCCTGGTCTCTAATTGGGTGGAGTATTTATTTATTTAAAAATTACCCTGCCTTTCTTCTCAAAAGAACCCAAGGTGTATGACTTCATTAAAAACAATATTTAAAAGCTAAAAACAGTAAGTATTTTTATTTATTTATTTATTTATTTATTGAATTTCTACCCCGCCCATCTTCCCGTGGGAACTCTGGGCGGCTGAGTATACAAATATTAAAAGAGACTTAAACAAGTATTATACTGAAAATGGTCAATAAAATCAATATTAAAAAACATTTAAAAACAAGAGCACAGCAATCCATAAGAAAGAAAGAAAGAAAGAAAGAAAGAAAGAAAGAAAGAAAGGTCAGAGAGAGGAAGGAAGGAAGGAAGGAAGGAAGGAAGGAAGGAAGAAAGAAAGAAAGAAAGAAAGAAAGAAAGAAAGAAAGAAAGAAAGAAAGAAAGAAAGAAAACAAAAAATCTTTGATCCTTAACCCCTGCAACAAAAGAAGGCTGATCGGTCTTGCATCTTGGATGCTTCCCAACTACTCAGTTTAAAACAATAATGGAATCAATATAAATGGTTTGATGAAATATGACATGATATTGTTATGTTTCTTATCAAATTAGATTATGAACAAATAATGGGCATTAGAAAGAATTTAAAGTAACTTTTCAAACTATTGCTGTCCTTATTTTCTGGGGATATTTAATTCCCCTCCCCCTGGTCTACATGAGAATATTATAGTTCATTAATTCAGTCCACCATTGCCAGACTATTATTGGCCATGGAAGAAGTGAGGCTCCAGTAGCAATGATGTTTGCCCATGAGTGCTGCCAAATCCTTTCCCATTCAAAGATGTTCAATCCTCTTTCAACTGCCTATTCAATTCTGCAAGAGATGATAATCATCCTCCTCTCAGAAAGGCAGAGCTGGAAGGAACTCTATTGGTCATCAAGTCTAGCCCATGTCAAGGAGACACAGTAAGGGATTTGAGCTTCCAGACTCTGAGTCTACAGCTAGATTCCTAAACCACTGAGCTATCACTCAACCACCACAGCCACCACAGCCACCGCTAGCTGCTTTTTGCTACCTTCCCACTTGAACACACACCATCTTCTCAAATGTTGGGTGTCGTTAAGTGATTGGATGGGAGGCCACTGAAGCATAGTGAGGTCTCCAATCTCCTGACAGAGGTAGGAACTACTTTCTCTTGCCCAAAAGGTTTTGGTGATCCATGGCTGCCCCTCAGAATCAACATTGGTTCAATGGACCAGTGACTTGACTCCACTTGACCTTAAGGCTACAGATACTATTGTCTACTTAAAAAGCCTATTCAGGTCATTGTTCAGCTTATGAGCCTATTTCAGACCAGGCTGACAAGAGGTCAAAGCTGACTATAAGAGCATTACTTCACATCCTCCTATCCCCCTTTTCTGTCCTGCTTGGGACTAGAACGAAAAATGCTTACTCCATGTCCATTGTGTGACAAGGGAATGTCATCCCGACCATGCCCCCGGAACTGGGATTTAAGTGGGATGAGCTATTCCCCTCCCTGGCCTTGGGAATCTGTTCATCTCGCTTCACATTCCGAGATGAGAGCCTGTGAAGTAAGCCATCTAGTGGCAGGAGTGTGAAGTGACATTTGCCAGTAAATTCCCTATGGAGTTAGCAATGCAGTGCAGAGATTTTAAAAGACAAATGCCTCAAAGTATGCTCCATAACGCATTGAAGGCAAGGCTGCAGAGATTCGAAACATCAAAAAACGGAAGGTCGGACCCAAAAAAGAAAAAGAAAACGAAGGCAGAGAATTTCACATCTTATCACGAAACAAGAGTGTGCAGTAACAGTTGTCCTGGTATCGTCAATCACACCCGTGGGTACACAGGAACAGGGACAGTACCAGGACAAGACCATGTAACCGCAAGCGACGTGATCATGAAACGAACGTCAACTCAGAACGAGGAAGGATGTGAAGTAACCATCTAAGATGGAGGACTTGCACTAGGTGTATTCAGACTGATGAAGCTGCTTGGATGGGCAGTGAAACATTTTTGTCTCTGAAGAAAAAGAAATCCAGTTGCCATGACTCAACTTCCAGATAAACTCACCTGGATGACTGAGAATCTTCACAAACACTTGACTGTGTATTTGTCTTGGCTATTTTCATCTTTGTTAAGGTATAGTTTCCCTAAAAAGTCTGTCCCTTCCAACAATTAGCCCCCATAGATGGCCCTAGAACTATGGATGGCAAGCCAAGGAGCAACCAGGTAACTGGGCAGAACCACATGACTCCCCACTGCCTGGCCAAGAATAACCTTCCCCTGTATGGGAAACATTAAACTGACTGCACGCTGGGGATGGAAGATCAAAGGATAATTCAAGAAAATGGAGCTCCCCTATAGAAGACACCTTGTGTAAATATGGAGAAGGACAAATAACCTTGCAGATGTTAGGTGGGTGTTAGCTAGGTTTCTTTTTAAAAAAAAAAAAAACTTATTCATTTTACATCCCTTTTATATGTAATAATTTTATAACTGATTTATATTTTGCTGAGTGGTGTATATTTATCAGACAAGATAATTTGTCAGTGCTTCTGACACGAATGTTCCTTTAAAACTGTCAATTACGAGCTCTCCAACGGTGTGATCCAAAATGGCCAGGGAACGCATCGCGTCATTAGAAGAAATGATTTAGTCTTTAATCATGAACCAATTTACCTTCAAACAGAGACACACAGGGTTGTACTGTGAATCTTCTTTCTTGGAAAGGAATCTTGAAATGCTCGTTCTGCCTGCTCTTTCCTGCGTGAGATAACACAGGGGCTTTTAAAAATAATGAACGATGACGCTTCCAATATTCTCTGGGCATTTTATTTCTCTCAAGCCTGCTGAGGGAAAAAGAATGCTGTCCTGCAGTTCTAATGAAAATGAAAGATGGATAAGAGAGGGGCCCTCAGATTTATTAAGTTCTCCACAAAGCCATTATCCCAAGGCTGTCGCCTCATTGCCTGGCTTGCCAGAAAGAGGCCTAAGTATCTCCAAACAGACCCAATGAGCGACTGTTTCCAAGGATTCTAATATGTTACTGCTGTGCTGATTTCATTCCTGACAGAGGACCTTTATTAACCTCCATTTTGATCACCGACCGTCCAAATAAGATGACAAAGGCGTGTGTGAGTGCCAGCGCGCGTAAACCCCCCCCCATTTATTTAGAGCACTGCTGCTGTCGCCACTCAGAATTCATGGAATTGCAACAAAGAGCATTAGCCATGCACTCGGAGCCAGATGGGTTGCCATGGTTCCACCTCTTTGCCGGTGGAGTATTGATTCATTTTGTATTTAGCTTATCTTTCTTCCAAGGAATCAAATGTCAGACTCATGGCTCCCCTCGCAACAACTTGGCGAGTTAAGCGAGGCGAAGATAGTGTAGAGGCGAAGGTCATCAACTACACCACCGCCCAGAGTTCCTCTGGGAAAGTTGGGCGATATATAAATGGAAAGATGCCCTAAGCACATCCGATCTCGCCTGATTTTGGAAGCTAAGCAGGGTCAGTCCTGGTTAGTACTGGGATGGGAGACCACCAGGGAATACCAGGCGCTGGAGGTGCCTGGAGTAGGAACTGGCAAGCCACTCCAGTATTCCTGCCAAGAAAACTCCATGGACATGGGGTCACAAAAAGTCAGTCATGACTGTAATGACACAACACACACACACACACACATAAATGGAAATAATAAATAATAATTAATAAATAACAATGCTAATTGGCATGATCAGATTTGAACTAGACCCTATCCAGGTGTGATTCAAACCTCCAGCATGAAAACATTGGCGAGAGAGTACATAAGAACATAAGAACGTAAGAAGAGTCATGCTGGATCAGGCCAAAGGCCCATCTAGTCCAGCTTCCTCCTATCTCACAGCGGCCCCACCAAATGGGTCATCCTTCCCTTTTGTAACACCATCCACAGTGTTGTTGTTGTTGTTGCTGCTGCTGCTGCTGCTGCTTTTGTTGTTATTTGCTATCAAGTTTCTCCGGACTCATGGCAACCCTCTGAAGGAACAGTCTCCAAAAGGGCCTGTCCTTAAAAGCCTTGCTTGACTTGTGCAAACTCAAATCTGTGGCTTCTCTTAATAAGTCCACCCATCTTGTATTTGGTCTTCCTCTTTTTCTCTTGCCTTTACCCTTTCCTAGTATTTTTCACAGAGCCCTGCCCTGACACGATGTGTCCAAAGTAGAATAACCTCACGTCTGTGAAGATTCTCAGTCATCCAGGTGAGATTATCTGGAAGCTGAGTCATGGCAACTGGACTTCTTTTCTTCCTAAGATTGAAATTTTTCGCCACTCATCCAAGCAGCTTCATCCATCTGAGGAAAGTTAGTGGAAGCTTGGCAAGGCTTCCAATTTATAGTTTACCTAGATTTCACACCACCCTGCTCTGCATAGGCTCATTAGGGGGCCTGTGGCCTGAATAGGTTTATCAGATGGGAAATGGCCTGAATAGGCCCACTGGATGTACAATAACCAGAGGTGCATGAAAATCCCACCTATGCAACCTTTCCCAACAACCCATGTGTTGTTAGCTGTGGCCTTCCTGATGGAGGTATGAAGTGTTTCTGAAGTTCCGATTTCTCTGGGGATTGATGAAAGGGTAGCATGGTATACCAAAGAAGTGGCTTGGATGAGTAGTGAATAGGGATGGGCACCTTACAAAAATGACACATTGTTTTGTCATTTTGTAAGCTCATGAAACTTTACGAAACAAAATGAAGCATCAAACAGCGTGTCAGCAATAAACGCCATTTTTGTTTTAGATATGAAACGATTCAGCCTAGCCTCTTGATCCAGCCACTTTGAGAACAGGAGGTTTATTTTTAAACTGATTGATTTGTTTTCCTTTCTTCCCATGCATCAGCTATTGATATAGCTTATCTCCGATCTTGATCTGCCTGAAACTAGCCTGGAGCTGAGCTCTTCCCTTCTCTGGCTGTGTCTGCAAATTGATTTAAACTGATTGCTTTCTTTTCCTTTTTAAGTAGGACTGTGGAAGTTATCTTTTAAAATATTTTTTCCTTCCCTCACCATGCCATGGATCAGGTGTGTTTATCTCCCTGATCTCTCTGTGCAAAAATTAGCTATTAGGTTTCTAGCTTGTTCACAGAGGGTTCTTTGTTTGAAAGCAAATTGATTGGAAGGTTTGAGGGCCTTTGATTTAGGGCAGTGGGCTCCCTGTTAAATAAAAAAAGGAAAGCTCCCCATTATTTATAGCCTTACGGAGTGTTTCATTTCATGATGAAAATTCTTTTAAAAAATCTGTTATTAATGAAATGAAGAGTGAAATGAAACACAATGAAACAGTATATTTCCATTTTGTGCCCATCTCTAGCAGTGGAATTTTCTGATCTTGCAAGAAACGAAGTCCAGTTGACATGATTCAGCTTCCAGATAGAACGGCCTCGGTTTCTTCATTCCGGGGCATTAGAAAGAAGCTGCTCACCCTCCTAGCTATCTCTGCTTCTTTCCCATGTAAATAATTGTTTTACTGTCCTGTATCTGAGCCTTTATACCTATGCTGAAGAGTCCAGGTGATCTGCAAAGCTTTCTTCCAGCACCACATTTCAAGAAAATCTATTTCCTGCCCCCCGTCAACATTTATGGCCCAACATCCAGTTTCCTACCTTAGCCCTACTGGGAAACCCCAGTATTTCCTCATCATCTCCCAACTCCTGCCGTGTCTTGTGCAAGACATTCCCAAAAGCATTTGCTAGCCCCAAAGAGCCCATTCTGCTCGGAACACATGTTGATCAGAAATAAAAGGGTGTGGACAATCTGGGTCTTGGTCTCTAGAGAAATGTCCTCTCACTTCATGCTCTTTTCTAGGTCCTTCCTTGTTGCTCTTCTGAATATTGTCTTCGCCTGATTTCTTGGCTGCAATCTGTAGGATTGAACCAAGGTGTACAAAGTTTCAGTCTGCCCCCCCCCCCAATCCATCATTAAAGTTTTACCATTCTTCTGTAAATTTGTCTTCGAGGTCAGCTGCAGTCCAGCTGTGAACCTTTCTCCTTTCGCTTTCCCTAAAAGTGATTTCCATCAAAATAAAAGTTGTTTCTGTCACAATATGTAAAGTTGACAAAATATATGTATTGTATATTTAACAGCAAGAAAAGAGAATTGTAAAATGGAGGCAGTCAAAAACTGCAGTCTCATGATGTTAGCCACAAGTGCAAGGAATTAGAAATCACCAGCAGGTTAAGTGATTTAGCACAGGTGGAAAAGTTAATAACATCATGTTGCATCAGAATGTGATTGGTGAAGAGTCATGTCTGATGGGATCTAAATGTGTTACAAGCACTTGCTTGTATAATGTTAAATGGGACAGTTTATGGTGAGAAACAGTACCCCACACTCTGTTGATTGTATTGTAGATATTGCTTGGAGTTATGCTGTTGTATATATGGAATATAAGAGTTTTACTCTAATCCATGTTTCTTTGTCTCTCTGTTTCTGAGTTCTGCTAATACTTATAACAAATTAACTACACTTTATCTACATGTTAGCCGCTGCTGCTATATACTCTGCCAGGATAGGTTAACATTTATTACTCTGGGTTTGATAGTTTCCATGGCACCTTCCTTTTCTAACAGGAAGCTAGGCTGGAGGCGGACCTGTCTTCTTAACTATACAACAAAAGAACCAAGGGCATCAGTGAGCACTCCAGGACTGGACCACCATATGTCAGATCTGCTTTGATTTGGATTCCTGCATTGAGCAGGGGTCAGGCTCAATGACCTTAGAGGACCCTTTGAACTCCTTTATTCTAGGATTCTGTCCTAGTACATGACATTTCTTCATGTCAGTATGTTTTAGGTGTGGTTTTGGCAGATAGAATGGAGGATTCTCCAATTTGAAGAAGGGGAAAACCCAAATGATACACCCTTGGTGAGGGCTACTAGAGGCTTTCTCAACCAATCAGTGCCTGTTTGGTCCTGATGATGACTTTTTCTTTCTCATGTATCTTTGAAAATTGGGGTGGTGGTGGTTTTCTATTCCTTTGCCCCTATAGTTTTGGGGAGTTGTTTGTCAGGCTTCTGTCAGGCTTTCGAAGTGTCAAAACACACAGAGAGGAAACTCAAAAATGAAATAACTTGAAAGAGCCTTTCGTGTAAAATGAAAGGACTGATGGAGGAAAAATATAAAAATGAATGTGTTTTAGCTTTCTGGGGAGGGGAACTGAATATTTACAGGGGTTGGAAAGGGCATTGTCCAGTGTGAAATGCCACACTGTCAAGAACATGAGCCCAGGAAACAGTCTGTTTGTTTTGGAGTAAGGTATAAACTTTTGCCATGTAGTCCCACCACTCTTATGTCTGAGAAAGGCAGTTACTTCACATCCGTTTTGTTGTGCTTTGGACTGGTACAAAAAAATCTTAACTTCACGCCTGTCACGCAACAGCTGAAATTCATCTCGACCACACCCCCTCTCAATGTTCTTTTGCTAAAAAATGGTAGAACACCTGGGCAGAGGTTTGGGGCACTGAAATCAATTTGCTTCGACTTGAATCCCCAAGTTTGTATGATATTTATGCCTGAGCAGCAATCCTCAACCTTGCTTTGCATGAACATTTCAGGCCACGCTCTAAAAGTATTACAAAAATGCTTTTAAAATGCTTTTAGAAATGCCTTTTTTTTAAAAAAAAAACATTTGAAAGACACATCCCTTATGCATTTTTTAAAAAAGAATCCCTCTCCATGTTCACATTGTGGTTGAGCTAAGAGCGTGGTAGGGATGGGCTGTTCATTTCGGAAGTGGCCCATTCCAAAATGACTCACGCAAGCTCAGGTGCTGTTCAGAAGTCTCCAAAATGCAAGCAGCCAACTGCTTACCTTCCAGCATGGTCGTATCAGGTTAAACTCCAACCAGGGAGAGGTCTCTTGACCTCATCTGTCCTTCCCCCTGGTGCTGTCCAATCAGACAGGGAGGTGGGATGATGTATTTCCCCGCACAGCTCCTGATTGGCCAGTGTCAAGCAGAAGGACAGATGACATCAGGAGACTTCTGGTTGGAGTTTAGCCCAATACGATCATGCAGGAAGGTAAGTGGTTGGTTGCTTGCATCTTGAGGCTTCTGAACAGCACCTGAACTCTGGTGGATCATTTTGGAACGTGTTGCTACTGCAACGAACAGTCCATCCCTAAAGTGTAGGGTTAAAGCATCAGCAGATCTCATTCTGACTAGTGTTCTGATCAATTTTATGAACATGCCTCTTCTTGACTTCTTTTGAATTGAAATGACGGAAAGAACTTCCTAGCAACAAAGCATCATTTGCTCAACAAATACAGTGAATATAAAAAGTTTACATGCCCCTGTTAAAATGTCAAGTGTCTGTAATGTAAATAAAAGAGACAAAGATAAATCATTTCAGACCTTTTACCACCTTTAATTAGACCTATGAATTGTACAATTCAGATGAACCACAAACTGAAATATTTTAGGTGGAGGAATGAAAAATATTTTAAAAAATGAAATAATATGGTGGCATATGTGTGCACACCCTCTTATAACAGGATGTAGTTGGGCTCAGCAGTGAAAAATCACATTCAAACTCAGGTGAAGTCAGCACACACCTGCCATCATTTAAAACTGCCCCAAAATAAATATCTGCCATGCTAGTAGAACTTTCCTGACATTTTCTTAGTCACATCATACAGCAGAAGCCATGGTCCGCAGAGAGCTTTTAAAGCATTAGAGGGGTCTCGTTGTTAAAAGGCATCCGTCAGGAGAAGGGTACAGAAGAATTTCCAAGGCATTAGATATACCATGGAACACAGTGAAGGCAGTCATTAGCAAGTGGAGAAAATATGGCACAACAGTGACATTAACAAGAACTGGACGTCCCTGCAAAATTGATGAAAAGACTAGAAGAAAATTGGTCAGGGAGACTGCCAAATAAGTGACATGATTAAGCTAGATATTGATTGCAATCCAGAGACAGCACTATTATCATTGTTAAGTAGTAAAGATTATGATGCTACAACAAAGGAACTAAGAGCAAATCTTATGACTAGAGATAGGCATGACTTAGCGGTATTCCCGTTTCCGTTTCCGTTACTCTTTTCCGTTACTCAACGGAAACAGTAACGGGAATTACTCTGCCAGAACTCGGACTCAAACCGACTAAAGAATAATTTTGTCTGATTTGTCGTGGTCGTTCCTGGCATCGCCCGATGCCAAGCGGCACAGAAAAAAAGTTTTTAAAAGTAAAAAAAAACCCGATT
Source organism: Phrynocephalus versicolor (assembly GCA_023846285.1). Taxonomy (NCBI): domain Eukaryota; kingdom Metazoa; phylum Chordata; class Lepidosauria; order Squamata; family Agamidae; genus Phrynocephalus; species Phrynocephalus versicolor. The sequence goes on from JAHTLZ010000017.1 coordinate 1,726,956, forward strand.
CCCGGCCAAAATGCAGGCGGAAATATGCCTGCCGTGCCTCAGGGCACCTACCAGAGGGGTGGTTTCTGGATGGGGGGGTCCCCGGCCTCCCCCCTCCTCCGTCCTGTCCTTTCCTGGGCTGCTCTGGTGGGACTCGCCGCAGGCTGGCAGCAACAAGCCGGACGAGTCTCGCCGCCGTCCGCCGCAATTCAAGCGGAAGTGGCACGGCACAGAAAAAAAGTTTTAAACTCCCCCCCCCATTCCCGGGCACCTACCAGAGGGGTAGTTTCTGGAGGGGGGGTCCCGGCTTCCCCCCCTCTCCTGTCCTGGGCAGCCGGACTCGAGTCGCCATGCCATGCGGTGCGGGCAGGGGATCCAAAATGGGGCGGCGACCGCAAATTTTTTTTAGAAATTGTGGTCCAAAAACACACAAGCACCACAGAAACATGTGAAAATTGCTATAAACTGCCAGATTTTTTACAGTAGCAGTGGGTTTTTTCTTGCAACAAAATGTCTCTCCTCTCCTCCTCTGTCCTCCATTGATTTTATTTTATTTTATTTTATTTACACCTGCACAATGATGGGCTGGCCGAGTGGCCATGTGGGAGTGGACCATGCAAAATTTTGGAGCCATCCCACCAATCGCATGGCCACTTGGCCACTGAGACTTCTGGGATGTGCCAAAAAGCCCACTAAACCCTGCCCTAGCCCCTAACCCTAACCCTAATCCTTGACTCCTTACCCATACATCACAGTACACTGTCCTCTTAGTGGGTCAGAGAGGCACCCAGAGGTGCAACCCAATGGCCCACCCTAACCTCACCCGTCACTAGCCTAACCCTAGCCCTTGCGCTAAGCTGCTGCCCCCTAAGCCAGATCTACTTGCATTGCACTACATGCAAGTACGATTCCCTTCTTTGTGAGACACGGCGGGTGCGAGAGCCTTAGGCATCACCCTATGGCTCAGGGTTCTGCCTGTCCACACTGGTCTCATAGTCTGCAACTGGTATGCATATCCATATGGCTATGCATGCCCTTTTGCAGCAGCAGGTGAGGAGAGGAGACCCCCATGTTGAGGGGTCTCTTGGAGCCTGCTTTCCCTTCCTAGTGGGTGAGGATAGGAGGCACCCACGGGTGCCTCCAGGAGCCCGCTTTCCCTTCCTAGTGGGCCAGAGGAGGCACCCACCCCACAGAGGTGCCTCCAGGAGCCTGCAACCCCCCCAAAACCAGTACTAACGACAAGAAAAAAATGAAAAAACAAACCGACTAATTTTTGCGAATTTTCGCGAAAAAAGGAAACGAGGCGAAACGGAACCGTCCCGACTAACGACAACTCGAAAAAAAAAATTCAAGTCGTGCCCATCTCTACTTATGACAGCTGCCAGATTAATTATAGCAAGAAACTGGAAATCTAAACTAGATCTCAAGATGGAAGATTGGTATAACGAACTTTGGGATATAGCCATAAACGATGAATTGTCTTGTAGCCTAAAAGTTAAACGAGGAGAAATGAAAAAAGACGTTTTTTATGACATTTGGGGAAAATTTATAGACTTTGTATTAGTTGAAGGGATAGGGGAAAGAGCCGACGAATACTTCAAGACAGTTCTGGAGAAGAGGACTTTAAGAAGAATACTAGAACAACAGAAGACGGAGTAACAAAGAAGAACTCATGGATGGTCCCGGGGGGGTGGGGGTACACTTGTATTGTTAGTTGTTATTTGTTATTTTGTTTGTATGTAGTATAAAATTAAATTTAAAAATTCTTAAAAAGGGGGGGGGAGGCTGCCAAGAGGTCTACAGCAACATTAAAGTAGCTGCAGAAATATCTGGCAGATACTGGCTGTGTGGTACATGTGACAACAATCTCCTGTATTCTTCATATGTCTGGGCTATGGGGTAGAGTGGCAAGATGAAAGCCTTTTCTTATGAAGAAAAACATCCAAGCCCAGCTCAATTTTGCAAAAACACATCTGAAGTCTCCCCAAAGTATGTGGGGAAAAGTGTTATGCTCTGATGAAACCAAGGTTGAACTTTTTGGCCATAATTCCAAAAGATATGTGTGGTGCAAAAATAGCACTGCACATCATCAAAAGTACCCGATACCCATAGTGAAACATGGTGGTGGTGGTATCATGCTTTGGGGCTGTTTTTCTTCATAGCAAAAGTGTTCTGCTTATATACCACCCCATGCCACTTCAAGTAGTCTCTGGGTAGTTTTACAATTTAATTACATTATGCAGGCTACACATTGCCCCCCCCCCCCAGCAAGCTGGGTACTCATTTTACCGACTTTGGAAGGATGGAAGGCTGAGTGAACCTTGAGCCTGCTACCTGGGATTGAGCCCCAGGTTGTGAGCACAGTTTTACCTGCAGTAAAGACATTTAACCACTGTGCCACAGGGCTTCAGCTGAGACAGGGGCATTAGTCAAGGTAGAGGCAATTATGAACAGTTCCAAATACCAGTCAATGTTGGCACAAAACCTTCAGGCTTCTGCTAAAAAGCTGAACATGAGGAGGAACTTCATCTTTCAGCATGACAACAACCCAAAGCATACATCCAAAACAACAAAGGAATGGCATCACCAGAAGAAGATTGTCATTTTGGAATGGCCCAGCCAGAGCCTAGACCAGAATGATTGAATATCTGTGGGTTGATCTAAAGCAGGGGTGCCCAAACTTTTTGTAAGGGGGGCCAGATTTGGTGGCTGAGAATGTGTCAGTGGCCGGTTGTTCCCTGACCCTGCCACCCCACTGCAAGCCCCACCCATTGACCCATAAGCCCCACCCACTGACCCCTTGCAATCCCACCCACAGGAAGGAAGGCGGGGACCGAGGGAGGGAGGGAGGGAGGAAGGAAGGTGGGGACCAAAGGAAGCACAGGGAGTCTGTTTAAAAAAACATGGGGTGATGGAGGGGGAAGGAGGGGTGGGCCAGCCAGCCATGGGCCACTCAGAATGGCCTGATGGGCCAGATTTGCCCCCCCCCCGGGGCGGACTTTGTTGCAGGCCTGATCTAAAGAGAGCTGTCCACAGGGGACACCCTTGCAGTGTGACAGTTTTGGACCAGTATTGCAAAGAAGAGTGGGCAAATATTATGAAGTCAAGATGCGCTACACGGATAGACTCATACCCAAAAAGGCTGAATGGCATAATAAAGTCAAAAGATGCTTCAACAAAGTATTAGTTTAAGGGTGGGCACACATATGCCACCATATTATTTCAGGTTGTTTTTTTTTTATTTTTCCCTCCTCTACCTAAAAGATTTCAGTTTGCATTTCAACTGAGTTGTATAGTTCATAGGTCTCATTAAAGGCGGAAAAAGTTCTGAAATGATTTAATCTTTGCCTCATTTATTTGCATCACAGACACTTGACATTTTAAGAGGGGTATGTAAACTTTTTATATCCACTGTACACTCAATCTTGCTCAATATAAATACAACACTGTTTGCAGACGTGTTCCTTCCACATCAAGTGGGAACTAGGTATTGTTCTGCCACCTCTATTTGTGGGGGAGCTTGCTTGATTCAGAGGCAGCCAAAGTACATTTCGGGGAGGCAGTGCTGATATGGGAAGGATTTTAGGGCATTTTTATCCTTAAGGGAGGTGTAAGAAATACACTTTTTCTCATCCTGATGAGAATCTCTGTCTCACCTACCGTAGAATTTGTCATGTTTAGAAATTAAGTCATTTGCATTAAGTGTTTGACATTGACAAATGAATTCATTGCTATTACCATATGGAATTTAAATGATTTACTATATTTGAATTAGCATGTTTAGTTCTGAAAAAGAAACAGAGCCAGTGGGTTTGGGGAGGGTCCTTCAATCTGACTTTCAAACACACATTGGTTCCTGCTGCCCTTATTGTTTCAAAATTACATTCCTTTCTCATGTGTTTTTAAAATAGGCAATTATCTTCGCTCAGTCCTGCCCTTATATTTCCCTTAACTCTGCCTCTTCCACCTGTTCCTCATCAGGGTAGTAAAAACTGAGAGTGATTGTGAGGAGCTCCAGAGGGGTCTCTTGACACTGGGGGAGTGGGCAAACCTGTGGCAAATGAGCTTCAACATTAGTAAGTGCAGTGTGATGAAGGCTGGGGGGGGGGACTCAATTATGTTTATAAACCGATGGGGTCTGAACTGGTGGACACTCAATGAAGGTGTCAACCCAGTGTGCCGCAGCAGTGAAAAAAGCAAACTCAATGCTAGGGATCATTAGAAAGGGTATAGATGGGTCTCTTCTCTCTTGAACGACGGCGCCTAAGAGGTGACCTGATTGAAGTTAATAAAATCATACATGGTTTGGACAAAGTAGATGAGGAAAAGCTGTTTTCCCTGTCGCACAACACTATTTGTTTGGGTACTAGATCTCAAACAAAGAAAAGCAAGTACTATTTCACCCAGAGGATCACTGGTCTGTGGAACTCCTTGCCAGAAGAAGTGGTGCCAGCTCTCAGCATTGACAGCTTAAAGAAAGGATTGTTCAAGTTCATGGAGAACAAGGGAATCAATGGCTATCATTACAAATACCTAAGGACAATCTCTAGGTTGGAGAGATAGGCAGAATATATCTCAATGCCATTCGCAGGGAAGCGTAAGCAAGAGAAGACATCTGCTTGGGAATACCCTGAAGCAAATGGCGAGCCGCTGTGTGAGACAGAATGCTGGACTGGATGGGCTGTGGCGTGTTTCAGCAAGGCTGTTCTCTTATATTCTTATCACGGAACTGTCTCTCCTTCAGTGGTGTCAGCCTCTTCCTGAGAAAAACTAATTTTCTTCCTATCTGCCTGAAATATGAGTGCTTGGGCCAGAAAGTCAGTCAGTCAATTCAGGCCAAACACCTGCACCCCCTCACAAAGAGGAAAACCAGCAAGTTAACTTTCCACTGGGTAAAGGTAAAGGTAAATGTCCTCCCCCCCTCCCCCCACATGCTTGCTTGTCACGCCCGACTCTAGGGGTGGTGCTCATCTCTGTTTCCAAGCCAAAGTGTCAGTGTTGTGTAAGTCCGTGGTCATGTGGCCGGCGTGGCTAAGCACATTTCTGCACACAGAACACTGTTTATGTTCCTGCTCTTTACGGTGGTACCTATTTATCTAGTTGTTTTACATGCTTCCAAACTGTTAGGTTGGCAGGAGCTGGGGTGAACAGCGGGAGCTCACTCCGATGTGTGGCACCCGGGATTCGACCCACCGAGCTGCTGACTTTGCAGCTGCTGTGGCCCACTGAGCCGCGATGACACAGATGGGCACAAATTGTAGTTCGGTGCTTCGGCCCTCTTCAGAGCACCATCTGCACGGATGCTCGGTGGGCTCTGTGTACTCCTCTCTCCTGTCTCTGTGGATTTCCCCATGCCCTGGGTGAAGATTGCCAATGGCTATCATTATGGATGCCTACGGACAACCTCTGGGTTGGTGAGAGAGGCAGGATATCTCTTAATGCCATTTGTGGGGAATCATAAGCAGGCGAAGACATCTGCTTTGGAATACCCTGAAGCAAATGGTGAGCCGCTGTGTGAGACAGAATGCTGGACTGGATGGGCTGTGGCCTGTGTTCCAGCAAGGCTGTTCTTATGTTCTTATGTCCCTCCCTGCCTCCTCACTGTAACTGCCCACTCACCTGGTCACTTCTGCCTCTTCTAATGACCACCCACTCAGATGAGGAGCCAGGGCGCAGAAGCTCAAAGCGCTGCCTTTGAGTTGGCGGCTGTCCAAGGACGTGGTGCAGGAAAGCATGCAGTGTGACTGGTGAGTGGTCAGTCATGCTGAAGGGACATGGAGGGAAGTCCACTATACTGGGGAACGGGCAATCTTGCAGAGAAGATGGGAAAGAGGAGGGTGTAATGTCCGTGGCCCACCTGTACGGGCACTGCAACGGACTGTGTTTCGTGGCCATCTCTTCATTCCACCCTATTTAAAGGTGAGTGACACCACTGATAGACCATGAAAAACCACTTCCCCGTGCATTTGGATTGTGTGCAAGGATCCCATGGACCCTCCCCCCAATACCGCTTATTGCCTCTGTATTTCACCGAATGCAGCTTACCCCCACTGACTGCCCTCCAGATATAATGGATCACTTTCCCCACCATCCACACCCAGCAGTGACTGTTTGCCTGGGGATGATGAGAGTTGAAGGTAACACATCTGACATGTGTGGGTGATGGATCAAAACAGAGTTTTTTCAAGGCAAATAAGGAATTTCCCCTTCGGTGAAAGACATCTTTGATGGAGGTTAGAACATAAGAACATAAGAACTTAAGAAGAGCCATGCTGGATCAGGCCAAAGGCCCATCTAGTACAGCTTCTTGTATCTCACAGTGGCCCCACAAGATGCGTCCAGGAGCACACGAGACTAGATATCTGTCTCCTGATACCACTCCCCTGCATCTGGCCCTTGAAGTACCCTGGTTTTAAGCCTGAAGATTACATATCTCCATCATGGTTTGTAACCTGTGATGGACATTTTCCTCCAGGAATCTGTCCATCCCCTTTTGAAGGCATCCAGGCCAGATGCCATCACCACATCCTGTGGCAGGGAGTTCCACAGACTAGCAACGCGCTGGGTGAAATAATATTTTCTTTTGTCTGTTCTTACTCTCCCAGCCCTCATTTTGAGTGGATGTCCCCTAGTTCTACTATTTTATGAGAGGGATAAGAGTGTCCCTCTATCCACTTTACTCATGCCCCACATTATTTTGTACGTCTCAATCATATCCCTCCTCAGGCGCCTTTTTTCCAGACTAAAGAAACCCAAATGTTTAAGCCTTTCCTCATAAGGGAGGTCCCCTGGCCCAGTAATCATTTTAGTCACTCTCTTCTGCACCTTTTCCAGTTACACTATGTCTTTTCTGAGATGCGGTGACCAGAATTGTACTATATGGCAGGGGGATGGACTTGATAACCCTTGAGGTCTCTTCCAGCTCTACGATTCTATGATTTGATGAGATATGGGGAGAGCAAACAGAGCAGTCGGATTTCCACGATCACAAGGATCCCTAGAATTAAGTGAGGTTTGGAATAATGAGAAGGGCCAGGTCAGAACAGTCCCATCTCTTGTGTGAGCTTTACAGAAGCCATATAATTTCCCATTCACTAATTAGGGAGGGAGAACTTACTGAGCAATTGTGATTTAATCCAATTTCCCCAGAATGAGGATGGATCAGCCAAGCTCATTTGCAGTCTTGCCGTATATTGATTCCTATAATTATCATTCTTTTCACTGGAGTGTTGATAATAACAATCACAACAAGCAGCCACCTCGCTTGGAGAAATGAGATAGAGAACACCCAGGAGCTGGTGACTCCTCACTGGATGGATGGCAGAACCTGATCATGAAGAAACTTAAGAAAGCATCACAGTATGAACAGATGTGCGGTAGTTGAGGATCACTATATGTCACTTATCAGGGCAAAGCATAAGCCACCGGTTTGCTCTGACAGAAAGTCAAGAAGCGCAAAGGGGAGAAGACCACCTGTTGACAGAGACACAACCTTGTATTCCCAGTCACCACATATGGGTGTGATAGCTGAACAATTAAGAAAATTGATAGGGGGAAATTGTTTTCATAGAATCATAGAATCAGAGAGTTGGAAGAGACTTCAAGGGCCATCCAGTCCACCCCCCTGCCATGCCGGAACCTGATCACAATATTTTCGACAGATGGCCATCCAGCCTTTGCTTAAAAGCCTCCAAAGAAGGAGACTCCACCACCCTTTGTGGCAGCATATTCCACTGCTGAACAGCTCTAACTATCATGAAGTTCTTCCGAATGTTCAAATGGAATCTCTTTTCTTGTAGTTTGAAACCATTGCCCCGAGTCCTAGTCTCTGAAGCCATGGAAAACAAGCCTGTTCCCTCTTCAATATGACATCCTTTCAAATATTTAAACATAGATATTGTATCCTCTCTCAGCCTTCTTTTTGAAAGGCTAAGCATTCTCAGTTCCCTAAGCCTTTCCTCGTTAAGACAATTCCTCCAGACCTTCAACCATCCTGGTCGCCCTCCTCTGTACCCGCTCAAGGTTGTCCACATCCTTTTTAAAATGGAACTGTGGCACTGGAAATGTGGTACTGGAGAAGAGTTTTGCAGATACTGCTAGAAAGATGAACAAGAGGGTACTGGAGCAGTTTAAGCCTGAACTATCTCTGGAAGTAAAAATGTTGAAACTGCATCTGGCCTTGTTTGGGCACATCATGAGGAGGCAGGATTCTCTGGAAAACACCATGATGCTGGGAAAGGTGGAAGGCGGCAGGAAAAGAGGAAGACCAAAAACAGGATGGATTGATACCCTAAAAGAAGCCACAAGCTTGAGTTTAAAAATGCCGAGGGCATTTCATTTCAGAAGGGGTCCAGTTTGGAAATGAAACACGGCAGTACAGCTGCAATTTGAAATCGGAACCCACCCTCCAGAATGAAATCAACCACTGACTTAGCTTCCTTTGGGTCACACGGGGTGAAACTCTAACCAGGAAGCAGCCTCTGACATGTCGTCTTTCCTTCTCCCTGGTGCTGGCCAATCAGACAGAGAGGTGAGATGATGCATGTCCTTGCACAGCTCCTGATTGGCCAGCACCAGGAAGAAGGAAAGATGATGTGTCAGAGGCTGCTTCCTCCTACGTGATGGCACGCACCCACACAGAAGAGGCTGAGCCCTCTCCTCAGAAACCTCGGATAACTCCTGCCAAGTTCAGACCAGACTTTGGAATGGATGCACTGTTCCCACACAACCTGTCACCCTCTTCAGACAAAGGAAAATATTTTTTCGCACAGCGCGTTGTTAGTCTGTGGAACTCCCTGCCACAGGATGTGGTGATGGCATCTGGCCTGGATGCCTTCAAAAGGGGATTGGACAGATTCGTGGAGGAAAAGGCCATCACAGGTTACAAACTATGATGGAGATGTGTAATCTCCAAGCTCAAAACCAGGGTACTTAAAGGGCCAGATGCAGGGGAGTGGTATCAGGAGACAGAGATCTAGTCTCATGCGCTCCCAAATGCATCTGGTGGGGCCACTGTGAGATACAGGAAGCTGGACTAGATGGGCCTTTGGCCTGATCCAGCATGGCTCTTCCTGTGTTCTTATGTACTTATGTTCTACCTCCTCATGCCCAGAGGCACGGCCACAGTGCCTGCAGAAATTAAGCCAGGTACAAAGTGGTTGCAATATTTAAACAGTTTCTATCTCTTTTAGGACATTGTGGAGGTAGATTTGCACTGTGTCAGCCTGCTGGCCCTTGGCCATATTCCAGTCTATTTATTTTTTATTTATTTTACAGTATTTTTACCCAACCTTTCTCCTTGGAAAAGGACCCTAGGTGGCTTACAGTAATGAGGGATAATATACAGATCAGTACAATTAAGACATGTTCCAAGTATTTGAGAACAAGGAATTGAGGGACATCGTACAGCATTAATAGACAAAGATTACATTAAAGCAACACGGTTATAAGTAGTCATAAACACAAAGTCTATGTGAACCCATAGATTCATATAGGTGTGGGCAGTTTGTGAATCAGGCCCGTCCACTTTCCGTCCTACTCTTGAACCTCTGTAGGCTGACCAACCTCTTATCTCCTACTAGAGATGGGCACGAAACAAAAAAAATGGCGTTTTGGTTTTTTGTCGTTGAGAGATCTGTTTCAGTTCGTTACCGTTTGTCGTGAATTTTTGGAAAAATGTTGTTACCGCTTTTCATTTTTTCGTATGTCGGTTCTACCCGCTTTTTGCGCAATTTTTAAAGCATTTCCGTGCGCAGGCACACCCCCCAACGCCCCAGACCAGAGGGAGAACACTAAAAAAAATGGATACTGACAGAGACACAGTATAGACAAGGTACGCAGGGAGGCTGCAAAGGCAGCGGCGGACATTGCCCAAGGTGCAAGGCAGCCACAGAGTGACTGCACTGCGGGGCAGGGGAGGGTATTCACCAAGAGGTACGCAGCACGCACACACACAGGGAGGCTGCAGGACTGAAGCTAGAGTCGCAGAGACAGCAATCCCACCCTAACTCCCACCAGAGACTGCAAGGAGGACGGGGGCTGCCAGAGCCTTTTATGCCCTCTGTGGCTGCCAGACCTTCCCGCCCAGTCTGCAACCTGGGCATGCTATTGGTTGAACATGATCGCGTCACATGGCTTGCCTCCATTTTGTGGCTGGTGGCGACATCCATTTTAAAGGGAAAAGAAAAATACATTGCAATGGTAGAAGACAAAAACAAATGTTTTAAGGACCCCAACCCCCCTGGTAGGTATTATCAGACAATATAAATAATTATTGCTGCGTTTTTGTGGATGTCAAGGGCGTTTTTTAACATTTAAAACAGCTCATTTCATTGCGCATCACCATTAACGAAAATGAAACGTAACGACCACAATTTTTGTGGTTCTGTTTGTTTCGTTTCATTTTCATCACAATTTTCGTTTGTCGTTTCGTTACGTAACTGAAACAACAAACGGTAACAGAAACAAAAAAATGTTCGTTTCGTGCCCATCTGATCTCCTACAATATGAAGTGACTACACACACACACATACACACACAAACAAAAGATATTTTGAGCTTTTTTGTTTCTTAAAGTTGGAGGGAAGCCTTGTAGTTTTGGAAAAAGCAAACTCTCTGTATTTTGGCCAGAAGCTCAAGATTGGTCAGGTGGGACAGGATTTTTTGTGGGGGCGGTTGTGACATTTCACCTGTTGCCTTTCCTTAGTCTGCATAGCTGTGCAGCCTTTCCCCCCTGCCGCCACCCCGCCCAACAGAATGAAGAGGAAAACACAATTGGCGTAACTGATGGTCTTTGTCTTTCGTCTCGAAAGGACTGAGCGGACAAACTCAGTGTCTCCATCAGTCAATTACGTAGCCGTTGCCATTTAGCTTCCTGCCTTTATTCGCCTCGGGCTTCCTGACTTCTACAAATAGTAGATTATGAACTGGTGGTGTGACGGCACCGCTCGTCTGCTCTCGGTAGCTGTGTGGATGCTGCACACCTCTTGCCTTGTCCATGGGTGGCTTTTGATCTTCCCGAAGATCATGAACGGCTTAAGGCATTCAGCAGCAGAGACGGTGTGCCGTGTCTTTTTAATTTGGATCTCTGTCTCAGTTTAGGAGGAATGGGCTCCTGAGGTTTCAGAAAGAAGCAACGCATTTTTGAGAAGTTGAACCACCTGGAGCGGGGTCTTAAGAGGCAGAAAGAAAAAGAAAAAAAAAAGTATACATTCTAGGGAGGAAATGATCCATACCAGAATATGGAGGACAGAACTGGAAAAGGTATAGCTTCCTGTGCTCCTCTTGCAGCCAAAAGGTAGCCTGTAAAGGTAGATACAGGGGAGTGGTATCAGGAGACAGATATCTAGTCTCATGCGCTCCCAGATGCATCTGGTGGGGCCACTGTGAGATACAGGGAGTTGGACTAGATGGGCCTTTGGCCTGATCCAGCATGGCTCTTCTTATGTTCTTATGTTCATATGTACTGTGGCTGTTGAGAAGAAAATTTAAATGAATACTATGGTGGGGGAGATGACAAGGAATCATCTATCTATCTATCTATCTATCTATCTATCTATCTATCTATCTATCTATCTATCTATCTATCTATCTATCTATCTATCTATCTATCT
>JAHTLZ010000017.1:1773741-1793165 GCA_023846285.1 Phrynocephalus versicolor
TTGTTGTTGTTGTTGTTGTTGTTGTTGTTGTTGTTGTTGTTGTTGTTATATTTTGAACTGCCTTTCTTCGTATAGCAGGACTTGCCTGTCAAGAATACTCGGGCCTGAGAGAAATCCCCTCTTCTGCGCAAGAAAGAGACATCAATCAAGAGACTATTTGTTGGCCTGTACCAACAAATACCAACAAATTTATTGGCCTGTACCAACAAATACCAACAAATACCAACAAATTTATTGGCCTATATCAACAAATACTGCCATTTTCTTTTTCTGTCCCTGTGGGGACATTCATAGGAAGGAGGTGAAATTAGGGAGGAAACTGATTGAGGGAAAAGGTTCTCTCATACCTTCCCTACCAGTCCATGATGGTTCTCTTAAATCCGTGGTTCCCAACTGTGAGTCCCCAGAAGTTCTTGGACTGAAACTTCCATCAGGTTTCACCACTAGCTGTGCTGCCCAGGATTTCAGCCTTCCATTTCTCCGATACAGTAAATAGGGATGGGCAAGAAATAAAAAACCGAAATGCTGTTTTGTCACTTCGTTACATAACAAAATGTAACAAAATGAAACAAAACAAGGAAGCAGCATTTTGTTACAGATGAAACGAAACGGTGGATTTTTGTTATTGTTATTGCTATTGTTATTGTTATTGTTATTATTGTTATTGAGACTGTGATTGTAATTTGTTTGTTGTTGTTGTGTGTGTGTTTAACTGCTGGCACCAGTTTCTCTTGCCGGATCTGACCTTTTTATATTATATTTTTATATTGTATTATATTTTAAATTGTATTTGCATATTGAATTGTACTTTATTATATTTTCCTTTATTATTCTTTTGTATTTGGGCATGTACTGGGGTTGTAGTTGGGCAGTTGCTGTTTTGGTGATGTGCTGCACACCGCCCAGAGCTCCCTATGGGAAAATCGGGCGGTCAATAAGTGCAAAAATAAATAAAGAATAATAATTTTCCATGTAAATGAACCGTTTCATCTCGCCTGAAAATGGCTACAGCTCCTTTACTGCTGGGCTCAGAGGCCCTGTTGCCTCTGACACCACTGATGAAGAGCCGCTGCCGGGGCCGGAGAGGGTGAGCAGGCCCAGCCAGAGGCCTTGCTGCCATGCCGCCACTACTGCTGAAAAGGAAAGGGCATGGCTGAAGAGGAAGGGCAGGAGCAGGCCTGGCAGGCTGGCCTAGGCTCCCCACTGCCAGCAGAGATGCCACTGGACCCCCCCAAAAGGTAACAATACATTTTGTTTAACATTTCATTTCATTTGAATTTTGTGAAAATTCAAATGAAATGAAATACGGGGGGACAAAAGGGAACAAAACAAAACAATTTTTCTGTTTCATGCCCATCCCTATTAGTTAACTGAGTACTCACTGGGTGGGGACAATACGTAGGATGCATAATCTATTTGTAAACTATCAAGTGAGGGCTTTCTTTAAGTGCCATGAAGTAGTATATAAGTAAAATCTGGAAGTTGAATCATGGCAACTGGACTTCTTTTCTTGAGATATCAAAACGTTTCGCTGCTCATCCAAGCGGCTTCGACAGACTGCCGAAGCTTCTTGGATAAATAGTGAAACGTTTCAACCTCACAAGAGAAGAAGTCTAGATACCATGACTCAACTTCCAGATAGCCTCACCAGGATGGCTGAGAATCTCCACAGACATATGGGAAGGGACAAGAAGGGACACTGCAATTTGGAGAAATACCAACAAAACAACGATCTTTCCTTAGTCATATCTGTAGTCTCGCCCTTAATTTCTAATGTTTATTTATTTATTTATTTATTTATTTATTTATTTATTTATTTATATACCACTCCACCTCATCCGAAGGTCACTCTGGGCAGCTCACAAATTTTTAACATAAATAATACAATAAACAATACATTGTACAATATATATTGTATATTGTTCGCTTTGTTGCACCTGTAATTCTTGCTAATCAGTTTCATCAAGTGATCCAAATGCTATGCCTAGTGGGACAGGAAATGGGAAGGCTTCCATTTCTTCCGATAAGCCCAATAATTGGGAACGTCTCTGCCATCAGGAGCATTGTTAGTCCAGTCAGCCCCTGCTGCTTCAAAAAATGCCTCATCAAGCGCTGATCTCCTGGAACAGTCTGCTCATTGTTGCTTTGAGCCTTAAATAAAAGTCCATGCCAGTTCTAAAGTGTGTGTGTGTGTGGGGGGACATTTTGGCCCAAAATGGCACAGAACCTTTACAGAGGGTGCCACATTAGTGCTCCACTTCTTACGAAAGCAGCATGCTTGCTTGCCAAAAGACAGACAGGGATGGATCATCTTTAGAACCATGTTTGTATTGTTGGATTGAGTCATCTTAGGTAGTGTGACGATCCCCCTTTTCCAGAGGCTGAATTCTGTGATGGAAATGGTACCGCTGCCACCTTTTATTCACTTAATACTGCTGCCACCTTTTCAACTCGTCGCCTCATGAATTGGGACCGACTCAGAGATATATATAAAACTAATAACAAAGTTTATTGAGAAGATAATAAATATAACAATATCTGAGGATGGTATGCGTTGCCTTTAACATATACTGTAATAAATTTACTCAGCTCCACAAGCCTCCCTGTCTTAAATAGCTAGTACTCAGTATAGCCCTCCCTGCCTGACAGAACTCTTAGAGAACAGTGCTCTCTCCCAGCACTCACTCTCAACTTCACTGAACTTCTCTCAACTGCATAGGCTCCACCCTTTTTATATCCTACCATTCCCCGCCCTCCTGCTGGGATTGGCTGATGATTTGTATATTCATCACTCTTGTCTGCAGGGTTTGTCACAGGTAGGCACTGAGAGTTGCCATGTATGTATGTATGTATGTATGTATGTATGTATGTATGTATGTATGTATGTATGTATGTATGTATGTATGTATGTATGTACAGTAGTACCTTGTATAATGTAATTAATTCGTTCCAAATTAAATTACGTTATACAAATTTTCCGTTGTACAAATTGAAATTTCCCATAGGAATGCATTGAAAACAGATTTAATCTGTTCCAATGCATTTCTGAAAGAAAGCCTCCCCACCACCACCACCACCTGGTCCTCTCTCTGAGGCTTTACTTGCCATCCTTGCTCGGCCCCTTCTCTCGCCTCCCAGTCAGGGGGTTTGCTGGGGGCGTCGGCGTGTTTGTGGCCCCGAGTTTGTGGCCTTGCCGTTTTTCTTCTTTCGCCGGGAGGGCTTGCCTTGGGGGCCGCCGCTGCCCTGCTACCTTCCTGCGGCCCGTCGGCGGGCTTGCTCTGGGGGGCCCGTCGCTGCCGCTTGTCTGCGGTTAGCCGCCCCCCGTCGCCGCCGCGGACCGGTTTGGGGGACCGCCGCCGCTGCTATTCAGGTCTGCGGGCCACTGCCCGTGCCGCCGCCGCCGCCGCTTCTCCACCAGCTCGCCTCTCTCCACCGTTGGCTCGGGAGCCTGCCGCCGCCGCTGCTCTGTCTTGCGGCCCGCCGCAAATGACTTCTGTCTCCACTGGGTTGTTGGAACTTGTCTCCTGGGTAGTCAAAACTGGCCTCCAAAGTAGGCGGCTGAAAGAATCCCTCCCCGAACTTCCCCACCGTTCTGGCTTCTTTGCTGCGTGTGTGGACTTTGTCTCCACTGGGTTAGTGGAACTGGTCTCCTGGTTTTGGAAAACTGGCCTCCAAAGTAGGCGGCTGAAAGAATCCCTCCCCGAACTTCCCTGCCGTTCTGGCTCCGTGGCTTTGCCGCGTGCATGTGTGGACTCTGTCTCCACTGGGTTGGTGGAACTGGTCTCCTGGTTTTGAAAAACTGGCCTCCAAAGCAGGCGGCTGAAAGAATCCCTCCCCGTTGTTCCCCGCCGTTCTGGCTTTGTGGCTTTGCCGTGTGCGTGCATAGACTCTGTCTCCACTGGGTTGGTGGAACTGGTCTCCTGTTTTGGAGAAACTGGCCTCCAAAGTAGGTGGCTGAAAGAATCCCTCCCCATGGCTTTGCCGCATGTGTGCATGGACTCTGTCTCCACTGGGTTGGTGGAACTGGTCTCCTGGTTTTGAAAAACTGGCCTCCAAAGTAGGTGGCTGAAAGAATCCCTCCCCGTTGTTCCCTGCCATTCTGGCTTTGTGGCTTTGCTGAAAGCAGACACGAGCAGCTGAAGGTGGGCCCACATGTCCTCCGGATCATGCTGAGCGGGAGGGAAGCCTCCGCCCGCGGCCGCCTGAGACAACATCGAGGACGGGGTGGAGGGCAACGGAGGGTCTGTGCCCTGGAGATGGGCTGGGAACTGTGCCACCTGGTCAAGGAGGGAGAAGGTCTGCTCCAAGAGCGAACCGGGCTCCTCGGTCGTCAGGCAAAGGTTAGGCAGGCGGCTCGGCTGGGCCGCACTGGTATGGCGTATCCAGGGTGTTCCCACCGGGTGCTCCCTCTGCTCTGTCCTGAATTTGATCCTTTCTGCCAGTCAGCTCCTTTGGATACTCGAGCTGGCGATGATACCCCAAGAGGTTGAGGGGCACTCAACAAGATGAGTGGGGGGGGGACTCTCATGCCACTACCAGACTGAATCTCTGACCGCTAGTTGACCAGGGTGGCATTTGCTTGGCTTTACAAGGAGTGTCATGGGGAGGGGACATTGAGAGGAGTAGAGTAGACCCTCATCCAGATTTGGGGGAGGAACGGAATACTGTGTCTCCTGCTGCCTCTGAGAGGTGGAGGGGAAATGGGATGGATAAAGGCTTCAAAAGAAAACAAAAGAAAGTATAACAGGCAGCCAGACCAAGTAGGGTGGCCGCTTCAGTCAGCGTTGACCAAGAGAAAAAAAGAATATTGCATTCTGCCCACTTTGTTTGCTTTATTGCATAGGATGCAGTCTTATGCTATGATATATTTATTAAATATATTATTCATCACCCAGTTTAAAGTGTTTTCCGCCTGCTCTGGGTCATTGCGGGACTCCCCCATGCTCTGGGAAGTCAAATCGCGCTAAATCGCGGTAGAAACGACAAACGACGAATGAAACGTCGAACCAAAAAAATTTCGAAAAATTTCACGACAAACGGAAACGGAACGAAACGGAGCCATTCCGACAAACGAAAAATCGAAACGTCATTTTTTCTGGTCGTGCCCATCTCTAATGTTGAAAACAAATTGAATAAAAATATAAATATAGAGAAACATAAAACCCTAATCTACACATTTCTGGCTGGTGCAAGAAAGACCTCTATTCATAAGAACATAACATAAGAACATAAGAACAGCCTTGTTGGAACAGGCAATCTGTCTCACACAGTGGCTCACCAGTTGCTTCAGGGTATTCCCAAGCAGATGTCTTCACCTGCTTACAATTTCCTGCAATTGGTATTGATTTGAGAGATATCCTGCCTATCTCTTCAACCTGGAGGTTGTCCTTAGGCATCCATAATGATGGCCACTGATACCCTTGTTCTTTGTGAACTTGTCTAATCTTTTCTTAAAGCTGTCAAGACTGACAGCTGTCACTACTTCTTCTGGCAGGGAGTTCCAGAGACCAGTAGTCCTCTGGGTAAAAAAGTACTTTCCCTTATTTGTTTGAGATCTAGCACTGAAAAGTTTCATGGAGTGCCCCTTAGTTCTAGTGTTCTGCAATAGGGAAAACAGCTTTTCCTTATCTACGTTGTCCACACTGTGCATGATTTTATAAACTTCAATCAGGTCACATCTTAGACGCCATTGTTAAAGAGTGAAGAGGCCTCTTTCCTCCCTCCGGATGCTGCCTGAGATGGAATGTTCCAGTTAATCACCCAAAATCCAGCATGGGGAAGGACAGAGAGAGCACCACCATTGGCTCACTTATCATATGTCCTGCTCCAGTGCTTGTATATCAAGTCATTGCATGTTGATCAAGGCAAAAATTAGTATAATTTTTTTGCTTCTCTTGCAAAACGTTCTTAAACCAAGATGCCTGTGAAGATTCTTAGTCATCCAGGTGAGTTTATTTAGAAGTTGAGTCATGGCACCTGGACTTCTTTTTTTGAGAGATCAAAACGTTTCACTACTCATCCAAGCAGCTTCATCAGTCTGCCCCAGTAGAGACAGCACCTTGGAAATAATATCTGTGGATACAATATGCATGTATGCATTTATAATATATTTATACTACGTTTCTTTTTACGAAAGAAGCAAGGTGACTTACAGAATTAAAAGGAAACATGTTGTAAGGTAAAAAAAAGAGAGTGGGCGCTCTCACTTTGGGTGGCCATGCCCAGGGAGGCTCAGAAAATGGTGACACACAACCGAGCCTTCTCTGTGGCTGTTCCTGTGCTCTGGAACCATCTCCCGAGTGAATTGCGCCTTGCGCAGTCCCTGCCAGCCTTTAAAAAAGCCTTAAAGACGGGCGGTATATAAGTATTAAAATAAATAAATAAATAAGTATTAATATAAACAAACAAACAAACAAACAAACAAACAAATAAAATTATCTAAATTCATTTCTGAAACAGATTTAAAAGCAGCAAAAATATAAACAAGACTCAGTTTTAAGTCAACAATGGACTCAGTCACTTAGGTATCAGACTCAGGAGCCAGAGGGTGGTGGGAATTCAATACTTCATGGTGCCTATTTGAGAAAGGCTGGACTCAGTGATCCATTGGGACCCTTCCCACTCTGCGGCGGCGGTGAACTGCCCAGAATAGTGCTTTGTGCTAATGGGGCAGTATATTTCGCCAACCAACCAATCAATCAACAAACATTATTTATTTGTTCCTTTGTTTTTCCCTGCTATCCTTGCTTGGTCTAACCTTGGAAAAACGTTGTCTTCTCATATTGGTTGCATTTCAGTTTTCTTAAGTCACCTGGATCTATTTTACAAAGAGCAGTGTGTGAAGAATTGGAAACGAAACCAACAAGTGCATCGTGTTATGGCACTGGGAGGTGTTAAGCCTCAAGATTTAGTGAACTGGGGAACCCAATGGAGGCATGACATTTTTAGGTGATGGTCCGTGGCTTAGACACTGTTGTCAAACCTAACTGGTGATGAAAGAAATATGGGAGTTTGGGGGTGGAGGGGATTATCCGTCGCTAGATTCTGAAATATTACCATTCTAAGATACGCTGCCATTCAAAACCAACCAGACAATATTCCAGCAAGAATCTCTTTTACGGTAAAGGGGCTTTGTGTTCTGGGCTTGAAAATTACTGTTAGGTGGTTGGCTATATCTCGTCTAAATCCCTTTATATTTCTGCATGGTGCTGGAAATGCAATTAGGGGCTTCTTCTCGGCCAAATTACCTTTCCATCTCAAAGGCTTTCTGAACAATCTCCAAACCACCCGCTCCCCGGCAACTGGCACCCTCTGATTCATTAGAGCTAGAGAGACAAATTCATCAAGGACGACACAAAATGCTCTGTACGTTGTTCCAAAGATTAAAATATACCTTGGTGCTCAAAATGAGAACACAGTGTTTGAGTATCCTGACCAAAAGAACAGAGAATGGAAAATCTGTCTAGGGTAGAGCAACCATTTCACAATTTCACATCCGGCAGCAAGGGAGCCAGTGCACTCTCGCTTGCGTGCCTGAGATAGGCTACAAATAGCTTCAACTTTCCCATTTACAAACCTACAGGTTCAAATTAACATAATAACATAAGAACATAAGAGCCATGCTGGATCAGGCCAAAGGCCCATCTAGTCCAGCTTCCTGTATTAAAAAAGGAAGGAGGGGGGACCTGGGAAACTACAGGCCGGTTAAACTTATGTCTGTCCCAGGGAAGATAGTGGAAAGCCTCATCCAAGAGAAAATCTTAAAACACAAAGAAGAACAAACCTTGCTGAGAGAAAATCAGTATGGCTTCTGTAAGGGTACATCTTGTCTGACAAACCTTTTAGAATTCTTTGAAAAGGTCAACAGCCATGTGGATTTGGGTGACCGGTGGATATTGTCTATCTGGATTTTCAGAAGGCTTTTGACAAAGTCCCTCACCAAAGGCTGCTGAGAATATTGCACAGTCAGGGGATAATAGGGCAGGTCTTCTTATGGAATGAGACATAGTTGAGATCCAGGAAACAAAGAGAAGGTGTCAATGGAGAATTTTCACAATGGAGAGAAATGAAAAGCGGTGTGCCCCAGGGATCTGTCCTGGGACTGGTGCTTTTCAATCTGTTCTTAAATGACCTGGAGAAAGGGATAAACAGTGAGGTGGCCAAGTTTGCAGATGACATGAAACTCTTCCGCATGGTAAAAACCAGAGAAGATTGTGAAGAGATCCAGAAGGATCTCTCCAAACTTGGGGAATGGGCTGCGAAATGGCAAATGTGTTTTAATGTAGTCAAATGTAAAGTAATGCATGCTAGGGCAAAAAATCAAAACTTTATCTATCAACTCATGTGCTCTGAGCTATCTGTGATGGATCAGGAAAGAGATCTTGGTGTGATGGTAGACAGCTCAATGAAGGTGTCTACCCAATGTATGGCAGTGGTGAAGAAGGCCAATTCCATATTAGGAATTATCAAAAAGGGGATTGAAAATAAAACAGCCAACATTATAATGCCATTGTACAAAACAACAGTAAGGCTGTACCTGGAGTATTGTGTACAATTCTGGTCACCGCGCCTCAAAAAAGACATAGTGGTATTGGAAAAGGTGCAGAAGAGAGCGACTAAAAGTATTACTGGGCTGGGGCACCTCCCTTATAAGGAAAGGTTAAAACATTTGGGGGCTCTTTAGTCTGGAAAAAAGGCACCTGAGAGGGGATATGATTGAGACGTACAAAATAATGAAGGTCATGAGAAAAGTGGATAGAGGGACACTCTTCTCCCTCTCACAAAATACCAAAACTAGGGGACATCCACTCAAATTGAGGGTTGGGAGAGTGAGAAGAGACAAAAGAAAATATTTTTTCACCCAGTGTGTTGTTAGTCTGTGGAACTCCCTGCCATAGGATGTGGTGATGGCATCAGGCATGGATGCCTTTAAAAGGGGATTGGACAGATTCCTGGAGGAAAAGGCCATCACAGGTTACAAACCATGCTGGAGATGCGTCATCTCCAGGCTTAAAACCAGGGTATTTCAAGGGCCAGATGCAGGGGATTGGTATCAGGAGACAGATATCTAGTCTTGTGCGCTCCCAGACACATTTGGTGGGGCCACTGTGAGATAATTGAAGTTGGACTAGATGGGTCTTTGGCCTGATCCAGCATGGCTTTTCTTATGTTCTTATCTCATGACCACTAAAAACTGCTTCAAACTGCTTGAAGATGCAGTTAATAAAATTGTGTTCCCATGAACAGTGGATGTGACCATGCCCACTTAAGTGTGACCTAGCGAATTCTGCAAGTACAGTATCTGGTCTCAAGGTGCTGCAAAGCTAGTCTCAGTTCCGATGCAGAATTTTAACCGGTACCTGAGTCTGTGGGGACTTGGAAAATCCATTCTACTGTGCTGCGTTTTCCGCTCATGGGGACACAAACGATGAGGTTCTTTAAACTGTACCCATGGGGACACAAGAAAAGTGTTTTCAACCATGTGACCAAAATCCGCATTTTACTTTGATCCGGATTTTCTGGTTGTGGGATAGCAGCCTTAGGTGGTTACTTCACGTCCTTCCTCGAGCCGAGGTGAACTTGCCTCCGTTTTGAAATCGGTTTAAAACACGGATCGAGAAGTGGATTGAAAAGATTCCTGAGCTCCAGGACAGGAATCTCTCACCCCGCTTGAAGCGCAGTTGAGGGGGCGTGGTCGGGGTGAACTCGGATTGACCCCACAAGGACATAAGAACATAAGAACATAAGAACATAAGAAGAGCCATGCTGGATCAGGCCAAGGGCCCATCTAGTCCAGCTTCCTGTATCTCACAGCGGCCCCACCAGATGTGTTTGGGAGCGCATGAGACTAGATATCTGTCTCCTGATACCACTCTCCTGCATCTGGCCCTTGAAGTACCCTGGTTTAAAGCCTGGAGACTACACATCTCCATCATGGTTTGTAACCTGTGATGGACTTTTCCTCCAGGAATCTGTCCAATCCCCTTTTGAAGGCATCCAGGTCAGATGCCATCACCACATTGTGTGGCAGGGAATTCCATAGACTTACAACACGCTGGGTGAAAAAATATTTTCTTTTGTCAGTTTTTACTCTCCCAGCCCTCAGTTTGAGTGTATGTCCCCTAGTTCTGGTATGTTGGGAGAGGGAGAAGAGCTTCCCTCTATCCACTTTACTCATACCCTGCATTATTTTGTATGTCTCAATCATATCCCCCCTCAAGCGCCTTTTTTCCAGACTAAAGAGGCCCAAATGTTTTAGCCTTTCTTCATAAGGGAGGTGCCCCAGCCCAGTAATCATTTTAGTTGCCCTCTTCTGCACCTGGGACGTGAGGTTCCGTTCCTTTGAACTCGGATTTACCCCACAAGGACGTGAGGTTACATTCCTTCAAACTCGGATTGACCCCACAAGGACGTGAGGTTGCGTTCCTTCGAACCGGTCTCCAGAGGGGCCGTGAACTGCAGCGAGAGGGACGTGAAGTATCAGCCTTAGTGATCCATAGGGTCTGTTCCAGCTCTGCAGATCTTACATGAGAATGGCAACAATGATGATGCAGTAAGTGCATGTTTCAGCAGCGAATGGCTACAAGTTAAGACTGGCATTTGCTGTTTTGTGCCGAGGCTTACAATGATTGCATGATGCCCAAGTAGACGCCACTTTCCTATCTTCACAATCAATTTCCAGAATCTTGCCTACCATAAATCTGAATTATGCTTAGAGATTGTTTCCTGTTTGAAAATTCAATCAGGTGAGATATTAATACAGTGACTATCTCAGAATTTTGCTTCAAGGATTTCTACTGCTGTGTTGCTGCATGAGATTTTTTTTCTGGCCAAAATCCTATTGCTTATTGGAGTAAGTTACAACTAGTGTAGGCCCATTGAATTGATGGATTGTAAAGAAGAATAAATTCACTACATCTCCACTGATTTCATGGGCCAACATTATTTGCAGCTTACGGAGATAACAGCAGGATTTCAGCCAGGGATTTGCTGCTTCCCTTTCTTCTTTTTCATAGGATATTGCTTGCGGTTCTCATTTTCAATAGCAAGTTCCATGGAATTTCATTGAAGCAGGCAATCTGACGCATACCTTAGCTGGTTAAAAAATCAGATATGTATGAGGGCCTTTTGCAAGGAGAAAAATGCAAGAAAACATAACTTTCAGGTTAGATGTTTTCCATCCCAGCCAGTCATTTTTGTCAGTTCCCAGCATTCAGAGATGTATCTACCGTTCGCAAAACAGCAGGAAGTTTTATAGCTCAGAAGGAACAAAAGAATATTTCAATATATATCTCTATCAATGTCTCACTGAATGAATTCCATGACAGATTTTTTTATCTTAAAAATTGTACCCCTAAAGGTAGAGCAAAATGTGAATGCTTGTTTCGCACATTTAGATGCACACAGTACAAGAAGAGTTGTATAATTATGTTCTTTAGGGATTTATTTACCTGTTTATATCGATGTGTTTCTGGCATTGTGTTACAAGATCATCTGATTTCCTTCTTGTTGCTATGGTAACATGATCTTTTTAAAAAGAGCACAGAGAGAGAGATTATATAACATTACACATTATAATAAGCCCCCTGTGTCATACACAAATATAAGAAATATTTCACAGGAATACTTTCACAGCTTTGTCTCACACACCATAACCGTAACACCTTCAGAGCTCCAAAGTAACCTTGGCATTGCTGGATAGCTCAGTGGTTTAGGCATCTGACTGCAGAGTCAAAGGTTGGGAGTTTGATTCCCCACTGGGGCTGGACTCAGAAATCAACCGGCTCTGCAGCTCCAAGATTGCTATTATCCTATTAAAACCTAAGAGTGGACTGGACTGAATCAAAGACTGCTCTAATCTAACAGTATTCTGCCTATAGCTACCAGCCATTAGGCAGTGCTCTTGTAAGCGTTCAAGAGTATTACACTGTGTACTCACAATGTGTGGCTTTCTCAAAAGACATTTATTGAGAAAGCCTGGAGGAAAACACAGTCTAAGGCTGCTGTAGAATCTGCTCTGCATTGCAGCCAAGCAAGACTGTAGTATACCCCACCTACAGAATGCCAAATAACCAAAAACTTCTGTTTTGTGACAGTAGCTTGCTTTGTGGCTGCTGTTTGTAAGAGTATCTTGCTTTGCGGCTGCTGAATTATTTGTTTATTTATTTTTCCTCTGCCAACCATGGATAACTGAATCAGTGGTTAATGGATCAGTAGATACCGGGGCCCTACTGTAACTATCTCCTATCTAGTGCATCTTGTTCAGGCTTTCCCATTTTTATTCCTTTGTTGTTCTTTTTTTACCTCTTTTTCCTTGGTTTGGTCTTGTTGCACCTCTGTGTGTTATTCCACTTGCATATTTTGTGCGAAAAGGAGAGGACACCTGAAAGGGACAAGAAGACGGTGGAGTCCTCAACTCAGAAGAATGGGACTTGGCTGTGAGGTTGAGAGGGTGGCCTTCTCTTAGGCCAGAGGGTGTAGGAGGACCTTGCCAAAGACTCTTCTTTGCATCTTCCATAATGGCCTCGGAGGCTTTGTCACTCTGGGTTTGCCTCAAACCATTCCCTGGATTCAAGAACGTCCTTGATCTTTTGGGCTGTGGTGCCCCCGAACTCTTCACTGTTGCCTGTTCTTCTGAAACCATAAAATATGCATTAGTAAGTTGTGTTAGAGAACAAAGACAGCTTGGAAATGTTGGGTACAGTTCCCAATATGCCCTAGCCAGAATGTTGATTAGGGAATTCTGGGAATTCCATATCAACCTACCCAGCAATTAAGATCTAGCCATGGGGCCCTCCTGAAAGAGCCATCCCTCAAGGAGGTGAAAGGGATGGCTTGTAGGTATAGGGCAGCTGCCCCCAAGCTATGGAACACCCTCCTGAGTGAGACCCACCTGACGCTGACGTTGATGACATTTTGGTATCAGTTAAAAACCTTCGTGTTCTAGATTTTTTTTAACTGATATAACATTGATTGTGGGTCCTCATGGCAATTTTAGCGTATTGTTTTTGTGTATTGTATTTCTTTTATTTAAATGTTTTTATTGTTTAAATTTTTATTGGCATTTTAAAGTTTTAATTGTTTTAATTATTCATTTAATTGTTTAATGTTTTAATTGTTTTAATTGTTCATTTAATAAAATTGTTCATTTTTATCATTTTAATTGCAAGCTGCCCATAGACCTATAAGCTAAATGAATGAATGAATGAATGAATGAATGAATGAATGAATGAATGAATAAATAAATAAATACCCCTCCCCCCAAAAATCCTGTGACATTCCTAAGGGCTTCAAATTCAGAATCAAACTCTGAAGTTATTTCCATTCCAAATAAAGTATTCTGCTTATATACCGCCCCATACCACTTCAAGTAGTCTCTGGGAGGTTTACAGTTTAATTATGCAGGCTACACATTGCCCCCCTCCCCCAGCAAGCTGGGCAAATTCTTACAGAAGACTTTGCTTTTTAAAAAATCCAGTAATGTTGTTGCGATATGTTTTGAATGTCATGTTACATTCAAGATTGGATAGCTCTGAGCCCTGCCACCCCACCTTCAAATCATTTCTAGGCTCTCAGCTTCTTACCCAACATCTCTTCAAATTTGTTATCGTCTTGTAATTTTTCCTCCAGGACACGTTTATGCTCTGTTGGAAGAAACATAGTTTAAATGTTAAATCTTTTATGTAAGATCTATGCAAATCTGCAGGAGTACATAGCAGAACAGCTGATCCTCGTGATATCCTGCTCCAAACAAAATGTTATGATCATTATATCTCTCATTCAACTAAGCATTTGGATGGTTCAAATATGTCAATCTCCATTTACCTTGGTGGCACTGAAAATAAGCCAGAGTTTTTTCCTATTTCCCAGTAAGAAGAGGGGAATAAGAACTGGGAAGAGAACTGGAAAAAAAAATTCTTAAAACAAGAACCAGAATTTTGAGATGCCTTGCTACTTCAATAGAACACCTGAAGAAGGGATGAGGATTTAACATACAAGTGGTACCTTGTATAAAGGAATTAATTCATTCCAAATGAAATTCTGTTAAGCAAAATTTCCTTTGTACAAATTTCCTATAGGAATGCATAAAAATGGATTAATCCCTAATCGCGACCGTTTTTCTGTTGTATGGATTCGCCCCATAGGCAATTCTATTAAGCGATTTCCCCCTATCTCCGGAATTTTTTTCCTTTAAGTGGATTTTCTGTTAAACAAATTGCTTGTTATATGAGGGTCCACCGTATTTCTTTATTTATATTTGAGAAGTGATATTTTCAGGGCCACGCTTTAAAAAAAAACCATCATTCAATAGCACAACTGCTTTTTTGGTGGTACAATTGTACTAAACGGTTTGTGGAGGCTCACTTCTACTCACCACTGATTCCTTCCAGGATCCCCCAGTACAAGCCAGTAAAGCCTGGACATCGGGCCAAAACCTGCTCCCCCACTGCATACATGTGGAAGGGCTTCCGAGGCTCCTTGATGTTTTCGATGTTGATAACACGGCTTCCATCTGGCCAGCGGATGAGAATGTATAATTTTGCAGCCATCGTCAATTGGGGCACTTGAGTGAAGAAGAGAAGAGGCAGGAAAGTTTGTGTGAGACCTTGTGTTATCCTCATTTGTGTGGTCTAAAAAAGGTAACACTGATGCAAAGTACTTCTGGAAGCTTCAAGGGCATGGTTGACAAGGCAGGAAGCTTAGAGATGGCCACTAACCACTTATTTGGCAGTTCGTGGCAGTTCGCTAATAGTCAAAAGGGTGTTCGGTGCTTCCCAGCTCTGTTTCCTCTTATGGGCACCCACCTGTCCAGAGGAAGTGCACAGGAAATCTGGGACACGGCCTCTTACATGGGTACCTGCCAGAGGAGACAAGGCTGGGAAATACCGTGCATCTGCCAAATGAACCAGCCCAAACTGCCAAACCAGTGGTCCATACCCATCTCTATTGAGATGTCCAATCACCATCCCAGAGATAATTTGCTGACAGGACCAGTGAGGAACAGATAGCTTATGTATCTGGAAATGTTATTTTCTGGGCTAAAATCCCCAGAAACTTCTCTTCTTCAAGAAAAGTTGCCTTTCCTGATCTCTAGACCCTGTGGTCTTGCTTGCAAATTAAAGTCAGAAACAATAATTTCCACTCCTTTTTTAACTGAATTGTGACAGGGAGATTTAATCGAATAGCTAAAGTAAGGACGGAAGGAATATTTGCACATTTTGTGATTTTTATCTTCCCCCACAAGATCTAAGCAACACACTTCTTCATTACTGACAGAGTTCACAAAAAGTGCAGATTTTGCACAGAAATCTTCCATTTTGCATGGGAAATTGATTCCTTCACAGAAAACATAAGGTTTTCACACAGTTTTCCCATGACAAAAAGCATATTTTGCACATTAGTTAGTTTTAGAAAAGTGCCAGAAGTGTGAAAAAGTCTGGACCCTTACAAAATAAATAAAACCTGTCATCCCTTTCCTGCTCTCCTTGCATTCAAGGTGAATGTTAAGTCTCTTCAATGGACTCCTCAAGAGGAGAACCATCTTCTCATGTCAAAATTCCTGCAGCTGGGTCCTATGTTGGTCTCAGACCAACTCAGCTATGGAAGTCTTAGCGGTAGCCAAGAGAGGCGGCTGAAACATTGTCTGGAAGTACTAATTGGCATGGCAACAGCCATGCCCAGCAGAGATGAATCCAGTGAAGATGATGACATTGTGTGAAAAGAGGCACAGGAGCACTGGGGGGGGCACTGTTTCTCCCACTGGGATATACTGGACCATCACTGAATGGGGTGATCTCTGGCTGGTGTGATGGCACACCAGAGACTGTGGAAACTAGAGATGGGCACGACTCAAAAAATGGTGTTTCGTTTGTCGTTTGTCGTTTAGGGGGTCCGTTTTGGTTCGTTTTCATTTTTTGTGAATTTTTGCAAAAAAATTCATTTTTGTTTCATTACGTAATGAGACAAAAAACGAAAACAAAAATGAAAAATTGCTCATTTCGTTAGCATTCATTACAGTTCAATGTATTTGCCGCAACGAAAACGAAACGCACGACAAAATTTCTGGTGTTTCGGTTTGTTTCATTTTTTTTAATAATCATTTATTGTCATTGTGTGTATATACACAGTATACACATACAACGAAATTCAGACACCCAGAGACCAGATTCAACACACACACACACAAATCTCCAAACACTCTTACACACATTAAAAAAACAAAAAACAAAAAACCCTTCAACACACACACATAAAAATCCCTGAACACTCCCCCACCCACCAACCCCCCCCACCCTAAAAACACAAGCATCTACACAACAAGCTAGGTAATCCTGTCCAAGTGCTCGCTACCGGTGGTTCTTGAGTTCATTATTAAGTGCAATTATAGCCCTGGGATAAAAACTGTTCAGAAGACGTGTGGTCCGAGTTTTAATTGTTCTGTATCTTATGCCAGAAGGCAACAGTTCAAAGAAATTGTGAGCAGGATGAGTAGAGTCCCTCAGAATGTTGTGTGACTTCCTCAAACAGCGAGATGTGAAGATGTCATCCAGGGTTGGTAGCTGGAGTCTGGTAACATTCTGGGCAATTTTAATTATTCTCTGTAGAGCTTTTGTGTCCGCTACAGAGCTGCTCCCATACCATGATAGCATGCCATAGGTTAGGACACTCTCAATGGTGCTGTGATAGTAAGACAGAAGTAGATGCTGAGATAAATTCATCTTCCTGAGCATTCTCAGGAAATACAGCCTCTTCTGTGCCTTCTTCACAACCATATTGGTGTTTGCAGTCCATGAGAGGTCCTCTGAGATGTAAGTGCCCAGATATTTAAAGCTACCAACCCTCTCCACCTCCTCACCATTTATGTACAATGGTAAATGTACATCTTTCTTCCTCCTGAAATCAATTATAAGTTCTTTAGTTTTTTTGGTGTTAAGTATAAGATTGTTTTCTTTACACCACTGAGTCAACCCTTGTACTTCTTTCCTATAAGCAGACTCATCGTTCTTACTAATGAGCCCCACCACTGTTGTATCATCTGCAAATTTGATGATTGTGTTGGAGTTATACAGTGAGGTGCAATCATGTGTGTACAAGGAGTAGAGGAAGGGGCTTAGCACACAACCCTGAGGAGCTCCTGTACTTAATACAAGAGTAGAAGAATGGTGGGATCCCATCCTTACTGACTGTGGCCTATCAGTCAGAAAATTCCTTACCCACAAACAAATCATTCATTTCATTTTGAGACAAAAATTCGTTTTTCGTTTCGTTACGTAACAAAATGAAAAAAATGAAAATGAAAACGAAAAATTGCTCGTTTTGTGCCCATCTCTAGTGGAAATTCTGAAGGTGGGTACTTGCACTTCTGCCCAGGAGGAACAATGTACTTCCTGAGAATTCTATAGCAGTGAAGGTGCAGTCACGTTGACACATAATGTGGGGAATGCAACAGGGTTGGGATAGTTTGATTCACATTTTTCTCTTTGAACATTTCATAGAGCCACAGTATAACTGAGTTGGAAGGGGGCTACAAGATTGCCTGCTCAAGGCAGGAATCCAAATCAAAGAAGATCTGATAGACGGTTGTCCAGTTTTCTCTTGAATGCCTCCAGTGTTAAAGCACTCACCACCTTCTGAGGTCATTGGCTCCATTGTCCAACTGCTCTAACAGTTAACATAGGAACATAAGAAGAGCCGTACTGGATCAGGCCAACGGCCCATCTAGTCCAGCTTCCTGTATCTCACAGTGGCCCCACCAGATGCTTCTGGGAGCACACAAGACTAGATATCTGTCTCCTGATACCACTCCCCTGCATCTGGTCCTTGAAGTACCCTGGTTTTAAGCCTGGAGATGACACATCTCCATCATGGTTTGTAACTTGTGATTGACGTTTCCTCCAGGAATCTGTCCGGTCCCCCTTTGAAGGCATCCAGGCCAGATGCCATCACCACCTCCTGTGGCAGGGAGTTCCACAGACTAACAGCACGTTGGGTAAAAAAAAAACTTTTGTCTCTTCTCACCCTCCCAACCCTCAATTTGAGTGTATGTCCCCTAGTTCTGGTATTTTGTGAGAGGGAGAAGAGTGTCCCTCTATCCACTTTTCTCATGCCCTGCATTATTTTGCACGTCTCAATCATATCCCCCCTCAAGTGCCTTTTTTCCAGACTAAAGAGTTTCAGTGATTATTCTGCCTAAATCTGGCTCCCTGTAGCTTGAGCCCATCATTACACATCCTGTATTCAGGGATGATCAAGAACAGATCATGTAAAAGGCAATTCAAATCAACCTAGACTCCGTGCACCTATCAATCGTCTTTTTTCTCCACCTCATGGACTTATCTATCTATCTATCTATCTATCTATCTATCTATCTATCTATCTATCTATCTATCTATCTATCTATCTATCTATCTATCTACAGAGAGAGAGAGAGAAAGAGAGAGAGAGAGAGACTCAATTTGCATCCATTCAGGATGTATGATGGGCTTGAGTTGATGCATCAAATTGTGTGTTACAGTTGGAGCAAGGGCACAATTGTTGGCTGTAGGAGGCAGTGTTAAAGCACCAAAAGGGCTGGATCTCTGCAAAGAATGCCATATTTATTTATTTATTTATTTATTTATTTATTTATTTATTTATTTATTTATTTATTTATTTATTTATTTATTTTTAAAATGGCCTAGTGCCAGTGCTGCTGAGTTAGGGCTACTAAAGAACATCAACCAACCAACCAACCAACCAACCAATCAATCAGGAAGATAGTGAGCAGAGGAAACTACTGCTCAGCTCTTGTTTATTGCTTTATAACATAGTTTTGTTATAGCCATGCCTCCTGCAAATCAAAGGGGCTACAAGAAAGTTACCTTAACAAGCTGCAAACAATTTCTTCTCCTCTCCCTACGTGGCTAGTTAACACGAATTTTCCAAGGGAAACCAGCCTCCGCACATGCAACTTCACAGTGGGTCAATTTGTGTTTTTCTTGCTGTGTATTTGCACTCTCATGCAGTTTTTCCTGGATTTAGTTTTTAAATTTCTCATTTTGTTTACAGGGTTATGCCACTTGATCCAAACTCATACAGATGCAGATATGCATTAATTGTAGATGAATGATATGGGAGAATGACATTGAAAATGCTTTCTGTGGACCTGAAATTGTTTTGCAGGTGTTTTGATGGAAATTGACATCTTATCTTAAGGGAGAAAAGAGAGAAAGATTGCAGAAAAAAGTTCCAGTTGCTGGAATCATTCCTATGCCTTTCACCCACCAAATGAGAGTGTGGAATTTATTCACTGAATGCCTGTATACGCAGCAGAATTTTCTCCTGTGAACAAACTGTGCTGTCAAACAGTGAATTTTAAGGGATCCTTAATAAGATAGCATGCAGTATGTTGGCAGCAATTTCATTACATTCGTAATGCACAAGTG
>JAHTLZ010000017.1:1796471-1812712 GCA_023846285.1 Phrynocephalus versicolor
AGAAGAAGAAGAAGAAGAAGAAGAAGAAGAAGAAGAAGAAGAAGAAGGCAGGACAGCAGGAGAGGCCTGAGGCCAAGGTCTTGGTTCCCAGGAGAAATGCTGAAGGTGCTATGGGATGTAAGGAATGTGACTCCTTTTCAGCATTTCCCACTTTCCCCAAGGCAGAGTGAAATTTTCATTTCATGAGGGGTGGGAGAGAGAGAGACTGTATGTGAGAGAGATGGAGAGATTAAGGAAAATAGGAAAATTGTGAGGTCTTGTAAACTGAACAGTCCCCAAACTGAGCTAAGGTCATTGTGCATTTTTGTCGGTGTGCATTTTGTGTTTGTGGGGGGGGGGATGAGTAGGAGACATTTTGACAGTGGCAAAAATAAAATTGAACCCCACATTATCCTCTCCCTCTTAGCATTCCTTGAGAAAGCATTTTCTTGGCTTTCTTTTGTTTTCTGATTCAGTTCAATCCTCTTCCTCTTGGGTGGTGACTTCACATCCCGTTTGTCCTTCCTTGCGGTCCCGCTTGGGACCGGTACAAAAAAAATCTTACTTCATCCTTATTTTAGAACTGCAGAGCTGGAAGCTAACTTCTCTCCCAATCCTTCTTGGAGATG
Source organism: Phrynocephalus versicolor (assembly GCA_023846285.1). Lineage (NCBI taxonomy): Eukaryota > Metazoa > Chordata > Lepidosauria > Squamata > Agamidae > Phrynocephalus > Phrynocephalus versicolor. The sequence continues at coordinate 1,797,080 of JAHTLZ010000017.1, forward strand.
CCACGAATCAAACCTGTGAGCAGAAGAGATGACCTAACTCCGGTGCGACAGCACACAAAGACCCACACCTGCATCGCAGACTTCCAGAATAAATGCCGGGGCCTCACAGAGCCTGTTTTTCCTCTACGTCAACCTGTGTGGAATCTAATTCAAACAAACAGGAAGGCAGAGGAGAAGGTGGTTTAGTTTGTGTTTTCCTCCGAACATTCAGGTCTTGAATTTTTCCAAACTGGAATGCAATTTTCCAGTTCACCTTTTGCACACACACCCCATAATTAGAGATGGGCACGAAATGAACTTTTAGTTCATCTCATTATTCGTTATTCGTTTCGTTAGCTAATGAAACAAATAACGAACCAACCCATCAAAGAAAAACAAGACAAAACAAAATGGAAATTTTCGTTTCATTCATTTTGTTTTTTCGTTACCCCGCCTTATCCTCGCCACAGTCTTCCTGGTCCTGGAACTTGGCTGGGGAAGGTAGTCCTGTAGAAGCACTGCCCCCAAGCCAATGCCTCAAAAAGCCCCTGCCACCACCACCGCGGCAAGGATTGCCGCCGCCGCCACCGCCACTGCCGCCACCCAGTAAGTTGGACCCAAACCAGCATGACTCGGTTTAGGTTCATAGGATTTTTAAAAAAAAATTCATATGAACCTGAACCAAACCGAACCAAGGGTTAGCCTGAAACAGAAGAACCCGAACCATGGGTTTTCTGTTTCATACCCACCTCTACCCATAATGTCTACAATACAAAATGGATCAAGCTTAAGAAACCCCACATTTTCCTCAAGGACATAAACTCTGTGGTTGTCATTAGGCAGTATTGGAGGTGCCCAATTTGCCCCTCTGCTGGAAAAAAATGAAAAAGGCAAATGAGAAATGTCATAATTTCCATTCAGTCCTAGGGTTTCAATGCCCAGTTCCTGAATAGATTATCTGCAAAGTGGAAAAATCAGCTTTGGAAAGTGCTTATGCATTCAATGACCTTAAAAAAGATATAAACGTCATGTAACATGAACTTAAAATGTGGAAAAAAGAAAGAAACATCTGAGGAAGATTCTCTGAGCCATGCGCGCTAAAGCAAATGTCATTTGTGACAAACAAATGGACTTCAAATGGACATATTTACAATCTGAAAGAGTGTACCTATAAAGAGTAGCTTAATTATGTGCGGTAGGAAAGAAATGAAATGAAAGAGCACGCCTGGTTGACAGATCGGCACTGAGGTTTTGACGTCTTCATGATCACCCTGAAACCTTTTCTTAAAGGTTGTTCTCACTCCTAATCTTGTAGACAATGAACACTGCTGGAAGATGAGATTTCGGATGGTGGGGTTTGTTTGTTTTTGTTTACTGCAAAATAAGTGCCCCCTTTCAAAAGAACAGTTTTAAAGCCACAGCCTAAAGTAAAAGCAACATTAACTTACAATAGCAACAACATGGTATGGGTTTGATTGGCAAGCAGCCTTACTTAGGGCTCAGTCACATGTCCCTTTAAAGAGAGTTTAAATTACTAAATAAATCGTGCCCCAAAATACCGTCCTCATGGCCACCCCGCTTTTTGAAAAAAAAGGAAAAAGAAAACCCGGTAAAGCTCCCTTAGGCGAGGTTTCTGTGACCTACCTTCCAGGCTTGGGAATTTTTGCCTCCCTTTTGAAATCCGGCTTTTAAGGAGGCAGACGCCATGGGACCGCGCTGATGATCCGGGTTTCTTTTTATTTTATTTTTTGCATAGCACCCACCGGCTGTTCCTGGGGCCGATCGGTGCTGTTTTTTTTAATTTGGCTCCATATCGGAGTAACAGGAAGTCCGACAAAGAATTAAATTCCCCCAGAAAAGTCTTCCGTTTTTTTTCAAGTGCTAGCGCCACCTGCTGGCCAAGGGGGCTGAACTGCACTTTAAAATTGAAAAACCAGATTTTGACGTGAGACCTCTTCTCCCACATTTAAATCACGTGATGGGAAGAAGAGGAAAAGCCGGACCTTCAGAAGATCAGGATCGAAACCCAGATGTGACCACAGCCTTTGAGCACACATGATAGAAGAAATGGGAGTTTTCCTGTACATCCAATTTTTTTCAGTGGACACGATCCAAGCATAAGCACATATAATTGTTGGAGGGTTGGGTTTTTTTTTAACATCCTCATGCTTTGTCTGTAGTTTGAATGATTGGAGGAAGAGACATTTCTGAGCTGGGGTGATTCATAGAATCATAGAATCATAGAGTTGGAAGAGACCTCAAGGGCCATCCAGTCCAACCCCCTGCCATGCAGGAACCCCTATCACAATATTTCTGACAGATGGCCATCTAGCCTCTGCTTAGAAACCTCCAAAGAAGGAGCCTCGACCACCCTCCGTGGCAGCATATTCCACTGCTGAATAGCTCTAACTGTCATGAAGTTCTTCCTAATGTTCAAATGGAATCTCTTTTCCTCTAGTTTGAAACCATTGCCCCGAGTCCTAGTCTCTGAAGCCATGGAAAATAAACCTGTTCCCTCTTCAATATGACATCCTTTCAAATATTTACGCATAGCTATCATATCCCCTCTCAGCCTTGTCCATCTAGCCATCACCAACCAGTTGTTCGTTCTGGCTTCCGAAATTCAAAGCCTGCCCCGCCTCTCTCATCAGTTGGTGGCAACTACTTTGTCACTGTTGATCTACTTAGTTGGTTGCTAGTACATGTGCACACACAAGTTTGTAATTTCAAGCAACTGTAAGTAAAGAAAAATAATTAATTTTTAATTGAAATTATTTTTTTTTCATGCAAAATGTCTCAGAGTGAGTCATTGAGAATTTAAGAGCCAGTAAATGTGGAAGGGGATGTACTCAGGGGAACCTGTAGCTATTTTTCTTGTGTAGCAAAACAATTTTACCAGAAATTCCTCAATAATAATGATCTGAATCCAACACAAAACATGTTGCCCTTGGATAAAGATGGGCTGCCTTGCCATAGACTTGCCAGAACAACAGCACACCACATCTGTGATATTCAGGGTCGAGATCTGAGACCAGAGGCCACTTCTTTGGGATGTCATGGCTTGGGTTCCTGTGTTATGAAAGAGGCAGAACAAATAGGTATTCAGAGTAGACATGGGCACGACTCGGCAAAATTTTCGTTTCCGTTTCCGTTTGTCGTTTCCGTTACGTAACGAAACAACAAACGAAAATTGAGCTGGAAATTGAACGAAACGAAACGACCCATGAAAATTGTGGTCGTTAGTTTTGTGTCCGTTACTGGCAGCGCGCAATGTGAAATGAGCTGTTTTAAATGTTAAAAAACGCCCTGGACATCCATAAAAATGCAGCGATAATTATTTATACTGTCTGATAATACCTACCAGGGGGGTGGGGGGTCCTTAAAATGTGCATTTATGTCTTTTCTCAGATCGCTGTATTTTTTTTTCCTTTAAGGGGAGTTGGGGACATTGACCCAAAATGGCTCCCAGATGCCTAATATTGATTTCTTGGGTATTAAAACGCCCTGGACATCCATTAAAATGCAGCGATAATGCGAGAATTATTTGAAATTATTACCTACCAGGGGGTTGGGGTCCTTAAAACGTTTGGTTTTGTCTTCTCCTATCGCGATGTATTTTTCTTTTCACTTTTTTTCCCCCGCCATCGCCATCTCCTGCAATTGTTGTTTTATCTGTCTATTTTATTAGTTCATGCAATTTGTTGTTCCTTTAATTTGTTGTAAACCGCCCGGAGTTCCCCTCCAGGAAGACGGGCGGTATATAAGTCCCATAATAAATAAATAAATAAAATAAAATGGATGTCGCCACGCCAGCCACTCCAGCCACAACATGGAGGCAAGCCATGTGATTGGATCATGTAAATTCTTGAAAAACTTCAACCAATAGCATGCCCAGGTTGCAGACTGGGCAGGTCTGGCAGCCACAGAGGGCATAAAAAGCTCTGGCAGCCCCCGGAAATGCTTTAAAATCACGCAAAAAGCGGGTAGAAATGACAAACGAAAAAACGAAAAACAAAACAACAATTTTTTGAAAAATTTCACGAAAAATGGAAACGACCCGAAACGGACCCGTCCCGAAAAACGACAACTCGGAAAAAAAAATTCTGGTCGTGCCCATCTCTAATTCAGAGGAGGATCTAAACTAATTCTGGGCTATGCAGTTGCAGAAATAGGCTTGAGGGGAATCTAGATTATTGAGCCCAGGATCCAGATAAAAGATGGCCAGCCAGGCAACCTGGAACCCAGAGCGAGGAGAGATATTTTTTTCAGCCACTGGGCAAGGGGGCAAATGTGCCCTGTTCCTAATCCATGTCCTAGCGGTATTCATGACATCCTGTATATGGGTGTTTGGGAAAACTTGTCCCAGCTGGTTGGGTGGTGGTGGTCACAAAACAGATCAAAGAGTGAGGACAATAGGATTCATCAAGGCAACATAGTGGTCAACGGCACATCCAAAACATGGACTGGAGTGTGTAATTTCAGGGAAGGGAAAGTTGGCAGGGCAGAACCTCTTTTAGGATGGAACAGCACTTGAAAAGTAACCAAGGAGCAGACGACTAATGACAAACCCAGTTTTTTTTTAAAAAAAAAACAAAGGTGCCACCAAGTGTTTTTCCAAGTATTCACAGCATCCGGGTAAAAAAATACGTCATGACGTGCATACGCCCTGATGATAACTCGTGGACCAGCCATTGTTTACAGTGGGACAGTGTTTGTAAATGGAAATATTCTAAATGGGGAAAATTAACAACAGGAAAAAGGACTGATAGATAACGCCATATCGATGTATCGGTAGGAAGTAGTTCAAAAAGAAAAATTTTAAAAGGGAAAAACCAATATAGGGATAGGAAAGGTAATAATGTGGAATAAACAGTACCCCACGGTCACATGTAATGGTATAAAATCTGCACTATAACAGCAACATGGATTCCACCACTCTGAGGCCAGGTACAAGGAAAATGCCGTGGTCACAATTTATTTTGCTGAAAGATTGATGGATATCTGGAAAAGAATTTTTGTTCTGGAACAGAGACCACTTTCTAGTGCACCAAAGAGGACTTGGGTAAGGTTCTTAGTAATATAAAAGCAAACTTGATGGCTTTCAAAAGCAGGAGAGTCACTCAAGTGCTTCCCCCTTTGCAACTCCAAGTGTTGATTGCCAAGTTCAAACAAGCAAAACCAGGAATGTGTAATAAATAACTGAAAGCAATTGCAAGGACAGCTTCTCTGCCAGGAATCCCAGTGCAAGAGAAGGTGGCACCTTTATTGGCTACTTTAAAAATCATCACACAACACCCAAGGTTTCATGAAACAAGACCACTTCATCAGGCTTGGAGAAGTGTGAAGAATTTCAAATCCAACAGCTCATGGCAAGATGGATTTTGCCAGGTAAGTTACTTCTACAGGACCTCCTGCCCTGACATTTGTCCCCTTTGGAGAATGCAGGCTGAGACGGGGCAAACACCTTTTCCAGTGAGCATCTAAATCTGCGTCATAAATGCACATGTACGTTTAGATGGGTTTGTGCATGCACATGTGCCCCTACCCACAAGTACATTTTCTGATGCATGTGTTGTGTGTTTTGTGTGTATACATTCACACTGTTCTGGTTTCATCCCTCTGTTTGCATATTTTGCTGTCAAGTGTCCCCAACTTGGGATGACTCCATGAATGAACAATCTCCAAAAATGGCCTGTGTTCAATAGCCTTGCTCAGCTCTTGCAAACTCAAACCCATTGGCTTCCTTTAGACACTCAGTCCATCTCATATTCGCTCTTCCTCTTTCCCTGCTGCCTTTCATTGTTCCTGAGAACTAGTATCTTTTCCAGAGAACTCTGTCTTCTTAGGAGGTGCCTGAAGTAGCACAACCTCAGCACCATATTTTCGACTGACAGAGATAGTTCAGGCTTGATTTGCTCTAAGACCTGCTTATTCATCTTTGACGGTTACTTCACGTCCTTCCTTATTCCAAGATTATGTTCGTTTTGTGATAACGTTGTTTGCGGTCACATGGTTTTGTCTCTGTTCTATCCTTGTTTCCGTTTACCCATGGGCGTGATTGATGGTATCATGACAACTGTTACTTCACGTCCTTGTTTCGTGACAATTACTGAATTTTCCTAGCTTCGTTTACCACCCCCTCTTTTGGGGGGGCCGGGCTTCCATTTTTCAATATTTTGAATCTTCACAACTTTGCCTTTCATGCATTAACCGGCAAAATTCCCGGTTTCATGCCTTCTTCCCTTTCTGCGATGCATTGTTTATGACATTGGGATTGTACTGGAGAATGCAACTTTCCACTCCTGCCATTAGATGGAGAATGTGTGCGTTGTGTGACAAGCGTTACTTCACGAGCACTTATCTCGAAACAAGAACTCCCGAGGCCAGGGAGAGGTAGGTCTCATCATGCTCTGTTCCTGGTTCAGGGGGCATGGTCGGGACGAACTCTCGCCGTCACGCAATGGACATGGAGTAACCTTTGTTGTACCAGTACGAAGCGGGACAGCAAACCGGGATGAGAGAGACATGAGGTAACCATCTTTCTGGCAGGTCCAGGGGAACCACAAACCTCTCTGCATTTCAAACAGATCAATTTAAAATATATTTTATGATCAGTCAGCACAGCACATTTTGTATGCCGCTTTGAATATTCCAGCTGCAAAGCTGCAAAGACAATCATCCGGCAGCCATGCTGGGCTCCATGTTTTGTAGTCTGGCAAAGTAACTTTCCCATGCATGGTAGGATCTTTGCAAGAGCAAAGCTGCAGTTTCGGTGTGCCGGTGTGCGAGGTTGGCCTACACAGGGGAGATGGAAACTGAGTCGTATTCCAATATTGTTCACAACAAAGACTGCCTTGTGCCTTTCTCCAGTTTCTCAATAAAGGCACATGGAGCATCCACTGAGGATTGTGCTGATAGGAACACCACAAAACATTACCTGGAGTAAAGGGATGCTGAAAGCTTTTAAATAAACCCAATTTCCAGTACCTGAGAATTACTGTATATGCTTGAGTATAAGCCTAGTTTTTCAGCCCTAATTTTGGGCTGAAAAAAAGGGGTTCTCTGCTTATATTCGGGTCAATACTTTTAGCCACTGAGGCAAGTTTGGGTCAGTGGCTAAAAGTCATTGTAAACATTGTGCGCCACTTCTCCTGAACCCCCCCATATTTAAAATGACTTTTTAAAAAGTCATTTTAAAACAATGTTTAAAATGACTTTTATCCACCAACTCAAGCACTTGCCTCGGTGGCTAAAAGTCATTTTAAACATCACACACACACCCAGCTCACAAAGGAGGAGTTGCCAGGCCCTGCTGCATTTCCCACCCTAGGCTTATACTTGAGTCAATACATTTTCCCAGTTTTTTGAGTTTAAATTAGGGCCCCCGGCTTATACTCGGGTTGATTTATACTTGAGTATATACGGTAATCTCAATTACCTGATAATATCTACCATACAGGAGCTCTCAGTCTGTAGCCTTGCCATCTCCCTGTTTGGTAAACTTTTAGCATACAGCCCCACCCCCAGGTCCCCATGATCAGCGGCATAGCAAGGTCTTGGGGTGCCTGAGGACAAAGTAGTTTTTATGCCCCTCCGGCCCTCCCCAACCCCATTACATCCACCCAGGAAGGAGCAGCAATCCTGCAGGCATGCGGGCGTGCAGGTGTTTGTGTGTGTGCGCGCACACCTCTCCCGTGGTGGCCCAGAGCAAGAACATAAGAACATAAGAAGAGCCATGCTGGATCAGGCCAACAGCCCATCTAGTCCAGCTTCCTGTATCTCACAGTGGCCCCACCAGAGGCGTTTGGGAGTGCATGAGACTAGATCTCTGTCTCCTGATACCACTCCCCTGCATCTGGCCCTTGAAGTACCCCGGTGTTAAGCCTGGAGACTACACATCTCCATCATGGTTTGTAACCTGTGATGGACTTTTCCTCCAGGAATCTGTCCAATCCCCTTTTGAAGGCATCCAGGCCAGATACCATCACCACATCCTGTGGCAGGGAGTTCCACAGACTAACAACAGGCTGGGTGAAAAAATATTTTCTTTTGTCTGTTCTTATTCTCCCAGCCCTCAATTTGAGTGGATGTCCCCTAGTTCTGGTATTTTGTGAGGGGGAGAAGAGCATCCCTCTACCCACTTGACTCATGCCCTGCATTATTTTGTACGTCTCAATCATATCCCCCCTCAGGCGAGGAAGAGTTGGACGAGGAGGAGGAGGAGGAGGAGGGCGCCACAGCCACCATGCTCACACCCCTGCCTGCCTGCTTGCTTCACCACTCACCTGGCATGCGGCAGAGGAAGAGGAAGCTGCGATTGAGTGGGTCCTGTTGCCAGGCAGAGGACTGCTAGCGGGAGGGCGCAGGGCTTCCTCCTCCTCCTCCTCCTCCTCCAGGTGCCCCCAGATTGCTGTGCCTGGGGTAGATGTACCCTTCTGCCCCCTCCCCCAGATATGCCCCTGCCCATGATATACTGTGACTCAGCCTGGAGCAAAGCCAAAATGAGTACAGCTCGGCAGAGCTAGTGATTTTACATCCTGTCTATCCCTGTTTTGTCAGCTATAATTCAATGAATTCTTCCTACACTGAGCAGCAGATACACAGTTCGCTGGTCATGTCTTTCTCACAAGGGTAGGATGCCAGGAGCTTCTAATCAAATTGTACCATCGGTTTGCATTCAATTTAGTTACCCACACACACACACAATATATTTTCTCATTATATTATGGAAAACTGCCTTCCATTTTCTCCTTTTTTGTTGCTGCTCAAGTGTCATCCTGATTTATGCCTTTTTGCTCGGGAATATTCTTCATGAGATATTTTTATTTATTTATCTGTCCATCCTCCACTGCTGTTCCTCGTCCGCATGGATAGAACAAGGTAGGTGGTTATAATGTTGAACATACTGATGAAGCACTTCAGCAATAAACATTTTAAGGAAGATTAAAAATTAATTAAAGAAAAACAGTGGTGCCCTTGCCACCCAAAATACACACAGACACACATTAAAACAACAGCAGTGTTCCCACCCACAAAACCCCATTTAATTAAATTTATTTTAGAAGCAATTTTTTTTTAAAAAAAAACTTTTAACCAGCTGAAAAAAAATCACCCTTGAAGCCCATATAAATAGATTTCACTCTTGTAACCTGTCAATGATAAAACTGAAATTAATTTAAAAGGCACGTATCTTATTTTGCAATATATTGTCTTTAAATGTAAGTCATCCTATAACCTGTCACAGGGAATGTCCTGCAAAATACTGAGTTCTAGTATTGTGTACAATTCTGGTCACCGCATCTCAAGAAAGACATAGTAGAACTGGAAAAGGTGCAGAAGAGAGCGACTAAAATGATTACTGGGCTGGGGCACCTCCCTTATGAGGAAAGGCTAAAACATTTGGGCCTCTTTAGGCCATCGGTTTGCATTCAATTTAGTTTCCCACACACACACACAATATATATTTTCTCATTATAGTATGGAAAACTGCCTTCCATTTTGTCCTTTTTTGGTGCTGCTCAAGTGTCATCCTGATTTATGCCTCTTTGCTCGGGAATATTCTTCATGAGATATTTTTATTTATTTATCTGTTTTAATTTTTTAATTTTAATTTTTTTTTTTTTTAAAAAAGGCGCCTGAGGGGGGATATGATTGAGACGTACAAAATAATGCAGGGCATGAGTAAAGTGGATAGAGGGAAGCTCTTCTCCCTCTCCCAAAATACCAGAACTAGGGGACATCCACTCAAATTGAGGGCTGGGAGAGTAAGAACAGACAAAAGAAAATATTTTTTCACTCAGCGTGTTGTTAGTCTGTGGAACTCCCTGCCACAGGATGTGGTGATGGCATCTGGCCTGGATGCCTTCAAAAGGGGATTGGACAGATTCCTGGAGGAAAAATCCATCACAGGTTACAAACCATGATGGAGATGTGTAATCTCCAGTCTTAAAACCGGGGTACTTCAAGGGGCAGATGCAGGGGAGTGGTATCACGAAACAGATATCTAGTCTCGTGCACTCCCAGACGCATCTGGTGGTGCCACTGTGAGATACAGGAAGCTGGACTAGATGGGCCGTTGGCCTGATCCAGCATGGCCCTTCTTATGTTCTTATGTTCTTATGTACTGTAAGTGGTATTTTAAATTGTCAGCATGATGAAGGTTATTCACTCTTCCTTTTGTATTGCAAATTGCTATAGAGAACCTGCTCCCTGCAGCCAGAAAGCCAGTTGATCAATAGAACAAAAAAAATTAAAAAATTTAAGAAATAGAAAATAGAAAAAATAAAAATAATAAATAATAAGGCCAGACAGAGGGGAGAGAACTTTGCCTCTCCTACCTGTTGACCAGAATAAAAACCTGATTCTCTCTGACTGGCCGAGAATCTCTGAGAGGTCTTGATTATAAAGTGCATCAGACAACCTTTGAGGGCTTTCGGCTTCCAGGGCAGACAACAAAAGAAACTCCTTTGATCATCCCTTTTACAAACCTTTAACCAAATCTGAGGCTCTCTTAATGGTTGCCTCTTGATGTGACCAATTTTGATGGACTGATGAATGCATTTAGGAGATTGGAGGAAAGTGTGCCCTTTAAAGAACGGGGTCAAAATGGAGATGGATGTCATTTCCCTCCTGCTGTGTAGTCTCTGGGTCTGCATTGGCTTTTTTTTTTAAATTGTAGTGTCTGGATTTTTCCTTGTTTGAAGACTTATTTTTAGCACCATTCATCTTTAGAGGAGGGGAAGTCTTATACATCCTCTTTGTCATATTTCCAATGTCTTAATCTGCCTGTGCGGAACTTAGACCGGACGCTTTTGGGACTGTATGCTCTATATCCCCAGGACCCCCCAAAACAGCATGACCAGAGAGTCATAAACAGGCACAGAGGTGTGAATAATTAAACTGTCACCCAGCCAAAGTTTTGAAAAGTTACTTTTTTGTGTGTGGCTGTGGGAGAGATTCTGAGGGCTACGGTCCAAAAACGCATTTTTTCCTAAACTAACGGCCTGATCCTACTGTCAATCAAAACCCTAGAGGTGGGCACAAAACAGAAAACCGATGGTTCGGTTCGTTCTGTTGAGGGCCCACCCTCGGTTCGGTTCGGTTCAGTTTGGTTCATACGCATTTTTAAAACAAAAATTCGTACGAACCGAATCAAGCCGAACTGGTTCGGCTTACCTGGATGGCAGTGACGGCAATGGCGGCCTGGAAGGCCCTGGCAGAGGCCACGCCAGATAGCAAGAGGTCACGCTGGGCAGCAGGAGGCCTCGACACTGCCTCCAGAGCCCCGGCTGTGGCCGCACCAAGCAGCAGTGGACCACCCCACCACCACCTCCAAAGGGCCAGCGCTTATAATTTTTTTTTTTTTATGTTTACAACACCGACCATGTGGCCCCAGGGGCCAGGTTTGCACTTTTTAATTTTTTAATTGTTTTTTAAATAGCACTGACCACACAGCTCCAGAGGGTGGGTTGGCACTCTTTTTATTTTTTTTTTATTTTAAAAAAGTCTCCGACGCTGGGGGCTTTTCTCTCCCCCCCCCCCCCCAGGGGAGGGGAGCCACCTGCCACACACTCTAGTTTTATTTTTAATTTTTTTTTCTCCTAGCCTGCTGGCTTGCAGTCCGAACTGGCTCGCCCACAGGCCAGACCCACTGGCCCATGGGCCGGAGGGACTGTTTTAATTTTTAAATTCTAAATTTTAATTATAATTTTTTTTTATTTTTAAAAGTCCCTAATGCAGGGTTCCCCCCCCCCTCCTGGCCCACTGCTGGAGTTCCAGGCAAGGAGACTGGCAGTAACAAGGTAGGAAACGGGGGAACGAAAAACAAAATGAAATGAAATGGACATTTACGTTTTGTTTCATTTTCCTTTGTTTGGCTGGCTCGTTATTCATTTTGTTAGCTAACGAAACAAATAACGAATAACAAAATGAAGTAAAAATCTCTAAGCCCAAGTTCTCAGATTTAATTTTTAGAGTGCACATGAGGCATATGCACATGTGGACTGCTGTGCTGGGGTGCAAGTTCTTCTAATCCTCTTTTTGATTTCTTTTTACTTCCTGCTCTCTGATACAGCGCTATACCAAATAGCAGGAACTTTTTAAAAAAGCACCATGCTTGTAAAAAAACGGTAGCTCCCAATCACTGCCCAACCACCTGCCTGTCCCATCACATGCCCCATCACCCCATACATGCCCCATTGCCAGTCCCATCATCCCTATTGCTTGCCTGATAACCCACCTGCCCACCCCATCACCTGCCCATTCTCCCTCGCCCACCTGTTCACTTCTGTACCTATTCAGTTGTCCGCCTGCCTGCCCCATCACATGTCCGATTGCCTTACCACCTACCCCATTGTTCCCCTCCTGCTCTATCACCTGCCCAATTGTTCCCCCACTGCCTGCTAGCCATCTGGGACAGACCTTGTTTGGCTGGCAGCAGCAGTGTGGCGTGAGGATGCTCAGACTGACACAAAACTTATGGAGAGGAGCTGAAGTCCACATGACATTAACATAAATCCAAAAGACTCTATCCCTCTGCTGTGTTTTTTTTTTTTTCCATCATGGGAACAAGCTGTAAAGCTCGTTCCCACATTGGAAGAATGAGGACAAACATGTATCTGATACAGGGATTTTGAAAAAAGACAGTATATTTTCCAGGACAACCATCACATGGGGGGAATAACACAGGGAAGGGCAATAGGCAATCATGGCCGTTACTTCACGAGGTGCCTCGCTTCGAATTGACCTTGCCTTCGATTTGAATTCGGAGGCGGTCACGTGGTGGTCACATGGTCTCCCTTTGCTCCCACCCCCGTTTCTCTGTACTCACGCGGGGCATTTTTGGGACCGAATCGATTACTACCTCACGTGCTCCCTTTGCATTAGAAAGCTGATTTGCAACGTCCGGTTCCACTCTCCTTTTATTTTTTAAAAAAAATTTACTCGGTGTATCGATGCATCAATGCTTGGCTGTCATTCACGACAGAGCATGGTTACTGTACGATCCTGTGTTTTGTTTCCTGGCATCATTGGCAGCCCCCCGCCGCCGCCGCCGCCGCCGCCGCTACTCGGGGGGAGCCCCGCATGGCACAGCCGCCCGCCCTCCGCCGCTTGCACGCTGCCTGCCCCGGGTGCCCTGCTCTGGCCGGGCGAGGCGGCAGTGGCTCCTCCTGCTCCCGCCGCCGCCGCTACTCGAGCGAGGAAGTAACAGCGCAAAGCGATGAAACAATATAGCGATGCATCGATATCCCTGTTTGAATATTTTTTTAAAAAACTTGAAATAAAAGCCAAAAACCGAGACCACACGTGAGGTTGGGAGCGAAGCGAGATGCGAAGCGAAAAGATTCCCGGCCCATGGCAGGGGAATCACTCACCCCGGCTGGAGCACGGTAAAGGGGGCGTGGTCGGGGTGACGTCGCAGCCAAAAAGGAGGAGCGTGCGGACTGAAGCGATCGGTTCGCACAGAAATGACGGCTTGCCGCGAAGCGAGCGGCTCGTGAAGTAACGGCCCAAGGTTCCTTAGACCTGTCTCCTGTTAGTTGACCCCAAATCCTGATCTTTTAAAAGCTTGTGAGATCATCCTACTGATTGCCAGCATTCTACGAGGACATGGCACTTGAAGAAGAAGATATGGTCAAACTACAGATGGGCACAAAATGAACTTTTAATTCATTTCCTTATTTGTTATTCATTTTGTTATTGAACAAAATGAATAACGAACCTCAGCGTGAATTTAGAACAAAACGAAATGAACTGAAAAAAATGACAGGTCTGCATTGGTCTGCATTTGAGAAGTGGGCTAAGTGAGGACCTCTGGATATGTCCCCATTTGGTCCACAGGAAGTTGTGCCCTGGAGCAAAACCAGACTGTGCCCATGATCTAGATCAACCACTCTGCAAAAATAAAAAGGTAATAAATTGAAAAAACTAAACAGCTACAATTTAATTTTTGTTTGGTTTTTCATAGATTGACATGAAATTTGGAGCCTGTTAAACCTGAAACGGGGTAGTAAATTTGCCAAATTCTGGACTGCTAGATTTGGGTGCATTCATCCTGTCTGTCTGTCTGATTGATTGATTGATTGATTGAAGGTTAAACATGCCTTCAAAAACACCAGATGATGGAAAATCCATCTGCTTGCGCATTGATGAATAGTAGGATCATACTAGTACACACACCATGCTTGTCAGTGCATTCCTGCAATAGGTATATACAAAGCTGATACTCATATTACAGCATTTTGTCTCAAGATTACAAATAGTTTTTGAAACTCATATCCAAGGCAGAAAGAGTATAATTATGTGACAATCGATGACATCTAGTAATTGCAGTTCATTTTTTAATATAATGAGCAACATTTTCTGGTTACTTTGAAAAAATATTTTAAACAGCATTTTATGGACTTTTAAAAATTGCCTTAATTTCATGGCGGTGAGGTGTTTTATGGGCTTAATTTTGTGCACAGCCTTGGGGGGTCTTTCTCTTAAGAGGTAGCCTCTCAATCTTTAAAAGAAATACATGAACTTAATTTCCTAATCCTGCTACAAGATTCACAGACAACTGGTTGATGAATTCTTATTTGTGAAAAAAAGATTAAAATCTATGTGAAGATGTGAGAAGACAGTTAGCCACTGATGAGTAACTGATGATCCAATTAAGGCATTTGATCAGACTCTGCTCAGAGGTTATCTGGGTGTACCTGTACATTCTGCTGCTTGTAGAGTTATCTGTTCTTTCCAACAGAGCATCTAGTACTCAGTTAAGCAGAAATATAATGGACACGAATAAATGATCTTTATCCCAAAACCTTGCATATCTGTTTTTTTTAAAGAAAAATACATCCTAGCAAATCATAAAAGCCCAAGTAGAAGGAACTTATTGTTGTATGTTCTCAATTTCCCAGGCAGCAAGGCTGTTCAAGAGCACAGCTGTTCATTTACTGGTGGATAAGAGAGTATCAACAATTTAGGATTTTTTTACTATTATTATTAGAGATGGGCACGACTCGGGAAAATGACGTTTTCGAGTTGTCGTGTGTCGGAGGCAGCCCGTGTCGGCTCGTTTCCGTTTTTTGCGAAAATTCGCAAAAATTAGTCGGTTCGTTTTTTCGTTTTTTCATTATCGTTATACTGGTTTTTTGGGGGGGGTAGCGGGCTCCTGGAGGCACCTCTGTGGGGTGGGTGCCTCCGCCGGCCCGCTATAAAGGGAAAGTGGGCTCCTGGAGGCACCCGTGGGTGCCTCCTATCCTCACCCACTAGGAAGGGACAACAGCAGCAGGCTCCAAGAGACCCCTCAACATGGGGGTCTCCCCTCCTCACCTGCTGCTGCTGCAAAATGGCATGCATAACCATATGGCTATGCATACCATTTGCAGGCAGAGACCTGCTCAAGTACCTGATCCCCTGGTACGAGCGTGTCGCACCTGCCATGTCCCACAAAGAAGGGAATCGTACTTGCATGTGTAGTGCAATGCAAGTAGATCTGGCTATGGGCTAAGGTGGCTTAGTGCAAGGGCTAGGGTTAGGCTAATGACGGGTAAGGTTACGGTGGGCTATTGGGTTGCACCTCTGGGTGCCTCTCTGACCCACTAAGAAGACAGTCTGTGATGTATGGGTAAGGAGTCAAGGATTAGGGTTAGGGGGTTAGGGGGCTAG
>JAHTLZ010000017.1:1812752-1823254 GCA_023846285.1 Phrynocephalus versicolor
AATGGGTGGGGGGAGAGTTTAAAAGTTTTTTCCTGTGCCGTCCGTGCCGCTTGAGCCGGCGGCGAGACTCGTGCCGTGCGGGAATGGGTGGGGGGAAGTTTTTTCCTGTGCCGTCCGTGCCGCTTGAACCGGCGGCGAGACTCGTGCCGTGCAGCTTGTTGCTGCTGCGAGCCTGCGGCGAGTCCCACCAGAGCAGCCCAGGAGGGAGGAGGGGGGGAGGCCGGGCAGGGACCTCCAGAAACCACCCCTCTGGTAGGTGCCCTGAGGCACGGCAGGCATTTTTCCGCCTGCTTTTTGGCCGGGAACCGGGTTTTTTAACTTTTAAAAACTTTTTTTCTGTGCCGCTTGGCATCACGCGCGATCGCGCGATGCAAGTAACGAACAAGACAAATCAGACCAAATTGTTCATTTGTCGGTTCGAGCTCGAAGTCTGGCGGAGTAATTCCCGTTACCGTTTCCGTAGAGTAACGGAACCGAGTAACGGAAACGGAAACGGAAATACCGCTAAGTCGTGCCCATCTCTAATTATTATTATTATTATTATTATTATTATTATTATTATTATTATTATTATTATTATTATTATTATTATTATTATTGCAATCTTTTCTTTACCCATTAAAGCACAGTAGAAACAAATACATGCTCTTTTGACCACCAACAGTTTCCCAGAGAAGCTTTTGTGTCTAGGTTGCATGCTCAGCTTCAGCGGAAGGCTCAGTCCCGTTTTGGCATTCTAAAGGGATAAGCTCCTTTGCCAGTAGACCCTCCCTCTCCTTGTGCCTTGCCACAGCAGCAAGGTCAAGTGGCCAGCATGAGAGAAGGGTGGGCAGGCAAGGGAGAAATCCCCAAATGCAACCATTCTAAAAAGCCAGCATAGCCCCGTCAACTGTGATGCAGCGCCAGTTGCTCGAATTCCAGTAATCGTAAGGCAGTCCTTGTAGCGTTAACATGCTCGCCCCGAGCCCTTTCACAGGCTGTTGACAAACACCGCTTCTGATTTTCTTCACTCGCTGCCACCAACTAGCTTCGCTAGTAAATTGAAACCTTCAGACTGTTTTCAAGTTGAATCAAAATAAAATAAGTTTATTGATTACAAAGTAGAATCAAAAGCATTAATGCTAACGTGCTAAATTATAAACAAAAAGAAAATAGCTCAAACCCACTCAAGTTTGAGCAATAAAGTTGAATATATGCACATCCAGTTCTTAAGTTTACAAACTATAAACACTTTTAGTGTCTTCATAGACACTCTAAAAATCCTATCTCTTTTTAACCCTATCCATCTTTCTCTTACTTAAATGGTGCCACACCCTGTCCGATTCTCTCAGCCTCTGTCAGATTCCCAAGTGTAGGTATTTCTGTCAGCTCCTATCTGGACTTTTATTTCTTCAGAAAGTGTAGATCCCTATCTGATTAAAACAATGCTGAGCAGAGCCTTAAACCCTCTCAGTCCACTTCCCAGACTCTTTCATTGGTCCACAAATCCACCAATCAGTACAGGCACCTCTCATGCATTATTCATCACAACAGGTAAATGCCACCATCCATTCTACCGTCCAAAATTCTCCCTATTGTTTAGAGGAACAATCTCCACAGCTACAGAAAGCCACAAAAATTAATCCTCCGCTCCCACATGATAACCATTCAGATATGTAAATGTGGCCAATATCATTCCATCTCTCAGCATTCTTTTCTAGGCTAAATGTATCCATTTCCATCAAACGCTCTTCATGTGGCCAGATCTTTTACCATCCTGAAGGCAAAGGCATCCACCATGGTTATCTTTCAAAGGACCCTATAGTTAATCAAGGTTGGGGCCATGGACTGGGACTCAAGTTGCAGGATTTGCTATCAAGTCAAACTTAAGTTGCACCCATTACTTGATCCGGATTTGACTCAGGGTTGTTGTTGTTTTCAGTGGCTCAGACTCAGTTTGTGACTCAGAGTCAGAACTCACCCGCCCCTCCCTTTTTTCTGAGGAAAAAAACCCCTCATTTTTAATAGGTATTTGGACTTGGGTCCTGGTGACCCAGGATCAAGATTTGGACTTTGGACCCAAAGACTTTTCTCTGGCTGGAGGTTGCAGATACCTTGGGCACTTTCTTTTCTTTTACTGTCATTATCCCCAAGTTATATAGGAGCCTCGTGGCGCAGTGGTTAAATGCCTGTACTGCAGGTAAAACTGTGCTCACGACCTGGGTTCAATCCCCGGTAGCAGGCTCAAGGTTCACTCAGCCTTCCATCCTTCCGAGGTCGGTAAAATGAGTACCCAGCTTGCTGGGGGGGGCAATGTGTAGCCTGCACACTGTAATTAAAATTGTAAACCGCCCAGAGACCACTTGTAGTGGTATGGGGCGGTATATAAGCAGAACACTTTGCTTTATCTGGAAGTTGAGTCACGGCAACTGGACTTCTTTTTCTTGAGAGACAGAAACATTTCGCTACTCATCCAAACAGCTTCAACAGTCTGAATCCAGCTGGTGTGAGTCCTCCGTCTTATAGTCAGCTTTGACCTCTTGTCACCCTGTCTGAAATAGGCTCATAAGCTGAGCAATGACCTGAATAGGTTTGTTAGATAGACAATAGTCTCCATAGCCTTAAGGTGAAAAATGGCCTAAGGCAGGCATGGCCAAACTTTGGCCCTCCTAATATTTTGGACCACAACTCCCATAATTCCAAGCCTGTATTGCCAATGACAAAGGACTGTGAGAGTTGTGGTCCAAAACATCTGGAGGACCAAAGTGTGGCCATGGCTGGCCTAAGGTGCTGAAACCCCTAGGGTGGCGAACCTACGGCACTCCAGATTTTTTGGACCATAACTACCAGAATTCCAAGCATAGACTGCCAATGACAAAGGACTATGGGAATTGTGGTCCAAAACATCTGGAGTGCCAGTGGCCTATAAAGGTATCACCTGTAACCTATTTTTGCAATTGTGTTTTGTGATGGCCACAGGGCTGAACCCCCCTTTTGCTTTGATACTGTTTATACTAATTTAAAATGTGCTCATAATGTCAAAGCCCGATAAACTATTTTTTCTTGTCTTTAGTAATGCTTTGTTATATTTTTTCTTATATACAAGCTGTTTGTTCTCTTTATTTAAGTTGTGCATGGCAATTGGGGAGTGAGTGCATCTGCTTGTTGTTGTTATTTGTTCAGTCGTTCAATCATGTCCAACTCTTTGTGACCCCATGGACCAGAGCTCGCCAGGCCTTCCTATCTTCCACTGCCTCCCGGAGTTTTGTCAAATCCATATTGGTTGCATCGATGACACCATCCAACCCTCTCATTCTCTGCCGTCCTCTTTTCCTTTTGCCTTCAATCTTTCCCAACATCAGGAACTTTTCCAAGGACTCCTCTCTCCTCATGAGGTGACCAAAGTACTGGAGCCTCAGCTTCAAAATCTGTCCTTCCAGTGAACATTCGGGGTTGATTTCTTTCAGGATGGATAGGTTTGATCTCCTTGCAGTCCAGGGGACTCTCAAGACTCTCCTCCAGCACCACAGCTCAAAAGCATCAATTCTGCAGCGATCAGCCTTCTTTATAGTCTAGCTCTCACTTCCATACATCACTACTGGAAAAACCATAGCTTTGACTATCCGGACGTTAGTTGGCAAAGTGATGTCTCTGCTCTTTAGAATGCTATCTAGGTTTGTCATTGCTTTCCTCCCAAGAAGCAGGTGTCTTTTTATTTCATTGCTGCAGTCACCTGCAGTGATCAAGGAACACTTTATAGTAAAGGAAAGTGCTACTTTATAGTAAAGGAAATCAAAAGCAAAGTGTTCTGCTTATATACCACCCCATACCACTTCAAGTAGTCTCTGGGCAGTTTACAGTATGGTGGCTACACATTGCTTCCCCCCACCCCCAGCAAGCTGGGTACTCATTTTACCAACCTCAGAAGGATGGAAGGCTGAGTCAACCATGAGCCTGCTACCTGGGATTGAACCTCAGGTTGTGAGCACAGTTTTACCTGCAGTACAGGCATTTAAGCACTGCATCACGAGTAACCCAAAATATATACTTTTGGGGTTCCTAGCTTCCTTTTTGTTTATTTGCTGACCTCTTTTGTCTGCCTTTGCTGCACACTGAGTATCCCACGTAGCTGTTGGATACTCTGGTGATATTTTTTTTCTTTTTTGAGCCAACAAGTTCCAGCATTCTAGAAATAGCTTTTAATAGTAATTAATCCGACATAAAGCTGATTACATCAGGAGTCTTTTCCCCAGAACTCCTTGAAGAGCTGCGAAGTAGTTAGTTACAAATACTATTTTAATCAATTTTTTTTTTTGGGTGGGGAGCCTTTTCCAAACATGTTTTTTTTTAATTAGCATAGTAATTAAGGGGCTAGATAAGGAAGACATGGTTCTGGTTTGTGCTTTTCCTCAAGCTGCAGCAATCAGATGTTAGTCCTCTGAAGTAACTAGAAAGAAACTACAGTGGACCCTTGTATAACAAACAGTTTGTATAGCATAAAATTTGTACAACATAAAATATTCCGGAGATAGGGGAAATTTGCTTAACAGAATCACCTATGGGCCAAATCCATACAACATAAAAATGAGATTACTCCATTTTCAATACATTCCTATGGGAAATTTGTATAAAGGAAAATTTGCTTAACATAATTTCATTTGGAACGAATTAATTCCTTTATACAAGGTACCACTGTAGTTGTTTTGGAAAATTGAAAGGGAATATTGCCATTTAAAAAAAACCCAAATTGTACTAAGAGCTAAATGATTTGGGAAAGAACTGTAACTTAAAGTACTGTATATACTCGAATATAAGCCTAGTTTCCCCCAGTTTTGGGGGGTTAAATTAGGGGCCTCAACTTATACTCAGGCCAACTTATACTTGAGTACATACGGTAACTTACTTTATTTTCTAAGCAACAAAGTCATTTGAGAAAATTGAATGATCTTGAGGAGAAATATAATAACCTTGTTCTGTCAAGTCGATTCTGACTTTTGGGCACCCCTTCCAGGGTTTTTCAGGTAGAGAATAATCAGAAGTGGTTTCCCATTCCCTCTTTCATGGGGTAGGAACCCTGAGGCTGTCCCCAAGGCCACCCAGGCTGGCCCTTCTCCCTGGAAGCACAGTGGGGAATTGAACTCCCAACCTCTGGCTCTGCAGCTAAAGACCTGAACCACAGAACTATCACTATTGAAGAGAAAAAAAGTGGAGTATAAATATTTTACAGAAATAAATAGATAAAGATTGTTTGACACTGTGGAGGCTAGAGGATAATCGCTGCTCTGTTGTTGCATAGAATTCCAAAGAGTGCAAACTATTAATGGTTAATTGCATCTTTCCAAGCAAGAACCTGCTCCATTGTATTCTCTCTCTCTCTCTCTCTCTCTCTCTCTCTGTGTGTGTGTGTGTGTGTGTGTGTGCTGAGCTCCAGCCAGAGAAAAGACACCCCAAACAGTTCTGCAAACTGAAGAAACCATTATGAGGGAAATTGCTTAGTGTCTTCAGTTCGTACTGAAACATCAAGATTGTTGGAGAATCCTCAGAAGGTTGACTTGCCATTTTGAGACAAACAGTCTCAAACATCAACAAGAAACTGGCAAATTTTGTTCTCATCCCTCCCATGGTGGAAAAGATGTAGTTTAGGGATGGGCACCTTACGGAAAATGTCATGTTGTCTTGTCATTTTGTACACTTACGAGACCTTAGAAAATGAAACGAAACAGCAAACAGCGTGCCATCAAGAAATTATATGAAACATATTTTTTTGTTTTCTTTTGGAAATGAAACGATTCATCCTAGCCTCTTGATCCAACCCTCTTGAGAACAGGTGGCTTATTTTTAAACTGATTTGTTTTCCATTCTTCTCGCACTTCAGCTGCTGAGATAGTTTATCTCCGATCTTGATCTGCCTGAAACTAGCCAGGAGCTGAGCTGTTCCCTTTGCTGGCTGTGTATGCAAGTTGATTTAAACTGATTGTTTTCCTTTCCCTTTTAAGTAGGACTGTGGAGGTTATTTTTTAAAAAATATTTTCTTTCCTCCCCTGGCTTGCACTGCAGATCAGTTGTGTTTATCTCCAAAGTCTCTCTGTGCAACTGCTAGCCATTAGGTTTCAAGCTTGTTTACAGAAGGTTCTTTACTTGAAAGCAAATTAATTGGAAGGTTTGAGGGTCTTTGATTTAGTGCAGTGGGCTCCCTGTTAAATAAAAAAAAGGAAAGCTCCCCATTATTTATAGCCTTACGAAGCGTTCGTTTTGTGATGAATTTTTTAAAAAAATCCATTCTTAATGAAACAAAACGAAATGAAGACTGAAATGAAACAAAACAAAACACTATATTTCCATTTTATGCCAATCTCTAGTGTAGCTCAATACCACCCAGCACCCCCTTCCAAGCACCTAAGCTTCTCTTGATTTAAAAAAACAATTAGGTAAGATGATGATTAGTGTGGCACTAATTTGCTAGCAATTAAAGAAGACAGCTCATGGTGAATTTGAAGTGGGTGGGTTTTGGAGGCAGGAAGAGAGTGAAAGAGGTGGCCATATTTTCTTTCAGAATTCTCCTGAATTTTGTATTGTTTTCCAACATGTGTTTGTAAAAAAAACAAACTCTAAAAATTCTAGGAACTGAAGTCCCGCTGTTTAGAACTGGTAGTTAGGCACTGCCGTGTTTAATGATTTTCATTTTGCATTTTAAAGAGAATTGCCAATAAAATGTTGTTTAGACCAATTTTTTGCAGATAAGGGAAGCGTTTGCAAAAAGCCGTCCTCAGTTAAACTCTGCTTGGCAAACTGATGGGTTTTCTGTGGGGAGTTTCATTTTCCACTTGAAATGGGCATATGATTCAAAGCTTCTTTGGACAGCAAACAAACAACCTCCCTCTTCCTTTTCAAAGTGAGTGCAAAAATATCATTTCAAATACAAACAAAAGGGGTCACGTCCTCGAGAAATAATGCTGCTTGTATTCAAGCATTAGTACTTTTCAAAGGATTCCCCACTGTGAGAAATAGAATGTAATCCAAACTTCATATAAGGTGGGAGTGTGGAAACTTCTTCTTCAAATGCCATGTCTTCGTAGAACGTTGGCGATCAGTAGCCTGAACTGGCTTCTATTTAAGGCCACGGTCTTACCAGAGTTTTCTTCGTATATAAATTGCCTGAATATTTTTTTTTTTGGGCGGTCATGTGGTTTTTAATGTGAAGTTAGTGTCCTCTCTTCTGTGTCGTATTTTAGTATTCTGGTTCAGTCTCTACCTGTCTACTTCGCATTTTGTCCTTTCCAGCTCTAGTTTCCAAGCCTCCGTGATGATAAAGGGGAACAACTGATTTTACTGCATATTTTCAGGGTCCTGCCGTGGTTACAGAAGCAAATAAGTAAGCATTTTTGAGCGAAGTTTCTAAATCCAGCCCCTGGCAGTGGTTTAGGAAACTTCGCTGAAAGTGCTGTTTCAGGGGCGTGGTCAGCCGGGACCAGAATTTACTTCTCTTCCCGGTTAGCACGCAATCTTTTACTGCGCTGTTTGCTGCTCGGAAACTATGCAGAAAACGCTGGTAGGAGCACGGCCTAAAGCTATTCTAAATAGAGCAGCTGTGCTCACTGCAGACCATTGGCTTAAGTTCTTAAGCCAGAGTGTGCTTATAGGCCCTGGGCCATGTTTCCCATCTCTTTTTCCTTGAAGGATAACTTGCAGCAGATTGTATTTTTGATTGCACATTAGGTGTCCGAAATATTTCAGTGTTCTTCTCTTTATGGTATTGAGGATTTCTAACTTTTTATTCATGTGCTGTAATACAGCTGCATTAGTGACCCTGGCTGTCCAAGGTATCTTCAGAATTCGTCTGTACATCCACATTTCGAATGCTTCCAGCTTCCTGCATAATGTGTCTGTTAGGGTCCAAGTTTCAACACCATAGTGAAGTATGCTGAATACATAGGATGAAAGTATTTGAGTACAAAGTCTGATACAGTAGATAAGTCCCGGTTTGTCAAGACACTCCTCATTTTCTGGAAGGAATTTCTAGCTTATTCAATTCTACAACAAATTTCACATGAAGGATCCCAGTTAAGATGTTTATCCTGAGATTGAACTGGGTTCTCTTAACCTGAGCCCATTGCTGCATGTCCTGCAACACTCTGGGATAATCAAGAGCAGATCCGGCCCCTCCACTGGATAACAATAGTTGTGGGCCAGGTTGACAAGTTAACCAGCAATATCAGATAATTAGAGGCACAGTCTGGAAAGCTAATCACATCTAGACCAATACCATCATGCTTACTACAATCTATCAAGTTCTTCTAGATGACACCCCAGGATAAGGCCTAAGCAATACGGAACAGAAGGGAACAAGTACTTCACAGGAACTGGACGTCTCCCATGAATACAGACTGAAAAAGCACACACACACACACACACCACTTTTTGCAGCTATAACACACTGTTGGTTCATATTCAACAACAGTTGCAAGCTCTCATGAAGTATTGCTGAGCTGAGGTTCCCCCATCGTGTATCTGGGTGATTGCTTCTTTTCATTCCCGAATCCCGAATTAGTATAGAATCTTACGCTTATTCCTGCTAAATATCATGTTGTTGTTTCCTGGACAATAGGGATGGGCACAAAACGGAAAAATAATGTTTCGTTTCATTTCATTTTGTCCTCCCCCCCCCCATTTTTTTTGTTTTGTTTCTTACGAAACAAAACAAAACAAAATTGCTCCCCTGGATCCTAGAGGCACTAGATTTAGTGCCCAAGACTCCGAACATTCCTCTGAAAATGGTTGGGTAGGTCAGTTCCATGGGATCCCGCTAACTCCCTACTGTCAATGACTGGAGCCCTTTAAACAGGTCTCCTTGCTACCAACTGGGCCAGGTTTAAAGGGCTCCAGCCATTGACAGCTCAGCAGGAACCCAAAAAGAATGGAATGAAATGTTTCATTTCAGTGGGGAAATGACTGTTTCATTTCATCTATAATGAAATGCTGCTTCCTTGTTTTGTTTTGTTTTGTTTTGTTTCATTACGTAATGAAACGACGAAACAGCATTTCATTTTTTGTTTCCTGCCCATCCCTGCTGGACAATGCTCCAACCTATCCAGACTGAACTCGCTCAAGGTAATAACGTATTCCTTGAATATTCATTTCTCAGTCTTAAGCGGCAACTCTATCCCCTCCCCTTGTCCTTCACTTTTGCACCGAAGGTCTTCATTGGATGGCCAGTAGA
This sequence comes from Phrynocephalus versicolor, assembly GCA_023846285.1. Classification (NCBI taxonomy): domain Eukaryota; kingdom Metazoa; phylum Chordata; class Lepidosauria; order Squamata; family Agamidae; genus Phrynocephalus; species Phrynocephalus versicolor. The sequence continues at coordinate 1,821,949 of JAHTLZ010000017.1, forward strand.
GATGGGCACGACTAGGGAAAATGACGTTTTCGAGTTGCCGTGTGTCGGAGGCGGCCCGTGTCGGCTCGTTTCCGTTTTTCACGAAACCTCGCAAAAAATAGTCGTTTCGTTTTTTGTTTTTTCGTCTGTCGTTAAACTGGTTTGGGGGGGTAGCGGGCTCCTGGAGGTACCTCTGTGGGGTGGGTGCCTCCGCTGGCCCGCTATAAAGGGAAGTGGGCTCCTGGAGGCACCCGTGGGTGCCTCCTATCCTCACCCGCTCTAGGAAGGGAAAGCAGGCTCCTGGAGACCCCTCATGGCATGGGGGTCTCCTCTCCTCACCTGCTGCTGCAAAAGGGCATGCATAGCCATATGGATACCAGTTGCAGACTAGTGAGACCAGTGCACTGGTGCATGACCGTCCGTCCAGGAGAACCCTGAGTCAAGACTGGGTCACTCGCACCCGCTGTGTCTCACAAAGAAGGGAATGGTACTTGTGTGTAGTGCAATGCAAGTAGATCTGGCTTAGGGGACAGCAGCTTAGCGCAAGGGCTAGGGTTAGGCTAGTTACTGGTGAGGTTAGGGTGGGTTAGTGGGGTGCACCTCTGGGTGCCTCTCTGACCCACTAAGAGGACAGTGTACTGTGGCGTATGGGTAAGGAATCAAGGATTAGGGTTAGGGTTAGGGGGCTAGGGCAGGGTTTAGTGGGCTTTTTGGCACATCCCAGAAGTCTCAGTGGCCAAGTGGCCATGATGGCTCCAAAAATTTTCATGGTCACTCCCACGTGGCCACTTGGCCAGCCCATCATTGCGCAGGTGTAAATAAAATAAAATAAAATAAAATCAATGGAGAGAGGACAGGGGAGGAGACATTTTGTTGCAAGAAAAACCCACTGCTACTGTAAAAATTCTGGCAGTTTTATAATAGCAAAGCAATTAGCAATTTTCGCATGTTTCTGTGGTGCTTGTTGTGTGTTTTTTTACCACGATTTCAAAAAAAAAAAAATATTGCGGTCACGCCCCATTTTGGATCCCCCGCCCGCACCGCATGGCATGGCGACTCGAGTCTGGCTGCCCAGGACAGGAGAGGGGGGAAGCCGGGGACCCCCCTCCAGAAACCACCCCTCCGGTAGGTGCCCTGAGCCCTCACTCAGGCAGGTATATTTTCGCCGGCTTTTTGGCCCACAATGGGGGGGAGTTTTAAAACTTTTTCTGTGCCGCTTCTGCTTTAATTGCGGCGGCCGGCGGCCGGCGGCGACTTTGGCGGGACAACGAGGATGCATTGCCCCGCCCGCCCCCAGCGCAGCCCAGGGCCAGGAGGGACAGGAGGA
>JAHTLZ010000017.1:1823264-1841551 GCA_023846285.1 Phrynocephalus versicolor
CTTTAATTGCGGCAGCCGGCGGCCGGCGGCGACTTTGGCGGGACGACGAGGATGCATTGCCCAGCCCGCCCCCAGTGCAGCCCAGGGCCAGGAGGGACAGGAGGAGAGGGGGGAGGCCGCGGGGACCCCCTCAAGAAACCACCCCTCTGGTAGGTGCCCTGAGGCATGGCAGGCATATTTCTGCCTGCTTTTTGGCCGGGAATCGGGGGTTTTTTTCTTTAAAAAAAACTTTTTTTCTGTGCCGCTTGGCATCGCGGGATGGCTGTGATGCCAGGAACGACCACGACAAATCAGACCCATTTATTCGTTTGTCGGTTCGAGTTCGAGTTCTGGCGGAGTAATTCCCGTTACCGTTTCCGTTGAGTAACGGAAACGAGTAACGGAAACGGAAACAGGAATTCCGCTAAGTCGTGCCCATCTCTAATGGCCAGTAGCAGGCTCCAACAATGATATTCCTTTTGTTTTCTGCCCCAATTAGATTATACCCATATGCTCTTCATGAAACAACTAAGCTCAGCCTCTTGTATTTCTGTACAGGAATATATATATTTTTGATATACTGTCTACTGCAATTCCACCTCCCTTTCTGCTGTTTTTTAACAATTCCTATCCTTCAGTTGTAGTCTTCCATTTTTCCAGGTTTTTCTAGAGGAATGTCTGAGTATTTTCAAAATTTCTGGGGAGTCATTCTTGGCCCTTCCCTGCTGTGTGGGTGGTCGAAGCTTCAGTGCAAACCCACAAGGAGTGGTTGTCAGGGCCCTGTGTTGCTGAATTAAAGTGGTGTAGTGGATTGAGTGCCTGATTAGAATTCAGCAGACCAGGGTCCAAATGTTTACTTGGCCATGGAATCTGAATGCGGTGGGAAGGTGACAGTGGAATCTCTCCTTAACTACCTTAGAACCTTGAAAACTCTATTAACGTTTCTGTAACTTGCTTGTGACTTGACAGCACACAACCACAAACACCTATGCTGCTCCTGCTAGAGCCTGAACTCTGGAATATAGCCAGGTTTAATTTTTTAATAGACATGGTTAACATAAGAACACAAGAACATATAAGAAGAGCCAAGCTGGATCAGGCCAAAGACCCATCTAGGCCAGCTTCCTGTATCTCACATTGGCCCCACCAGATGCATCTGGGAGCGCACAAGACTAGATATCTGTCTCCTGATACCACTCCCCTGCATCTGGCCCTTGAAGGACCCCGGTTTTAAGCCTGGAGATTATACATGGTTTGTAACCTGCGATGGACTTTTCCTCCAGGAATCTGTCCAATCCCCCTTTGAAGGCATCCAGGCCAGATGCCATCACCACCTCTAGTGGCAGGGAGTTCCACAGACTAACAACGCGCTGGGTGAAAAAATATTTTCTTTTGTCTGTTCTTACTCTCCCAGCCCTCAATTTGAGTGTATGTCCCCTAATTCTGGTATTTTGTGAGAGGGAGAAGAGTATCCCTCTATCCGCTTTATTCATGCCCTGCATTACTTTGTACGTCTCAATCATATCCCCCCTCAGGCGCCTTTTTTCCAGACTAAACAGCCCCAAATGTTTTAGCCTTTCCTCATAAGAGAAGTCCCCCAGCTCAGTAACCATTTTAGTTTCTCTCTTGTGCACCAGGTTCTGCCTCCAGAGTGTTCCACAGATGAGTTTCTGCTGCCCGGGGAAAAAAAATTAAGAGTGACACTTTAATATTGTTTAATATCTTTCTCTCAACAGATGTGGTACCTACAGTTGATGGCTCAATGAAAAAAGATTCGGCATGTAAGTGGTTCTTCCATTAGGCAGGGGGAGGCAAAGTGCCCCAGGCACCAAATTTCAAGTGTCATAAAACAGCAGCATAGTGTTCATTATTTATTTTCTTATTATTGCATTTTGCTAGCTGGGAAAGGGGAGAAGTGCTTCTGGGATTTTCTGCATTGCCTACCAAAATAACTTGGTTAGCTTTAGGGTGTTATGAGCCTTGACCAGAGTGGGAGGCTGGCCATTTTGCCTCAAGCAATAAAGGATCTTCAGCAGAACCTGTAATCAGAGGTTCTTTCTGAAAGTATGGATTTCTTAGGAACAGATCCTTCTAAAACTCTTGAACTTCATCAACGGCCTTTGAACCATGAATGCTTCTTTGATTGCTGTATGATGGGTACAAGTTCTTACTTTGTCCTCAGAGTGGGAATTTTACCCCCTTTTAAATTCAACATCAACACATATTAGCCTCATGGATGGCCACTTCAAGTGTAGAGATGTACTGTAAAGTACAGACTGATAGATAGCTAACAAAATGCTTCTTTTCAGCAGTGACTTACGCTGCTTTTCTTAAAATATTATCAAAAAGGGTGGGGGTTATTGCATCTCTTAATAAAGTTGGATTGGATAAAATCTCAAATCCCATTAATTGCAGAAAACGAAGAATAAGGCACTTATCAAGCCTAGGCAATCTATTTCCTTTTTCCAAGAAGAAATCAGTCTGTCATAGTTAGAGGTGGGCACGAAACAGAAAACTGATGGTTCGGTTCGTTCTCTTTCAGGGGTCCCCTCAGTTCGTTTCATTTCATTTCATATGATTTTTTTAAAACAAAAACTTGTATAAACAAAACCAAAACAAACTGTTTCAGCTTACCTGGACCCGCCAATGCTGGGGGACCACTGACGCCCATGCTGATGATGTTGGGAGAGTGCTGATGCCACCGCCAGGGGACTGCCGCTGACACCGCTGCTGGCGGGGAACTGCTGACACAGAAGATGATGCTGTCCACGCAGCCCCAGGGGCTGGGTCAGCGCTTATAATTTTTAAATTTTTTAAAGAACAATTTACAGCACCGACCACGTGGACCCAGGGGCTGGGTCAGCGCGTTTTCATTTATTGATTTTTTTATTTTATTTTACAGCGCCGACTACATGGCTCCAGGGGTCGGGTCGGCAACTTTTAATTTTTTAATTTTAATTTTTTAATTTTACAGTGCCGACCACGTACACGGGGTGATTTTGTGCCAAATCAAGCTGTACTAGGAGATTGTTTGCCAAATCAATGGTGGAAGGTTAAAATGATTTATTTGCTCTCCCCCCCCACACACACACACTGCCTTGGAGTAAGCCTTCCAAAGGCCTTTCACTGTTTCTTTGTCTGTTTCAATCTGGGTTTTCTGCCAACACCTTTCAGCTCTACGGGCCATCGATTTCAATTTTGCCTGCTCCCCAGCAAACCAAGCAGCCAATTTGCATCTATTTTGAGGAAGGAGACATTTTTATCTGGTCAATTGCTTTGCTCATTTCCCCATTTCAGAGATCAACCAAGGATTCAATAGACTCACCCATCAGAGAGGTAGGAAACTCCCCAAGGTCGGTTAAAATATCATCTGGATTCACCAACCTTCTAGGACACACTGCTTTTGTCTGACTTCCCCCACTGGCCAGGCTCTGAGTTACAGTGAGACTAAAGCACACCATATAGTGGTCTGTCCAGGACAATGGGACTACAGAAAGTTACTGTCCATATCAGGGCAGTAGACCAGGCCTAAGGTGTAGCCTGCAGGATGGGTTGGGGCAGACACCATTTGGGCCAGAACCATTGTTGACAAGGAGGTCATGAAGTCATAAGAACATAAGAAGAGCCATGCTGGATCAGGCCAAAGGCCCATCTAGTCCAGCTTCCTGTATCTCACAGTGGCCCCACCAAATGCATCTGGGAGCAAGAATACCATGGGGAACCTTATCGAAGACCTTACTAAAGTCCAGATAAGCAATATCCACAGCATTCCCCTCATCCACCAGGCCTGTAATTCTATCAAAGAAAGAGATCAAATTAGTCTGGCATGACTTGTTTTTAAGAAATCCGTGTTGACCTTGTAATGACAGCATTGTTTGTTAAATAATTGCGGACAGTTTATTTATTTATTTATTTATTTATTTATTTATTTATTTATTTATTTATTTATTTATTTATGAAGCTTATATCCCGCCCATCTTCCCGGGAGGGAACTCTGGGTGGCTAACAACAGAAAAATAAAACCAATTAAAACAATAAAATAGACTGGACAAAAGATACAGGGGGTGGCAATAAGGAAGGCGAAGATGGAGGAAGGAAAAAAAAAACTTAAAGCAAAAGGTCGCCAAACGCCTCCCTAAACAGATTTAATAATCTGCTCTAGGATCTTTCCAGGAATTGAAGTCAAGCTCACTGAGCGGTAATTATTTGGGTCCTCTTTTTCCCCCTTTTTGAAGATGGGGACAACATTAGCTCTCCTCCAATCGATGGGGACTTCCCCTCTTCTCCAGGACTTCTCAAAGATACACAATCATCTACGGATCTGAGTCTTAGTACTGGCTCTCCACAGGGCTGTGTGCTGAGTCCGCTGCTCTTTACTCTTTATACTTATGATTGCATTCCCACCTATCATAATAACATTATAATTAAGTTTGTGGATGACACCATGGTAGTGGGGCTTATCTCGGAAGGAGATGAGTCTGCTTATAGAGATGAGGTGGAGTGGTTGATTGAGTGGTGTAGAGAGAATAACCTGCGTTTGAACACATTGAAAACTAAGGAGCTCATAATAGATTACAGGAAGAAGAAAACAGATTTTCAACCACTATTCATCAGTAGGGATTGTGTAGAAAGGGTGACAGACTTCTGTTTGTTGGGAGTCCATATTGAGGAGAATTTAGCCTGGAGCGTAAACACCTCTGAGGCCCAACAGAGACTGTACTTTCTGAGAGTGCTCAGAAAAAATAACATCACTCGAGGACTATTGCTGTCTTTTTATCGTTTAGTAGAAAGTGTATTGACATACTGCATATGTGTGTGGTATGCCAGTTGCACAGTGGCTCAGAGGAAATCACTCCAGAGGGTTATCAATATGGCACAGAAGATCATCGAATGCCCACTCCTCACATTGGAGGAATTACACAGCTCCCGCTGTCTTAAGAAAGCACAGAATATTGTAGGAGACATTTCTCATCCTGGACACCCTGTTTGTACCGTTGCCATCAGGCAGAAGGTATAGATCTATTAGAACAAGGACAGAAAGATTCAGAAATAGTTTTTACCCAATAGCAGTAACTATGCTAAATTCTGTTAAAAATTATGTTGACGGGCAATATTAGTGTTGAATGTGTAATATATATATTGTATGGGGGGATTGTGTATGGCTGCTGTTTTTTAAATCGTAGTTTTTATGTATTGGGTATGAATGTTGTCAGGTGGAAGAGTGTAGGGCTGTGTGTGTATGTATGTTTTTATGTCAGTTTTAAATGAGTACAAGTGATGTTCTACGTGTGAATGTAGAAGTATGTGTATGGATGTTTTGTTCTTAAATGGTAGATTTCATGTCTTGGATTTTTATACTAGGGTATGTGAATGAGGTGACTGGATGGCACTTTTTAATCTCGTATTTTTATACAACGACTATAAATTCTATTCTATTCTATTCTATTGCTGCTTGCTCTGCTACAGATGCATTTGAGCTGCTTGACATGGGTGAACCCAGGACAACTTCATGTCATCCTCAAGGGTGTTCATCCAGCGCTGTTTTGGACATCCACTCAGTCAGGACTCTGATATCTTCAAATGGTCTATATGGCTCAGATTAATAATGGGCAAAGCCTGGACTTCATTCTTACAAAAGGAGGAGCAGGGGAGCTGAGGCCAGCTTTATAGAGGGCAGTCCAGAACACCTCTTTTCAAAGGGCATTCCAGGTCATATCTGGTTGAAAAACTACTCTAAGAGGGGAAAACAAGGATTCTGACATCACCCTTCAGCAGTCGGCAGCTGGGCGGCAGATTAATACACAGTTCATCTTTTAAAGCCTTTCCTGCCAGAGTGAGGTACCCTCAGCTTCTACTTAAGTTGTAACAATTATTTTTCAATGAGCAGGCACCAATTAGTGCATGCAAATTTTATGCAAACCTTGCTCTCTTTTATCCTAATTTTTGGCAAAGGATAAGTGGCCATTGAAGAGAACATCTTGATAAAGGGAGGTATTATGCTGCCCTGACCCATCATGAATGAGGGCAGTTTGCCTTCCCACTCCGCAGGATTAAGCTTTTGAAATGCAGCATGTAAAATTTTCAGCGCCAGACTTCAAATCCATTAGAATGCGAATAAGCGAAAGCACCACCAATTGAACGCACTCTGAGAAAGTGGCTATTACTGTTGTTTATCCTGCCAGGAGGTACCTTTCCTAAATGGCCTAATGAGCAGAATTTTAACATGGGCAATTATTCCCTTCCAGCACTAATTTTTACAACTTTTGCCTTCATTCCATAGATAAAGAAACCAATTTGCAAAGGCAGGTGTAGCTGGCAATTAGCTTTTGTCTCTCGCACACAATGGATTTCACAGGCAGGCATTGTAATAAAGGACGCCTCGGTGCTGCCGTATCTCTGCCATGAGGAGCATTAATGACCAGTGGCTGCTGCTGCTGTCTCAGCGAAAGGACAAGTGATCGGATGAGATCAGTGAACAGATCACCCACTTAAAAAATAAAATAAAATAAAAAAATAACTGAACAGCGGCCAAGAATGCATCTCACCGATATCCAGATTCTAGTTCTGAGGAACAAGGGCATGCCTTTTCTCTAGAAAGTGGTTTTCCAAGTGGTAACCTTCTTCTACCCCTGCCCTCACAGCCTACTCCCTTTTCTGACTTAGGCCATGTTCTTCTTTGATTCCACAATTATATCTATGGTCAAATCATACACTATTTTATTTTATTTTATTTTATTTTATTTTATTTTAATACCACGGCCATCTAGCCCGCAGGCTACTCTGGGCAGTTTACAACACGAAATATACAATTCTACCAATTATACCACCATGAATTTAAGTATGTCTGTGAAGATTTATCTGGAAGTTGAGTCATAGCAACCAGACTTGTTTTCTTGAGAGACTGAAATGTTTCGCTGCTCATCCAAACAGCTTCGCTGGTCTGAGGAAAGCTAGTTGCGAGTCCTCCATTTTTATAATTCACTGTGAACTCATGTCACCCTGGTCTGAAATAGGCTCATAAGATGAACAATGGCCTGAATAGGCTCATTAGGCCAACAATAGCCTGAATAGGTTCCTAGGTGGGCCATGATCTGAATGGGCTCATTAGGCAGATAATGACCTAGCCTGTGTGAAAGTCTACCTATACAACCTTTCCCAACAACCATTAAGTATGGGTCGTTAGCTATGGCCTTGCTGGTGGAGGTGTGAAGTATTTTTGATTTGTCTGTGTATTGTTGAAATCACTGCCTGATAAATCGCAGATAGGCTGTGACTGAGCCCCCCCCCCACCTATGTTGAGAAAGGGGGTTTCAATACATGAATGGCTTCCCTAGCCCCTCTCTCAAACCACCTACCTTTAGGATCTATCAAAGCCTGGCATTTGTTCCAGAACATTTCCTTACGATGGAAGCCACATCATATTCCAGGTCCCTTGGTCAAAATGTCCACATCTGGTTTATAGTGCAGAAGAACCATTAGGAAGATAGGTTTGTTTGATTTTCATACAGCCCATCTGGCTACCAAGGCCACTCTGGACAGTTCACAACAAATATAATAGATAGCAATCTAAAACCAGTGAAGCAGTGCAAAACAAAACAAAACAAAACAAAACAAAACAAAACAAAACGCCAAAAAGCTAAATCCTGCCAGACCACCCAAGAAGAAGGGAATGGTAAAACACTGTTGAGTGCTTTATACTTGGAAAATCCTGAGAAAGTATTGCCACATGAAGGAATCAAGTTGATGGCTACATAGGATAAGAGTTCGATTTTTTAAAATTTTATTTTCACCTTTTTGCTGCTCCTCTGTTGCCCTTCTTTTTGCTGCTCCTCTGTTACTCTATCTAACTCCTTTTATACAGCTTTTATAGTTTTACAGTCCCCCCCTCCCCTCTTGATGGAAAGTCTTTTCAGACAAGTATATTTTATGCATCCTATGCCTTCAGCTGCCTTCTTTTAAAGAAAAATAAGGGTGACCTTGTGCCTATCGCTAGGGAGTTATAAGAACAGCAACTCCCACTTTTAAAAGCAAGAATGTACTAATTGCTCAGTGGACTAAAGTCTTCTGAAAACTGTTGGCTGTAAACACATAACAAAAAGCAAATAAAAGCAAATAGGCCCCAAAACGTATATTGATTAAACACAGGATTCAGAGTTGTCACCACACATTTGAATATGGCTGATCCTCAGTGAGAATCACTATAAAATGGACAACAGACAAACCAGTCTCCTGGGAATGTAGTTTTATTTCCAGAGGATCCTTTCCGAATACCTTGTGCACAAGGGGTGCCTGAACACAGGGACTACTTCCTGTATGGAATGTCCAGTCTTAAATACTCTTCAGCATACAGAAACAGATAAAGAACAAACTCAGGATTGGTTACATTTTGCCGCAGTGGAAAGCATGTGACTTCATTACATATATGTTCATTTTCCCTAACGCAACCAAACTTAAAGATCAGTGATACTTTCCCATCTGCATTAGCAAGATTAAAGGTCATTCTATCTTAGTAGTGAGTTTCAAAAGCTGAATACAAAGGTGCAAACCAAGATATTTTAAGATCTGAGATGTCTTAGCATGGGGTTTGACATTTGCTATAGTATACACTTTTTGTGGTTTGGACACATGCTGTTGCCATTCAATTTAGAAACCCATGTCTGCAGAGGTGGAGGTGCTTTGCAGAAATACAGAAATCATGCTTTCAGGACATAGTTTACAGAAATGATGGTTTTAGGATATCTATGAGGCAGAGGGCAGAATGAAGAATTGAAGATAAACTCAAAACTTGAACCTTACTCTCACAATCCCCCCTTTTATATCTTCAATTCTTTCATTCATCTCCTTCCTTGGTGTTTCATGGCAAAGTTCACATACTCAGGAATAAGTCTATCAGATCTAATGTCAGTCCTGCAAGACAAGCAGGTCTTACAGAAAGGGAGCAGCTGATGAGTCCCATAAACACCTGGATCCTTATACATGGTAACAGACAAAACACTTACTTATTCTCAGTACCATCAACAGAAGAGCAGCATAGAAGAAAAGGAACAACAAAAGCGGAAGGCTCTCAAATACCCTAGTTACGTGCACAGAGGAACTGGAAGGAGAGTGGCTGGATTCCATCTGTCTGAACACATTACAGCCACTTTATCTGATTCAAGCAACAAAGCCTGGATTTTCAGTAGTCTGTCTGATGTTATCCAAACATGTCCTCTAGCTTTCATCAGACTACGAATAGAGTGTTGTGACATGAATTCCGCACTTCCTCCAAAAGTCAACTTCAAGCAGATATGCAGCAGCTATAATGCAGAGACATCCTGGCCATTCCCAGGCAGTGGTATCCAATTGCTTTCTAAGGTATGCCACAACCATGGGATGACCTGACTTAAGGAATGCCAATATTCTGACCGCTACACCTTGCTTTTCACTGATGTACAGCTGATACTTTCCTTCTAACTCAGTCAGGGTTAGAGCTGGTGGACTTGCAAGCTTCTCCAGTGTCTCTACAGCTGCTTTTGCATCCTTTCTGAAGGGCAGTTGAGGGGCTCAGGCTGCCTCTGTTGCCTGAAAGATGCTATACAGAGGCTGTTTGATAACTCCAAACTCAGGTATCCACAGTCTGCAGAAGCCTGCCAACCCCAAAAAGATCTCAGTTCTTTTGGCATGGTTGGTATTGGCAGCTGTCTGATAGCCACTAGTGTTTCGAGTGTGTTTCAGGAGAAATTCTTCAGGTAAAAGCAAAAATAGGAACACTGTCCTCAGCTATTGGGATGCTAAAGAATGCATCTTTGAGGTCAAGCACAGTGGACCAGACTCTCTCAATTCCTAAGGTGCTGAACAGAAGATACAGACCAGGGACAAGCTGTGGAAGATCTTGATTGACTGTATGCAGGTCATAGATAAAATGGACGTTGTCATTTTTCTTATGGACTGGCAAGACAGGGGTGTTCCAGGGGCTGACTATAGGCTTGATAATTTTTGCTTCTAACTTCTTGTTCAGTGTAATTTGCTTCCCTTCTATAAGATCTGCCTTGATACGATAGTGGTGGAGATAAACAGGCTGGATTCGGAGTTTTAAATGGATGTGCACTGGTGCTGCAGTCACCGCTGTACTGGGGTGTCCCAAGTCCCAAACCTGCAGGTTAACTTGTGCACGTTCTGGTGGGAAGCCTTCTTCTGCCATGTTAGCCATTGCTCCGTGCCAGTTATCAACAGGGATCTAAAAGTCACTGAAATAGTCCCATCTTGTTCACAGTCTATCAGTGTTCTAGTCTATCAGTGTTCTAGTGTAGCAGAGTAAGTATCTGCCCATTATGCTTTTAGAGTATCTGGGAGCCATAAAAAGTCTGTAGTAGTCACAAATGTAGTCCCAGGGAGCTGACAGGGGACATCTTGCATATACACCGTCTTGGCTACCACTGTAGCTCCCCTCATATGAGCAGTGGCTCATCTTGAGCAGGGTACAGAACCTTGAACAGCCGAAAATTGAGCTCCAGTGTCAATGAGAAAGGGTCTAATTTTATCTCCCACCCATATATTTACTTGGGGCATTTGGGCAGGTTATGTAGAAACTGTTGCCTGTACTGGTTCTGGCTAGTATGGGGGAGGCACTGCTGCAGGGGCAGTTGCCTCTGCTACAAGCCGCTTGGCAAAGGGGTTCTTCCCTGGGTCTAACTCAGGGGCAGGGGCAGGCTTGGACTGCCTTGTCCTTTTTACACACTCATTACTCACTTGTAAGAAGACTTACATATAAGAACATAAGAACATAAGAAGAGCCATGCTGGATCAGGCCAAAGGCCCATCTAGTCCAGCTTCCTGTATCTCACAGCGGCCCCACCAGATGCGTTTGGGAGCGCATGAGACTAGATATCTGTCTCCTGATACCACTCCCCTGCATCTGGCCCTTGAAGTACCCTGGTTTCTCCATCATGGTTTGTAACCTGTGATGGACTTTTCCTCCAGGAATCTGTCCAATCCCCTTTTGAAGGCTTCCAGGCCAGATGCCATCACCACATCCTGTGGCAGGGAGTTCCATAGATTTACAACGTGCTGGGTGAAAAAATATTTTCTTTTGTCTGTTCTTACTCTCCCAGCCCTCAATATGAGTGTATGTCCCCTAGTTCTGGTATTTTGTGAGAGGGAGAAGAGCTTCCCTCTATCCACTTTACTCATGCCCTGCATTATTTTGTATGTCTCAATCATATCCCCCCTCAAGCGCCTTTTTTCCAGACTAAAGAGGCCCAAATGTTTTAGCCTTTCTTCATAAGGGAGGTGCCCCAGCCCAGTAATCATTTTAGTTGCTCTCTTCTGCACCTTTTCTAGTTCCACTATGTCTTTCTTGAGATGCGGTGACCAGAATTGTACATAATACTCCAATATACTACAATACTACAATATAATTTTTGTCCCCCTCATTCATCTGAGAATCTACATAAATAAACAATCAAGTTAATGTTAAACTAAGATATTAAAAAAAAATCAAAACTTCTCAGACTTTTTTTTTTTTACAGAAGGATGATAATGATGATTATAGGCTGGCCAGGCCTTTAGAATGAAAATACATTGGATCCATTTCTTCTTCTATTTTACCCTTCCTCAAAAATTCTTAGTGATGGAGAACTAATCCTCTAATATATAAAAAAATCTTTGTGGTTGTCATTGCTCTTTGGACTGTTTCTTCTGGGATCAGATTTCTATGCAATATTTTCAATTAATCTCACCTCACTAAAAATTTCAATGCACATATATGGGCTCCCACAATAACAAATAGAACAACTCACAGAACAAACTGGGCAATTTAAACAGTTCTCTCACTCTTTTCAACTCACATTCACACATACACACACACCTTCAGTCATACAACAGATACAGATCACAGCTCATCATGATTAGACATGGCCATGACTTGGCGAAATTTTTGTTTCTGGTAATGATAATTAAGCCGTCAGAACTCGAACTCAAACCGAAAAAAGAAAAATTTGGTCGGGTTTTTGGTTTTCGTTTGTGGCATCGCGGCGATCGCGCAATGCGAAGCACTGAAAAAGTTTTTAAAAGTTTTTTTAAAAAAAACCTGACTCCTGGCCAAAAAAGCAGGCGAAAATATGCCTGCCTGAGGCTTTGCCACCTACCAGGGGGGTGGTTTCTGGGGGGTCCCCGGCCTTTCTCCCCCTCTTCTCCTGTCCTGGGCTGCTTGCACCAGGCTGGGGGGGGTTCATCCTCATCGTCTCACCATGCCAATCCCCACGGGGGGGGATCCAAAATGGCGACCGCAATTTTTCTTTTGAAATCGTGGTCAAAAAACACACCAAATCACCACAGAAACATGTGAAATTTATTTATTTTAGATGCCTGAATTTTAATAGTAGCAGCAGTGGGTTTTTTTATAGCAATAAAACATCACAGTGATTTTATTTTATTTTATTTTATTTTTTATTTTTTTAGACCTGCCCATTTGGGCTGGGCATGGGATGGGACCATGCAAATTTTTTGAACCATTCCACCAATGGCATCGCCAGGTTTTTGACTGACACTTCTGGATGTCTCAGAGGGCATAAAAAGCCAGGCACCTTCCAGAAGACGCAGTCGGGTCTTGGGTGTGGAGGGTGGAGGGCTGTGTGGCTGGTTGCTCTGGCTATTCGAATTGAGATTGGAGGGAGGCTGGAGGCTTTAGGATTTAAGTTAGGCAAGCAGGGAGGGAATTGAATTTAGAAAATAATTTCTTTGATTCCCTGCAGCTTTGTCTGCTGAAGGCAATAGCAGTTTATTCTTTATTTCTTCTCTGGCAGTTTGTGAGGGTTTTTTTTCTGATATTGGATAAAGGGGGAGGTTCGACTGGGAGTGGGAGGTGTGGATTTATTTTAAAAACATATTATATACTACCATTTATTTTCTATTTTCCCAACTTCAATTTGCTTGCACATACACACATTTGGGGTGCAAGCCAAGAACAGAACCTCTATCCTAAGTGATATCCTAACTGCCCACTCGTCCGCCCGCCCGCCCGCCCGCCCACCCGCGCCGCCACCCACCCACTCTCCCACCCGCGCCTCCTGCCTGCCGCTGTTGCCGCCCGCCTGCACCTCCCCCGCCACCCGCCCCCTGCCCCGCCCGCCGCCTAGGCCGCAAAAACACCTAGCGCCAGCCCTGATTGTGGGACGCCCCTATGCTCTAGGAAGTCAAATCATGCTAAATCGCGGTGGAAACGACAAAGGACAAACGAGAAACGAAACAACAAATTTTTGAAAAATTTCACGACAAATGGAAACTACCCAAAACGGACCCGTTCCGACAAACGGAAACTCGAAATGTCATTTTTTCTGGTCGTGCCCATGTCTAATATTTGCTATAAAACGCTGCTTCAAATGTGGAAGTAAGAAACTCATTGGACTCGAACAGCTCAAGAGTAAAGACTTCCTCACCATCACCCTCCATGGCTTCAGCGGCTAAAAAACAGTAAAGATAAGGCTGCTGTAGTATCTGTTGCACCACGTCTGGAAGACATCCTGGTGAAGTTCCCACTTGTGGGAGGTTGAAGTGGTCCTACTGAGGCGATCTGCAACATTCTCTTTTCCGGGGAAGAAGCAATGTCGCATGCACCATTCCCAGAATTCAACAGTTAACAGCAGGAGACCTTGGGAGTGGGTTCCACCCTGTTTGTTTATGTAGTGCATGGTGGTCGTGTTGTCGCTGACCACCTGCACTACCTGTCCAGATAAGAGGCAGAGATACATCTTGAATGCCTTGATGATGGCTAAGTGTTCCAAGTGGTTGGTGTGGAGGTACTTCTCTGTCCCGTTTATGTCCCATTTATGGTTAGATGGTTGCAGGCCACTCCCCAAGTTTGCATACTGGCATCTGTGACTACCTGTATGGTAGGTTGAAATGGTCAGAAGGGGCTACCGGTAAGCAAATTGTGGCTGTGTAGCCACCACTGGAGTTGATGGGCGAGCTCCGGTGTGACACAAGGAGCTTGGATTATCCTGAATCCAATCAAAGAAGATTAGGTTCCAGGATTCTTTTAGCCACCGAAGTCGTGAATGCTATCAGTCCTAGCAGCCTTTGAACAACTTCGGCTGGTAAATTTTTGGTAAGGCTGAAACAGAGGGACGAGAGAAGCTATGTCTTCCAGACGGTGCGATGGTGGGAAGGCAGGAGCCAGGGAAGAGTCAAGAACAGCTCTGATGTATGTGAGTCTTTGTTCTGTGCAAAGATGAGACTTCTCCACATTGATTTGCAAGCCCAAAGTGTCCAAGGTATACAGGAAGAAATGACTGTCCTTTTGGGCTTTTTCTTTTGGTGGTGACACCACAAGCCAGTCGTCAAGATATGGAAAAATGCATATCTGCAAGTTCTTAGATAAGCTGCTACCAGAGCCATTCTGAACTTTGTAGGGAGTGTGTATTGATTTAAATGTCTTAGGTCCAGGATAGGACGAAGACTTTTGTCCTTTTTTGGAACAATGAAGTATCTTGAGTAGTGGACGAGATATTTCATGTCCTGGGAAATACATTGGATGGCTCCTTTCCTTAAGAGGGAAGATACTTCTTCGTAAAGGCAAGAGGACAGGTCTGTCGGGATGAAGTTTCTGAGAGGAGGGTTGGAGCAAAGCTCCAGGTGGTAACTGTGGTCTATGATGGAAAGAACCCATCAGTCGGAGGTAATGTTCTTCCATGTGGGGAGAAATGGAGCCAAACAAATGTCGTTTGGAAAGTCAGAAGTCTCAGGACTTCTTATCTTGCCCTCTAAATGATTGGGAAGAGGTGGATTGGGACTTCTTGGTTCTTGATGCTGGGTAAGCGGTGTAGGTCGAGGGACGGGAGTTTCGATCCCTGAACTGAAGTTTGGATAAACAAGATTGGTAGGGCCCTTGGTAAGTAGGTTTCCTCCAAGGGAAATGAAAGGAGCGTTGAGTAGCCTGTGGAGTGACATTGAGGCATTTGGCTGTCGTTTTCTTCTTCTGGTTGACCTCCATAATATCCTCAGTGGAGGTATGAAATGGCCTTCACCATCAAATGGAAGTTGTTCGATTCTGGCCTTATTGTCATCAGAAAGCCATGTGGATCTAAGCCAGGTGTGTTGTCAGAGGGCCGCCGAAGAGCCTAGAACGTTGGTGGTACAGTTAAAAACGTGGTGGGCAGAGAGCATCTGCTGTGCAGCTAAGGCCATGGATTCATTGAAGATGGAAGAAGCATCACCTTTTTTGTCCTCTGGTAAAAACTCCAAGAGCTGTTGGAGATGGGTCAGCAATTCCCATTGGTAAGCACCCATTGCTCCTTGAGAATTAAAAATTTTGTACAGAAAAGCAGCGGAGTAGATGTTCCTTGCAGTGATGTTGTATTTCTAACCCTCTTTAGAAGGGGGGACTGGGATTTGTCGGGTTCCAGATTGAACTTGGACACCTCTGGTGGAAAATAGTCTATTTATCTGAACATTTTGATTTGCTTTTAGTTTTACTGTACAGTGGTACCTTGTATAAAGGAATGAATTTGTTCCCAATGAAATTCTGTAAAGCAAATTTTCCTTTGTACAAATTTCTCATTGGAATGCATTGAAAATGGATTAATTCCTAATCACGACCCCTGTCTTGGAGCCAAATCAAACCCAAGGACACCCTGGAGGCTGCCTTTCCATTACAAACGACCCGGAGATACCAGAACCCCAGGCTGCCAACAGTTGCCAGGGCAACTGCCGGGCCCACAGCTGCTTTGAGACCTACAGGCGGCTCTTCTCCAGCTTCTGTGTCAATGGGACCCACAGCATCATGTCACCCTTGGCCAAGGAGAAGCTTCTGGCTCAGGTCAGCAAGGATGAAGCCATCTCCTGTCACGGGAAACACCTCAGCCATTGCCCGGCATACAAGAAGACCAGAAAGCGTGAAATCTCTGAGCCAGACCCAGAAACTGGGACGTGGTTGAGCAACCATTGTCAGAAACAGGCACCAAAGAAGGTGGAGGTGGTGGAGGCTGACCCGTCTGATTCCTCTCAGGCTGCAAAGGGGAAAGAAGGACCCTTGAAGGTGCTCCTCAAAGACAACCATCTTCCTCCCCAGAAAGCAGAGGATGGAAGCTCAGGTGGCCACCTGTCAATGGTCCCACCTGTCTTCAGTGGCTCTTTCTATGCATCCAGAAGTGATGTACCAAAACCCGGGAGCTGCCATCATCCCTGTGGACCGGTGGAGTCCTCTCCTGCATTGAGGGATACCCCGGGCTTGTCCTTGCCTTCCTATCAGCAGACTGGAAAGAAGATGGCTCGGGGGGCCTCCTTCCAACGAGGGAGGAGGGTCTCGAGGATCAGCCAGAAGACCTCAGCTGGAAGCCACTGCTGCCCTCCTCCTCCTCCTCCTCCTCCTCCTCCTCCTCCTCGCTTGGAGCCCCAATGGCATGATGGGGCCCTTCCCGTTTCCCCACATCAGGCTCTCTTGGGGCCCCTCGTGACCATCTTGGCCAAGGTGAGCCTGCAAGTGGCCAAGAGCTCCACCGGCCAGACCCTTCCTGAGAGAAAGGTGGGAGGCGCGGGGCAGAAGAGGAGGGCAGCGGACGAGGACTTGCATGTGCCCGGGAAGAAGCTGAAGGCCATCTCCCCTGTTGTCAAAGCCCTGGACCCGACAGGTGGGGTGGAGCGCAGCCCTTTCCCAAGCGGCACTCAATGAGTAGCGAAACCAAAGGCCATGGGGGCAAGCCAGGCTTTCCCGGTGGCTCCCATGCCCCAGGTCCAAGACATGGACAAATGATGGTGTGACTTCCCTTGAACATCAGTCATCCCGAGGAGCATTTCAAGGGACAGCTGCCCTCTCTGATCCCATCTCTGTCCGTCAGCCACTTCCTAATCCCTGCTGTCCTGGCCCTGTTATTGACCGCTTCCGTGCAGCCCTCAGACCTCTGCCCACCGCTGGGCACCAGCTTCGTCCACTGTCCGGACTCTTACGATGGCACACTATGCCAGCAGCTCTGCCCTCTATCACCCTGGCACAGCCCGCCCACCTACGCTGCTCCTCAGGTGCCTGCCTTCCGTCGGAATGCCAAGCTGGAGCCACCCTCCTCGGTGGGCCACCCGAGAAAACGTAACTTTTGGGACAGTGCCACCGCCAGCCCCAGCCCCCACCCCAAATTGTGAACTGCAGCTGTGCTGCAATTCAGCTGGGGGGGGGAGTCTTCCTCTTCTGGACTCCTTCGCACAGGAAAGGGAGCAGGACCTCAGAACCAGGACCAGGTCCTCTGTATTTGTTTGTTTGTGTGTTTGTTTCAAGAAAAAACTGTTGAACTCTGGATAATGTTTCTATCTGGTATGATATGCAAACACATTATGTCAACCCCCCCCCAAGAAAAATAACTCTAATAGGGAACACAGATCATATAAACAGAGATGTCTATCTGTGGTTGTGGCGGATACAGTTCTATTCTACTTTATTCTCTCTCTCTCTCTCTCTCTCTCTCTCGTGTGTGTTTGTGTCTGTGTCTGTGTGTGTGTGTGTGTGATCAAGTCAATTCCAACTTCCGGTGACCCATTTCAGGGCTTTCTAGATAAAGAATCCAGATTTACCATTTCCCTTCTTCCGAGGGTGCCCGGGGACTGCGCAGCTTGGTCAGGGCCACCCAGGCCGGTTCTTCTCCCGGCCTCTCTCCAAGAGGCCCCAGCTGGCAATCTCGGGGGGGGGGGGAGGTCCTCAGGTAGCCCACAAGGGTGTTCCCCCCCTATTTATAGACCCCCGCCCCATCAAACAATGGCACCTCCAGGTCTTTAGAGAAACCCACTGAAATTCTATGTACCACACCAAAGACCATCACAATTCTGTTTTTTAAAAAACACATGGCTTATTTTAAATTCTTCATTGCTTTTTGGCTTTGGGTATGCGTGTGGGTGTGTGGAGAGGTGTCTTTAAACAGGTGGAAGCAGTGAATGGAAAGCACTGAGGAAAGCCCCATTTCCAGGTTCTATGTGGGGTGACCATGGGGAGCGAAAGGGCTGGCAATCAGACTTGGATGGCTTGCCTGATTTGGCTGCCTGGTAAAAGGTTTTGTGGTTAGTGGTACCAATAATGTGACTGCCACGCGCCAGGTAAAAGTTAAAACATTAAAGGTTTATTGAATAGCAATCAGAGTTAAAACAGAACAACAACAAGAACAACAAGAACAACAAGAACAACAAGAACAACAAGAACAAGAACATCAACAACATCAACAACAACAACAATAACAACAACAACAACAACAATAACAATAATAATAACAACAACAACAACAACAACAACAACAACAACAACAACAACAATAATAATAATAATAATAATAATAATAATAATAATAATAATAATA
>JAHTLZ010000017.1:1849045-1860517 GCA_023846285.1 Phrynocephalus versicolor
TTAGTACTTGGATGGGCGACCACCAGGGAATACCAGGTGCTGTAGGCACCTGGAGTAGGAACTGGCAAGCCACTCCAGTACTCCTGCCAAGAGAACTCCATGGACATGGAGTCACGTAGAGTCGGTCACGACTGTAACGACATAACACACACACATATCTATCTATCTATCTATCTATCTATCTATCTATCTATCTATCTATCTTTCTATCTATCTATCTATCTATCTATCTATCTATCTATCTATCATCAGGAGGCCCAAGGCAGGTGAAATTATTAAAATGAGAGAAATTAAACACATAATAAGTTAAATATGGTAAATTCAACCCATTAATCTATATATGAATCAAAAGACTGTGAAATAATGAGCAGCAATCAAACCACATTAAAAATAGTATTGGAATTCAGGAGCCTCACATTTTCTCTCCTTCTACACAAGAAGATCAAGAGAAATGAGGGGTCTGGCCCCCTCCCATGTGGTCACTCGGTCACCATGCCCACGGGTCACAATGCAGGATGAGTCACAAAAATGCCGGTGGTGGTAGGGAGAGGTATGGCAGCCCCTACTTGGCATGAATTTAGGTGCCCCAACGTGTCAGGAGCAGAAAGCCTCATGCCGCGAAGCATGGCATAAGTTTAAAAACAAAACCAAGTTTCTAGCCCTCTTGAATCTATCTATCTATCTATCTATCTATCTATCTATCTATCTATCTATCTATCTATCTATCTATCTATCTATCATCAGGGGGCCTAAGGCAGCGGACAATATTAAAATAAAATGAATTAAGTGCATAGTAAGTTTAAAATACAACCCATTAATCTATATGGCAGTTGATCCATTGGAGTGGAAGGCGATGGTAACACCGGCATGGAGTGGTCCCAGCCCAATGCAATCGAGGGTGAATTTTCCCCCCAGGGAGCATCGGAAGCCTCCCCGATGGGCACGGCATCCGTGCTGCGGGACCGTGTGCCATGGGAAACGGAGTTCCCATGAGCACATACTGGGACACTTTGAGAGCTATGGGAGACTGTTGAGTTTTCAGTAAGTTCTTCCTACTGTACGCTGCTGGATTCCCCAAGGTCCAAGAAATCCAACACAGAGAGGTCCAGAGAAAATTACCAGTTTATTAGGCCTAATAAAGGACGATAAGGCCATCTACCCTATGGCAAAGCACTGCAGGATGGTTGAGCGTGAAACAAAATGGTTACAAACTTTTATACCTTTCCCCCTCCCCTCCCCTCCCACAGGGTGTGCACAGATCCCTGGGATAGGTAGGTGGCGATCTTCAGGGAGGCCACCAATGGTGACAGTCCGGGGCGTCTCGCAGGGCGGTCCTGGGGTGGTTCGGGGGTGGTCCTGGGGCTAGTAACATTACCCAGTCTCTGCCCCATAATCCAGGTGTGGCTGGGTTAATGTTTGTCATTGAGGTGTTTATGAGCCTTGATGGTTGTAAACAATGGGGCAGAAGGAAATGGCATTGTCCAGTTATCCAGGTAATTACATCCGGAAATGTCAGGAAGAAGACTCCAGGCTGCAGGACATGTTCGTTGAGGAGGTGAATTCCTTCTCCTTCCAAAATGGTGATCCCAAGCATGGGGGGGTGGAGAGGCAAGGGTAGGAACACATCAAGAACAACCGGGGGGTGGGGTGGAGGCTGGAATTTGATGAGACAAGGGGTGCGTAGGTGGTGATCAGAGAGGGACAAAACCCTTCCTGGCCTCAACTGGGTTGGGCCATCAAGAGACAATAGGGTGAGATAGGTGAGCCCTCAAGGGGCCATGGGGTAATGAGGGGCTTAGGGGAACACCCATTGTGTGAAGCAAGAGGTGTGAGGTGTCTTTGAGAAATGAAATTGCAGATCTCTTAACGGTAATATGCAACTTGTCTCTTAAAACGGCCACAGTGCCGGGGGACTGGAGGATAGCAGATGTCACACCAATTTTTAAAAAAGGAAGGAGGGGGGACCCAGGAAACTACAGGCCAGTTAGCCTTACATCTGTCACAGGGAAGATGGTGGAAAGCCTCATCCAAGAGAAAATCTTAAAACACATAGAAAAACAAACCTTGCTGAGAGAAAATCAGCATGGCTTCTGCAAGGGAAAGTCTTGTCTGACAAATCTTTTAGAATTTTTTGAAAAGGTCAGCAGGCATGTAGATTTGGGTGAACCAGTGGATATAGTCTATCTGGATTTTCAAAAGGCGTTTGACACAGTCCCTCACCACAGGCTGCTGAGAAAATTGCACAGTCAGGGGATAAGAGGGCAGGTCCTCTTATGGATTGAGAACTGGTTGAGATCCAGGAAACAAAGAGTAGGTGTCAATGGGAAATTTTCACAATGGAGAGAGTTGAAAAGCGGTGTGCCTCAGGGATCTGTCCTGGGACCGGTGCTTTTCAATCTCTTCATAAATGACCTGGAGACAGGGATAAGCAGTGAGGTGGCCAAGTTTGCAGATGACACAAAACTTTTCCGTGTGGTTAAAACCAGAGAAGATTGTGAAGAGCTCCAGAAGGATCTCTCCAAACTGGGGGAATGGGCTATGAAATGGCAAATGTGTTTTAATGTTGCCAAATGTAAAGTAATGCATATTGGGGCAAAAAACCAACACTTTATCTATCAACTCATGGGCTCTGAATTATCCATGACAGATCAGGAAAGAGATCTTGGTGTGTTGGTGGACAGCTCCATGAAGGTGTCTCCCCAATGTGTGGCAGCTGTGAAGAAGGCCAATTCCATGCTAAGGATTATCAAAAAGGGGATTGAAAATAATGAGGAAAGGCTAAAACA
The DNA here is from genome assembly GCA_023846285.1 of Phrynocephalus versicolor. Taxonomy (NCBI): domain Eukaryota; kingdom Metazoa; phylum Chordata; class Lepidosauria; order Squamata; family Agamidae; genus Phrynocephalus; species Phrynocephalus versicolor. Next base: position 1,851,832 of record JAHTLZ010000017.1, read on the forward strand.
TTTGGGGCTCTTTAGTCTGGAAAAAAGGCGCCTGAGGGGGGATATGATTGAGACCTACAAAATAATGCAGGGCATGAGTAAAGTGGATAAAGGGAATCTCTTCTCCCTCTCACAAAATACCAGAACTAGGGGACATCCACTCAAATTGAGGGCCGGGAGAGTAAGAACAGACAAAAGAAAATATTTTTTCACCCAGTGCGTTGTTAGTCTATGGAACTCCCTGCCACAGGATGTGGTGATGGCATCTGGCCTGTATGCCTTCAAAAGGGGATTGGACAGATTCCTGGAGGAAAAGTCCATCACAGGTTGCAAACCATGATGGCGATGTATCATCTCCAAGCTTAAACCCAGGGTACTTCAAGGGCCAGATGCAGGGGAGTGGTATCAGGAGACAGATATCTAGTCTCGTGCACTCCCAGACGCATCTGGTGGGGCCACTGTGAGATAGAGGAAGTTGGACTAGATGGGCCTTTGGCCTGATCCAGCATGGCTCTTCTTATGTTCTTATGTTCTTATGTCTTGAATGAAAAGGCTGGCTGGTTGATAGGTTTAATTCCCATATCTTTACCTAGAGGATGTGGCTGGGCCAAACTGGTCTTTGCCCAATGGGGCACCTGGGGTGGGTTACATTGGGAGATCTTGAAATACAAACATTTAGTACACAAAGAAAATGAAAGGCAGTATCCAGACTAGCTTCCAATGGCCGAAAACCGGTTCTTTGGGGAATCAGGAAATGGGGATAGCCACATGGTTGAGGTCCATGGATCCCTTCACCTGGTGGTGGATGGTGGTGCCTCCGTGCCAGGAGCCAAGCAGCAGAAGAATGGTGGAATGGCGTTGGAGAGTGGAAAGATAGTGGAAAGATAGTGGACACAGGACGTGGGGGGCATATGTGGGTGAAAGCAGAGAAGGAACATGTAAGACAGAATAAGTGGCCTCCCCTTATGTATGAGGAGTGTTCTTGTGCAACCATTCTGGGGATCCCTATGGGGGGAAGGCATAGGGGTTAAATCTCCCACGCAGAGTGAAGCAGTGGGATACGGGAAGTAAGCTACTTTTTGGAGTACATAGCTGGCTTTGTCTTTATTAGCTTTTATGAATTGCAGTCAGCTGTAGGCTGCTATAAAATAACCTGGTTATAGCTACTCAAACTGGGAGACCTGGCTGTGCTATTCTCTATGGCCCTTACTTCACGAGGCGCGGCTCTCCGCAGCGATATTGCCTTCAATTTGAATTCGGAGGCGGTCACGTGGTGGTCACGTGTTCTCGCTTCGCTCCCGCCCCTGTTTCTCAGTACTCACGAGCTGCAGTTTTAGGACCGATTCGAGCACAACCTCACCTGCTCCCTTCGCATTCGCATGCCACTTTTCAACGTTCGTTATTTCCCATCCGTCCTTTAAAAAAATTCCTACCTACGGCGTATTGATGCATCGATACTGGACTGTCAGTTGCAATGGCTCTACTGATTTCAACTGTTTCCTGGCATCATTGGCAGCCCCCCCCCGCTGCCGCCGCCGCTACTCGGGGGGAGCCCCGCATGGCACAGCCGCCCGCCCTCCGCCGCTTGCACGCTGCCTGCCCTGGGTGCCCTGCTCTGGCCGGGCGAGGCGGCAGCGGCTCCTCCTGCTCCCGCCGCCGCCGCCGCCACTACTCGAGCGAGGAAGTAACAGCGCAAAGCGATGAAACGATATAGCGATGCATCGATAACCCTGTTTGAATATTTTTTAAAAAAACTTGAAATAAAAGCCAAAAACCGAGACCACACGCCACGTTGGGAGCGAAGCAAGATGCGAAGCGAAAAGATTCCCGGCAACTGGCAAGGGAACCACTCGCCCCGGTTGGAGCACGGTAAAGGGGGCGTGGTCGGGGTGGCATCGCAGCCAAAAAGGAGGGGCGTGTGGACTAAAACGATCGATTCGGACAGAAAAAAAGGCTAGCCGCGAAGCGAGCGGCTCGTGAAGTAACGGCCTATGATGGGAAAGCTGAGGGATGGTTTATCAGCAGTTTTCAGAACCTGAGATACCTTTTAATAGGAAGAAGGGATATATATGTACACACATATTTTTGAGGGCTTGTTGACAGTAAATTGCATGGGTTCAAGGCAGTTTTTAAACGGTGACCCTACAAGATCCCGTTAGTTTGTGAGCATGATACGCGTGTTATGTTGGAACATGTCCCTTTGTTATTTAATGTTCAAGACACGGGGCAGGAGAGTGAAAGTAAAAATCCTTTCGTTGTTAACTCCGTTAATAAAAACTTGTTGAAAGAACAGTCGCCTTTGATCGTCAATTCCACAGAAGAATTAAGCATCAATAACGAGACCATGAACCCACTCACACCCATGCTGTGCAGAGAGCAGCAGAAAAGATAAGCCAATCAATCCATCTGGAATCTGGTTCCCTCCGGCATGAAATCAAGATCCAAAATAAAAACAAAACAAAACAACTTATGTGATATCGGGCTGGCCTTGGCCTGCATTACAAACTTTATATATTTACTACTGGAAATCCCCTAACACAAAAGAACCAGTGTCTTATTGTGACCATAAAAGAGAGAGAGACATCGACATTGTGTGTGTGTGTGTGTGTGTGTGTGTGAGAGAGAGAGAGAGAGAGAGAGAGAGAGAGAGAGACCCAAGGAGCCACACACTGAGCAATGATCTGCAAATCCTGTTGTGTCTTTCAGCTTATAGGATTTGCCTTGGTGCCTGGTGCACAATAGAAAAACGGGGTTGTGGATATGCCGTTAATAAGGGGAAACCTGTCTTTACTTCAAGGAAGGAGCAGTCAGGGAGCGGAGTTTTCATGGGTTTCCCTTGGCAGAGAAGTCCTCTGTCTGTCCATTCAGCCACTGCTTCATGGATCGATGCTCTCCAGTGCCTTTCTACCTCTCCCAGCTTCTTTCAGCTCCACCAAGGTCATTTATTTATTTGTAGAGTATTTTTACCCCGCCTTTCTCCTTGGAAAAGGACCCAGCGATGGAGTCCAGCCAGCGAGTCCTTGGACGACCCCTTTCTTTTTGGATCAGGGACACATCCCAGCATCATGGGACTTTCCCCAGCTAACTTGGTAAATTCCTGGGCCAAAGTAAATGGCTGCACGGCGCGCCCTACGTATGGAGCTTGGATAGGTAAGTTCCTTTGGGGGAGGGGGACTACAGCTCCCATAATCCCCCAGCCAGGGCAGCTCTGCTCCAACCACCGCAGACCTGCTGCTTTCCAAGGGTGTTGAATGATCAATCTTTTTTTTTTTTTGATTCTGTTCTTTTTCTGATGTAGTTTTATCGTGATGTGCACATCATGAGTTTTGCTTTTTTCTTACTTTTGTTATTATTGCTATTAGACATGGGCACGGAGCGGCGAAATTCTCATTTCCGTTTTCGGATATCGTTATCGTTAGGTAATGATAACGGTAACGATAATTACTCCACTCTAGCTCGAAACTGACCTGAAAAAAGAAAAATTGGCTCGGGTTTGTCATTGTCCTTAATGGCATCGCGGCAATCACACGATGCCATTGCCAACAGCAGTACAGAAAAAAAGTTTTTAAAAGTTTAAAAAAAAAAAACCGACTCCCGGCCAAAAAAGCAGGCGAAAATATGCCTGCCTGAGGACACCTACCTGAGGGGTGGTTTCTGGCGGGGGGGGGTCCCCGGCCTCCCCCCCCTCTCCTGTCCTGGGCTGCTTGCACCAGGCTGGGGGGGTCATCCTCGTCATCTCCATGCCATGTGGTGGTGGGGGGATCCAAAATGGCGACCGCAATATTTATTTTTAAATCGTGGTCCAAAAACCCACTAAAGCACAACAGAAACATGTGAAAATTAGGTAATTTAAATGCCTGACTTTTTATAGTAGCAGCAGTGGGTTTTTCTTGCAATAAAACGTCTCAATTGATTTTATTTTTATTTTTATTTTTATTTTTTATTTTTACAACTGCGCAATGATGGGCTGGCTATGGGATGGGACCATGCAATTTTTTTGAACCATTCCACCAATGGCATGGCCAGGTTTTGACTGACACTTCTGGATGTGCCAGAGGGCATAAAAAGCCGAGGCACGTTCCAGAGAAGTTGCAGTTGGGGCTTGGATGTTGGAAGGTGGAGAGGGCTGTGTGTGGCTGGCTGCTGTTGGCTAATCAAATTTCGATTTCGCGTTAGGAAGGCTGGAGGCTTTAGCTTTTGCTGGCTTAGCTATTCGAATTTGGAGGGAGGGAGTGGGTTTATATTTAAGTTAGGCAGTCAGAGAGGGAATTATTTGATTTTAGAAAATAGTTTCTTCTTTTCTTTAATTCCCTGGCTGCAGCTTTGCAGCAGTTTATTCTTTTTTTTCCTCTTGCAGTTTGAGAGGTTTTTCTTTTTATTGGGTAAAGGGGGGGGAGGTTCGAGTGGGAGGGGGAGGAGGTGTGGATTTATTCCAAAAATATACAATTACAATCTATATACTCTACCATTTATTTTATATTTTCCCAACTTCAATTTGCTTGCTTGCTAGTTGCTTGCAGTGCACACACACACATTTGGCTGCAAGCCAACAAGCCAGGAGCATCTCGCTCTGATTATTTTACATTTACTTACTTTACATTACAATATTATTTATTACTTTCCTATTACTTACTTCATAGTTTTTTTTAAATTTGTTTGTGAGTGCCCTGTGCAGTTCAAAAACACAGGCCCATTCCATTTAAGTGGATCAGAAGAATTTTGAATTTTATTGTCTTTCCCTGAAGTTGAAGAGCAGCTGAGCTAAAAACTATACTGCTGTGCTTATTTACAAGACACCACATATATCTTTCTTGTGGCAAGGCTGTGCCCACTGATTCATATCAGCCTTATTACCAGTTCTTGGGTTCCATACATTACTCCACTACTGTTTGTTTGCTGTTTTCTTTTGTTTACCAGTACATTCCTTGGCCTGAACAACCAACAGAAAACTATTCTGTGTACTGTGCTGTGCTATATCTTTCTAGTGGGAAAGGCTGCCTACCCAGTGCCTAACACTGAGTCATATAACTTTATTACCAGATCTTGGGTTCCATACATTACTCCACTACTGTTTGTTTGCTCTTTTCTTTTGTTTACCAGTACATTCCTTGGCCTGAACAACCAACAGAAAACTATTCTGTGTACTGAGCTGTGCTATATCTTTCTAGTGGGAAAGGCTATCCACCCAGTGCCCAGCACTGAGTCATATCACTTTATTGCCAGATCTTGGGTTCCATACATTACTCCACTACTGTTTGCTTGCTATTTTGTTTACTAGTACATTCCTTGGCCTGAACAACCAACAGAAAACTATTCTGTGCTTGTTGATTTATCAGCCTTATTTCCATATTTTGGATTCATCATTCTTTACTCCATTGTTTGATTGCTTTTATATACTTCTGTTGTTCTTCTGTGTGTGTGTGAGCTGAAGTTCAACACACAAAGGCCCATTCCATTCAAGTGGATCAGGAGAAGTGTGAGATATTAATTTTCTTTTCATTCCCTGAACAACTACTAGTAGACTAGTAGTAAACATTTAACAACAATATCGGGTTTGTTTATTTACATCCCAAATATCTTTCTGGGGAGGCATGGTACACTGCCACTACTTGTGTAGTCGTGTCGTGTGAAGCCACCTGTCCAGCTACTGCTGCTGCTGAGTGACTGTCTTACAATATTATTTAATGATTACTGCAGCTCATTGTTTGTTTGTTGTGTTGTGTGCACTAGAACACACAGGCAGGGAGCCAGGCACATTCCATTTCAGTGCCTCCCTCAACTTTTGGATTCCTCCGATTTTAGAAAATTATACCAAGGGCCAGCAGGGCGACATTTTAGCTTGTACAGAAAAGAACACAGTGTGTACGAGTAAGCTTGTGGGTGAAAAGGATAAGTTAATAGTTTTTTGTTACTTACTTAATAATAGAATCAGACAATCTATTTCTAATACTTTTGAGAAATGAAAAAAAATGAGGAGGGGTGGCACAGCCAGAGGGAAGGGGAGGGGGACCCCCACTAAAATAAATACGGGCACATTTCTGAAGGAAGGCACAGGAAGTAGTGCAGATAGTGATATTGCTGCCACTCCCTCTCCAAGCAGCACATGCACAACCAGCACCACTGGACCATCTTCTGTCACTGAGGGAAGCATGGATGAGGTGATACAAATCCCTATACCACCGTTACTTGACACACACACCCCTTTATCAGGAAGAAGACAAGGAGGATTCGGAAATGGCTTCAGAATCAGAATTGGGCTCTTTGCATCTAAATATGCAAGATTCTGAGGACCTGTTGGCAGGACCAGACGAAGGGCAGGCTTCAGCCAGTGATGGAAGGAGCAGCCCTCTTTCCACCCAGAGTAGCAGTAGTAGTCTATTTTCCTGGCAGGGCACAGGCCACACCACCACCAGCACAGCAGCGGCAGTCAGTACCAGAGGGGGCAGTACTTTCCATAAGCCTCGCGGGTCTCTCTGGGAGCATTTTGAGAACAGCCCGGAAGACTCGAGGCTGGCAGTGTGCAAGAAATGCGGGGTGGTCGTGCGCAGGGAGAATGACCCCAAACACCTCTCCTCAAGTGGCTTGCGCAGCCACCTCATGCAAAAGCACCCTGGGACTCTGCCTGGAACACTGTCAGGCCCTGGTTCCTCAGGGAGAAAGAGAGGGGGAAAAGGCATGGGGAAGGACAGAGACAGCTCCACTGCTGAGAGTGGGAAGAGGCAGGCCACCCTGCAGGAAGTGGTGCCGCTGTGTGGGAGTTTTGTCAGCCAGCAAAATAGGGCCAAGGCACAGGAGACCACCACTCGCATGGTGGGTGAAAAGGTGGCCATGAACGGGTTGCCCCTCTCCTTTGTGGAGTCATTAGGCTTCAGGCACCTGATGAAGCATGTGGCTCCATGGTATGAGCCTCCATCCCGGCGTACCTTTAGCAGGCGGGTGATTCCCTCCCTTTTTGAGTCCGTCAGGGACAGGATCCGGGCCCTGCTGCAGGCGGCCAGAGGAAGGAAGATCCACTTCACTTCCGACCTCTGGACCAGTGGGCACCACGGATACCTCTCTCTGACGGCTCATTGGTGGCAACCCAATGAGGTCCTGGACCCCAGGGCATCCCAAGAACAGCTGCAGGGGGAGCCACAAGGGAGCACCCCAAGAGGGTACAGGGTGGTGCTTCTCCAGGCACAAAGCATGGAGGACAATGCCAAAGGCATCTACATTTCAGAGGTCCTCAAGACAGCAATGCGAGAGTGGGGATTGGGAACCGAGGGGCAGGTCAGTCACGGATTCATGGTTACTGACGTGGGCCGTAACATGATCAACGCGGTTGAAAGGGCAGGGTTCCAGGGCATCGTGTGCACAGCACACAAACTGCATTGGGCTGGGAACACCGAAGGCCTCCTGGAATGAGGGGACCCTGGAGATCAAGGCCTTGCTGGACAAGTGCAGGGAAATCGTCAGGCACTTCTCACACAGTGTCAAGGCATCCAGGATGATGTGTGAGAGGCAGGTGGAGACGGGCTGACCAGAGCACGTCCTGATCCAGGACGTGACCACCCGGTGGAACTCCACCTACGAAATGGTCAAGCACCTGGTGGAGCAGAGGCAAGTGGTGGAATATGTCATGTCAACCACCCCAGTCCTGCATGAGGGAAGGGAGTTGGACATTGGTGCTACCGAGTGGCTCGCCGTTTGAGGAGACCACCCACGTCCTCAGCAGCTACAACACCAGCCTGGGCCACGTACTCCCCCTGGTAAATGCCCTTCGCCAACGCCTAGAGGCCAGTATCCGGGAAGAAGCTGATCTTCTCCCAAAGAGCAGGGCCTTGGCAGACAGGCTGCTGACTGGTGTGGATACCCGCCTTAGCCCACTGAGGAGGGAAAAGGTGTACCAGATGGCATGCCTGTGCGACCCTTGCGTCAAGGGTTCCCTGGCGGCCAGCGCTGCCGACCTAAACTCCTGGAAGACAGAGCTATGCTGTCAAGTTTGCAGGGCTCTCTCAAATCAGGCCCAGGCGTTCCCGAGGGCGCACGGAAGCCAGAGCGATCCAGAAGAGGAATCCTCGCAAGGATCCTCTTTCTCCTCTACTCCAAGAGCGTACACCCAGAGACCAGGTTCTGTACCAGCAGCCAACTACCTGTCCTCTGCCCTAGCCATGGCAGTCTCCTCCTCAGCAGAGGCAAGGGAGGAAGAAGAACCGGACCCCGCTCTGACCATGGTGAGGGAGTACATGGCCGAGCCCCTCCAACTCCTCACCTTGGACCCACTCCACTACTGGGCCAGAAAGGCAGACATCTGGCCCGCTCTTTTGACTCTGGCGTTGGACCTCTTGTCCATCCCACCCACCAGTGTCCAGAGTGAGCGTGTCTTCTCCCACATGGGAGATGTCTTGAGGCCGCGCCGCTCTCGTCTGGACCCGGAGACCGTGGAAAGGTTGACTTTCATCCGCTTCAACCTTTCCACGTTGGGATTACCCCAACACTCCAAGACCTAGGTCCAAAGTCATTCTGCCATGGGTTCCTTCCAAACGGGCCTCCCTTGCTCTAACATCCACTAGTACTAGAGCAACACTTATGCCTGCCTGCCTGTAATTATGCCTGCCTCCCAGCTTGTCTTCCTCCCTGCAAGCCTAACTTCCTGCCTGCAAGCCTGCCTGCCTGCCTACAACCCTACCTGCCTGACTGGCCCTGTGCCTATCTGCCTAGTGCCTAA
>JAHTLZ010000017.1:1871751-1892280 GCA_023846285.1 Phrynocephalus versicolor
TAAATAAATAAATAAATAAATAAATAAATAAATAAATAAATAAATAAATAAATGGCCACTAGAGGGGAGCCAGAGGCCATGCAATATAGAGTATCAGAGGCATTCACTGTTAAAATAGTGTTCACCATATTTCACAGGTGCATTCTGGACTTCCTGAAGCTTCACAGCAGCTTCAAGGGAAGCCCCATTTAGTGTACATCACAGTAGTCAATTTTTGAGACTACCAGTGCATAGTCCAATGTTGCTGTGATCAAGATCCATTTTCCTTCCTTCCTTCCTTCCTTCCTTCTTCTCATGGATACAAGGATCCTACAGTATGCACCAGTTTTTTTTTCAACGTAGAGAATTCTTAAACTTCATGGATAAGCACACTGTACTGGATTAATACAGTCACATTTTTTCTAGGTTATTTTCTTCCAGTGAACAAGATATCCAAGTCTTGTCACACACAGCTCTGTGGGGAAGGGAATCCTCTAATCCAGGTGTCAGGGGAGGTTTAAAAAGAAGCCAAATAATTTTTTCTGATCCTCCCCCCCCCCACCAACACACACACACTTTTCTTTTACTGGCTCCCTGTAACTTTTTCTCTGCAATACATTATTTAGCCACCAACTTGTGGGAATGTTAATTAGATTCATCTTTGTCAGTGCTCGCACTGAAAGTACTTTGTTAGTTTTAAATTATTAATCAAGTGGATCAAGGCGTGTCTGTGACTCATCTAGAGGCCCTCGCAGATAATGATAAGGATTACATGTGGCATAAAGAAGCATCATCTCGTGGAAAATGTCCCGCTGCTACTTCCGTGGAATTATAATTTCATTCCATTATGTTCTGGCACTTTGCATGAGGATAATCAGAGCCAGGGGAAACGTCTGTGCATAGATTTGATTTAGATCTCCATGGATGTGCATTCATATACCAAATGGGACATAGACCCAGTGTCTGTCGACATGGATGCATCTTTTGATTCTAAGCCCAGGGCATGGAAAAGGTTCTCCCCAAAGCTTCTCTGAATAGTTCTGTTTTAGGATTTTTATTTTGTACGACAGCATTCCATAAAGACGGCACCACTACAGAGAAAACCCAGTTTCTGGGTACCATTTCCGGGCTTCTCTGTTAGGTGTGAGGTCTATGATGCTGGACAGTCAAACTTGACAGAAAATGTTCAGACAAGTAGTGAAGTCCCCAAACCATTTTGGGCTTTATATATTTAAACCAGGATTTTGATCTTAGAAAGGAAGTGGATCGGTATCGAGTACAGACAAGGAAGATATGGTCAAGCTTCCTCACACCAGCCATCAATCTGGCTGCTGCATTCTGGACCTCCTGAAGCTTTCACAGCAGCTTCAAGGGAAGCCCCATTTAGTGTATATCACAGTTGTCAATTTTTGAGACTACCAGTGCATAGTCCAATGTTGCTGCGATCAAGATCCATTTTCCTTCCTTCCTTCCTTCCTTCCTTCCTTCCTTCCTTCCTTCCTTCCTTCCTTCCTTCCTTCCTTCCTTCCCTTCCCTTCCCTTCCCTTCCCTTCCCTTCCCTTCCCTTCCCTTCCCTTGTTTTCTGCTACCTCAACAGATATAACCTCAAGCTGCTCTTGGAATGATTTTGTCTGGCTCTATCCAGCTCCATGGACCTACCATCTTAATCCATTCCTCATGTGGTGGAATGTTTAGCCTCACCTTCTCCCTGAGGCAAAGCAAAAAGCAAAGTGTTCTGCTTAGATGAAGCCCGATAGTAAACTCTGGGAAGTTTATAATGTCTTTATGCAAACTGCACATTCCCAGCCCCCTTCCCAGCGAGCTGGGTACTCATTTCACTGACTTCAGAAGGCTGGGTGAACCTTGAGCTAGCTACTTCGGATTGAAGCCCAGGTCGTGATCACAGTTCTGGCTGCGGTAGCACAGTTTAACCACTGTGCCATGAGCACTCGTGAGCATAGGTTGTTTTCATCCTCAGGTCAGGGGGACTACTCCATTTTCTGAAGGCCTGCCACAATGCCTAGGCTGAGAATACACTTATCACTGCGGCCCACTCCAAGAGGGAGGTGCTCCTCCCACCTTGGTTTCCAGGTCAATATCCCATTTCAGCAAATCCTCTTCCTTTTGAAGGACAAAGGAAGGAGTTTGTGAGCTGCCTGAGGAGAATCACTTCTCCACCCTCTGTCTAGCAACCATCATTATGGTTCCTTACAGAGCCCTGGTGGCGTCAGACCCGTTTACCTCAGTGAGATTTACGTCAACTTGGGTGTCTTACTCAATGGCATTTCAGCCATCTGATTATGTCAGATTAAATTATAATGAAGGTGAAGGCATCCTACGTATGGAGGTGGGGTTGCCCTCTTCCCTCATTGCCCAGGACTTTAGAAGACAAGGTCAATTTTACTTCTTCTTCTTTTAAGTAGCATGGATGCTTGCAAGGCTTTGACCTGAGGCCCAAGTCTGAGTCCAAGTCTTTAGTGCTAAGTCTGGGCCTCTATTAAAAACAAGCTCTTTTCTCCAGAAAAAAAGGGAGGGGTGAGGGCACTGAACAACAACAACAACAACCCTGAGTCGAGTCACCAGTGTGACTTAGGTCTGCCTTGACAGCATGTCCTCCGACTCGAGTCCCCATCCTTGCAAAATACCAAGTTCAGATTTAAGCAAGAGGGCGGACCCCTTGTTGCTAAACTCCTGTGGGACATTACTTTAGGAACTGTAGTTCCTAGGATGATATGGGATCCAAAAAGTAACTTCATTGAGCATTGCATTCACTAGTCGGAACCTCCAATTACTGTTATTACTGAAGTGGCAGAGAGCCCAGACAACAAGGCTGCCTCTCTGATGATTAACTTCCTAATCTTCCATTGCTATGTTTTAGCTTACTAATTGCAAAATTGCCCTCTCTTCCCCCAAGAAAAATAACTATGCAACTCAAGTGAGGCCTCTTTGAAAAGGAGACATACGGTATTAGCAAAATTCCCATTTCGGAAGATCTGTAATCTGACAGCCCCTCGAATATTGTCAGCAACTAGGTAGAGGCAGAGAACAGATGTTTGTTATTGTTTTCCATTTCCTGACATGTTGTTATTCTGCCAGACATGCTAATTGCAGGCTCTTCTTCTGCTTAATAGCAGGTGCTCTTGTAAGAGGGTTAGAGGGAGGGCTCATTAATCCTCATTAATTGTCAATCCAACATCTGGGTGGGTGTTGACAGACTTTAAACAGACCATCTCATCTCTTCAAGACAATCTCTCAAACTGGATGTGAGTAATGTAGCAAGATTTTCCCCCCCACCTCCTTCTAACAAAGAAGACAACCAACATTCCGTGTTATTATTAGAGACGGGCACGACTTAGCGAAATTTTCGTTTCCGTTTTTGTTTTTTCGTTTTCGTTACGTAACGAAACGAAAACGAAAAACGGTTCAAAAATGGACCGAAAATGGAAACGAAACGACTAATTTTGAGCCAATTTTCATTTTTCGTTACTGGAAAAGCACTTAGTGGAGCTAAATGGGAAGAAACAAAAAAAATTTGTTTTCGTTTTCGTTTTTCATTTTCGTTACGTAACGAAACGAAAACAAAAAATTTTGAAAATTAGCTCACGAAAACGGAAACGAGCCGAAACGGACCCCTAGATGAAAACGAAAATGAAAACGAATAATTTTTCGGAGTCGTGCCCATCTCTAGTTATTATGCTTTCTTATTTGTACAACATGGAAATGCTGCCCTTTGCAATCATGAGTGACTTTTCAGAAAAGCACAGAGATTAATCTCACAAAACAGCTAATATCTCTCTGAAACCAACTGAGAACATTCCTCTCCTCTTGCAATGAGGGTCAATACTGAGGTCGAGCATTACAGCAAAAAAGGCAATACTAACTGTGTAATCTGATTGTTGATGGAAAATAGTGGCAAACCTCTGCAGAGTAATCTCAGCCTTAAAAGAGAAGCAAGGTCAGATCCACAGAGGGAAAAGAGCATTCTGTAGGAACAGGGCCTTTTCTGCATTTGCCCCAGATTATGGAATGCCCTCCCAAGCGAGACCCGCCTGGCGCCAACACTGATGACATTCTGGCGCCAGGTAAAAACATTCCTGTTCAAGAAGTCTTTTTAACTGATTGTTGTGGGTCCTGATGGCAATTTTAGTGCAGTATTTTAATATATTGTATTTATTGTAATTAAATGTTTTATTTTTTTAAATTTTATTGCGATTTGATGTTTTAATTGTCTAAATTGTTTACTTTGATTGCGAGCCGCCCAGAGACCTTTGGGTAGTGGGTGGCATGCAAGCTAAACAAACAAACAAACAAATAAACAAATAAATAAATAAACCTCTTTGGATCAGATGAAAAATCTCGGTGGCCAGATTAGGGGTGCAGAATGGAAGTTGCTTCCGACACAGAAGTAGATACACTGGGGTTCTTTTGTTGTTGTCTTGATCAGACCACAAAATAGCTTAGAATTGCAGAGTCAGAAGGGACCCTATGGATCATTAGGTTCAATTTCAGTCAAGGAGGCAGAACGGGGAATCAAACTCCCTACCTTGGGAGCTGTTTGGCAGTGGAATATGCTGCCACAAAGGGTGGTGGAGTCTCCTTCTTTGGAGGTTTTTAAGCAGAGGCTGGATGGCCATCTGTTGGAAATATTGTGATGGGGTTCCTGCAAGTCAGGGGTTGGACTAGATGGCCTTTGAGGTCTCTTCCAACTCTATGACCCTATTCTAAAACTGGATCTTGTAGAGGAGTTGTCAATCTCAATGCAGCCTAGAAAGGATCAGCCACCCCACCCCCACCCCAAGAGAGGAGTCAGTTTAAATATCTGAAAGGATGTCATATTGAAGAGGGGAAAGGTTTGTTTTCCGTGCCTTTAGAGACTAGGACTCGGGGCAATGGTCTCAAACTACAGGAAAAGAGATTCCATTTGAACATTAGGAAGAACTTCCTGATGGTTAGAGCTGTTTGGCAGTGGAATATGCTGCCACAATAGAGGGTGGTGGAGTCTCCTTCTTTGGAGGTTTTTAAACAGAGTCTGGATGGCCATCTGTCGGAAATAAAGTGTTCTGCTTATACTGTGGTGGAGGTTCCTGCATGGCAGGGGGTTGGACTAAATGGCCCTTGAGGTCTCTTCCAATTCTATGATTCTATGATTCTATGAGGACCCCAGCGGCGTGAGATGATATGTGAGTGGCAAGCCAGCTGGGGCATAGGGATAGGGGATGCATGGCAGTTGTGGTGGTGTGGGTTACAATTCATACCAAAAGGGACAAATTCTCATGCCCAGTTCTAGTATTAAGTTATATCAAGTATTAAGTATATCAACACCCTCCAAACTATCAGTACAGTAATCATTGGGGTGCTCCAATAACCCTGCACAAAGTTGAGCAAAGTGGGAGAAAATGAAGGGAAAATGCAGAAACTTTTATACTAGACCAAGTTGGGCTATATAAGTCAGGGTTCTTTGAGGGTGATAAACAGAGGAACCAAAAACAGTCAAAATGGACTGATTGGTTTCTCTCCCACAAAAAATAAAGAACTGGTAAAATTAAATTGCTCCCTGTGGGTGCCATTTCAGAAGGATTTCCTATCATTAAAAGGTGTTTCATTTGGCTGGGAAAGAGAAGAAATACGACCAAAAATATCTAACGTTGATTGCTGATGAAGTTTTCAAGTTTTCGCTGTCCCTCTTCATTCGTTTCATAATTTTCGAAAAGGGGTGAGACCAGACTTCTTCTGATAGAAGAAAGCCTTGAAATCATTTTCCTTCTACCTCCTTGAAATTAAAGCTGTAGAACCACATCCCACTGAGATCTCCTGTGCATCTTGACACTGAGTGGTACTGTTTCACTAGGTTATATATGCAGTGCTTATGTGCAATGCATATAAAATGGTTATCTTGTTTTTATGTCTGTTGTCCTCAAATCACCTCCAAGACTCTTATGAGGGGAGGTCTAGCAGTCAGGGGCATACCTGAAATCAATCTCCCTGCTGGACCATCCTCTGTCAGAGTCAAGGCTGACATCCAAAGCTTTGCAAACTCAGAGGGCCTCAGCATTCCATTTCCGCCAACAGACTTATATTGGATTGAACTTTATGGCAACAGTGATAATGAGAAAATATCATTCACCACACTTGAAGGCATCAGGATGACTCAGGGGTGAGGGGCTGAAGACAAGAGAAAAGGTGAGGAAGGCTGATGCTGACCTTCATACCCATCACTTGAGCCATCTACTGCTGTCTCATGGTAGGATTAGAGATGGGCACAAAATGAAAATATAGTGTTTTGTTTCATTTCTTTAGTACTTTCATTACATTTCATTACTAACACAATTTTAAAAGAATTTTGGAACAAAATGAAACAAAATGCTATATACTGGCTCCCCTGGGTCCTAGTGGCACCAAAAATCACATGGGAACTTCTGCAAGCTCTTCCCTGTAAACCCCCCACATTTGGAGATGTTTGCGATTTACAGGACTGAGTTATTAAACTCCAAACAGGATCCCCCTAGGAAAAGATATTTCTAATTGAGTCGGAAGCGAGTAGCATGGGGAAGCAAGTAGCAGTTTCCCGACTCAATTAGGGGGGACCCTCTTTGGAGTTTAATAACTCAGCCATCTGAACCCCAAACAGCTTGATAACAACCCTGAAATATTTTTATTCTTTGTACCACTAATGTCTCAGAGTGAGTTCTTGCAACCAGAGGTGCCAGTTCATGGAAAAGGGGTAGACTACCCAATGAATTTGAAACTATTCTCATCCATGAGTCAGCTGTTGTTTTTGGTGGGGTTTTTTTTTGACAGATTAGGCTGTGACCTGTCCCCCCCCCAAAAAAAAAACCATCTGAGTTGCGGGTGGTGGCAACGGGAGAGTGAAGCAAGCAAGCGGCGCCAAATTTAAAACCCTACTTCTCTCTCCCATTTTCGCCACTGTCACACAGCTGGTTTGGACAGCTTGAGCTATCAAAAACAGCTGGGTGGTGGTGTCCAGAACAAGAGAGCAGAGCAGAGAAATTCATGAATTGTTTCATGTATCTACCATTTTGTAACATTATGAAACATTTAGTAACCCTACAACACAACAAAACAGTGTGTCATTTTTCATTTTCTGCCCATCTGTAGTCTCAATCTAACAGACAAGCTTATTCCTGTCACTTTTCTTATATCTGACCCTCTAACTCTTCTCAACATTTTTGGCCACCACCATAAACGCAGTGTGCAAAAAGCGTAGACCCAATCAGAAATGTATAGGTTGCATAACTTATAAGATGGCATGTGGAGAATTGTTTACAGTGTATGGCCCCCTTCAAATCATGATGGCCTAATAGGCCCCTTCCAACTTCACGATTCTATATGATTCTATGATTCTAAAGTCCCCAATTGGCCTCTGAATGAAATGAGGTGCCCGGCACTCAGCCGTACTCTTTACTTGAAAAGGACACTTTCAGGAACCACTACCACTTGGATAAGGTGGCCTGGAGCCCTTGATCCAAATCAGAGCCTTGGAGATGATGCCCCTTCCAAATAAACGTGGCCTGTTTCAGCAGGCATGTGAAATGAACACGTAGGTTGGTTCCCAAGAGTAACTAAAGATTTCACGCTTTACCATCCAGAGAGGGCCATAATGCACAGTGACTATTTTTGTAGGAAACCTTTTTTTTAAAAGGGGCTGTCTGCCTTCTGCCTTTTTGAAAGAAAAACAGCCATCATCTGCCTCTTGTTGCAAATAAGCTCAAATTGACATTCATCGCCCGAGCATTGCAGCCCACTGTGAACATACAGATTAAAACACCTCTCGTAATTGCTGGCTGGTTATAGAATCATCAGATTCGGAGCCACAGGCGAGGAAATTGCCCAGAGGAGGTGAGGCGCGGAGAGAAGGAAATGGACCAGTTTGTACAATCTGCCATCAACATCCCCCTCCCCCCCCAAGGAATGCCCAAGGGTGGATGGAATGCCCCTTCCCATGCAAGTAGTTTATTTAGGAGTCAAGAAACCAGCCTCAGATTAGCCATGCTCAGTGGGAGCCATTCAAAACAGCCAGGAGACTTCTTCCTCCTTTCCCCCTCAATTTGTTAGCCTCTCTCTCTCTATGAATTCATGAGACTAGCTGTGCTTCTTGAGTTCTGGGAAGAAGACGTCAACATGATTCACATGGGGACGCCAGTTCTGGGAGACCAGTCCTTTTGTTCCCCTCCTTCCAGCCTTCTGTTGTTATTTTTTAACACCATCACGCCAAGGCACCTCAGGCAAACCTGAGCGGACATGCCATTTCCAGGTAGGACTGGAATGATCCCTGCGGGAAATGTTGAGGTGGGCGGATCCCACTCAGTGAGGTTTTGGGGCAAATACATCTCAGGCCCTCACAACATCCTATGGCCCAAACCCGGTGGAATCACGGGGATGGACCATTACACAACCATTGCTAAAAGGTTATTCAGAAGTTGAGACATGGCAACTGGACTTCTTTTCTTGTGATATAGGAATGTTTCACTACTCATCCAAGTAGTGTCAGTCTAAGGCAGGCATGTGCAAAGTTCAGTGCTCTTGATGTTTTGGACCACAGCTCCCAGAATTTTAAGCTTAGATTGCCAACGACAGTGGGAGTTGTGGTCCAAAACATCTGGAGGGCCGAAGTTTGGACATGCCTGGTCTAAGGAATCATAAGCAGGTGAACATATCTGCTATGTTCATTGGAAGGAATAAAACCAGGAATAGATGTCCATGTGAAAGACATCTGCTTGGGAATAACCTGAAGCAAATGATGAGCTGCTGTGTGAGACAGAATGCTGGACTGGATGGGCTGTGGGCTGTCCCATCAAGGGTGTTCTTATACTTACAGCTCTGTGTCCAAGGATATGTTTTGAAGAGTGTTTGAATGTGCTATGTGTGTAACATGTTGAGACTTTACAAGCATCTCTAGCCCATCGGCTTTTTTCTGTCGTATGATCTCCCCAAATAATATTTCCATGGAATTTTATTTATTTATGTATTTTACAATGGATTGCCCATTCTTTACAAAAGGTATTGTGCTGGAGAAATTTTGCCACCAGTCTTTTCCCACTGTCAAGTAACTAAGAGGTCAATACATCTTGGCAGGGCTGGAACACATGTTTGCATTTGTTCTCCGTGGGTTCAGAAATTCGTTCTCTGTGTCAATTATGGATAATCAGGCTTTATAGTTCCATCAAGCGTACTCATTCTGATCCACAGCTCAAGTATCTTGTCTCACTAAGGCCACAGTAATCTGATGGATAGACACCAGATTTGGATCGGTGACTGTTCAGCTGATATTTCATCTCTGAAATGTATCTTGGCTGACCAGCCGCCCAGAATACATTAAAAAAATCACTTGGCCTTCATTGTCAGTAATGCCCAATGTAGTCCTTGTGTGTTAGGAATTCAAATTTATTCTAGAATCATAGAATCATAGAGTTGGAAGAGACCTCAAGGGCCATCCAGTCCAACCCCCTGCCATGCAGGAACCCCCATCACAGTCTTTCCGACAGATGACCATCCAGCTTCTGCTTAAAAACCTCCAAGGAAGGAGACTCAACCACCCTCCTTGGCAGCATATTCCACTGCCAAACAGCTCTAACTGTCATGAAGTTCTTTATTTCTTGTCTTTATAACTGTCTTCACTTGAAAGGCACTGGTCATAAAATATTTCCTTATTGCGTGTCCTCCAGTTTGTGTGTTTTTGATATTTCTCCCACCAGAGGATTGATGGAAGCACAATGGAGTTTCATCCTTCACATCAGTGCAACATGGAACTGCTGGATAGAGCAGTGGTTTTGGTCTCTGGAAGTGAAGCCAGAGGTTGGGAGTTCAATTCCCCACTAGGCCTCCTTAGTATCTGTATCCTTGGTTAGAGATGTAATAGATGGATCTGGTATCCTGCATTTCCAGGTTTAGTATTTACTGATTTATTATTCTGATTGACCTTGCTAAGTTGACAGTGTCCAAAATCCTGTTGCTTAGCACAGTTAATTGCACTAGAGTGGGCACATTGAATCAATGTGGATTTAGTCTTCGTCTTAGGGTCCATCAATATTATGCTAAAATAAATCATAGTAAAGCTCATTTGAATCAATGGAACTTACAAAAGCACCTGACTCACCAATTTTGCTTAATCTCAACCACCCACACATCACCACACCTCCCATCCTCAAATTCTACTGCTCTTCACTTCGGTTATCAGCTGTAGTGGAATTCTAGTAAGGCAATAGGACCCACTTTTGAGATCTATATTTATGTTATGTTGTGCTGTGCTGCATCATAGTAAAGCGAAATGTGTCTTTTTGCCATCATAAGGACAGATTTAACAGCCCAACAAGATAAACATGGCAGCAAGCTGTCAAAAATACTGCCATCAAAACTGTCTAGCAGGTTGTCATTATATAGTTATAGAGAGACAGACGCAGTCTTAAGACACACCTTATCAAATGGGCAGGCTGCCGTTGTCATTCTAAACTCTGCCTGATACAAAGAGGTCAAATGGCCGTGAAGAGACTTATGGCTTGGTGGTTAAACTGTGGTGCTGCAGTCAACACTCTGCTCATGACCTGAGTTTAGGGATGGGCACGAAACGGAAAAATAATGTTTCATTTCATTTCATTTCATTTCATGCTCATTTCATTTCTTATGATTTTTTTAATTTTTTTTTACAGTGGACCCTTGTATAACAAACAGTTTGTATAACATAAAATTTGTACAATATAAAAAAATTCGGAGATAGGGGAAATTTGCTTAACATAATCGCCTATGGGGCAAATCCATACAATTTAAAAATGGGATTGCTCCGTTTTCAATGCATTCCTATGGGAAATTTGTATAAAGGAAAAATTGCTTAACAGAATTTCATTTGGAACGAATTAATTCCTTTATACAAGGTACCACTGTAGTATGCAACAAAATGAAACAAACGAAATGGCTCCCCTGGGTCCTAGAGGCACCAGATTTGGTGCCCGGGACCCCGGGAGCCATTTTAAAGGGATCCTGCCGAGCTGTCAGTATCTGGAGCCCTTTAAACCTGGCCCAATCGGCACCTGGGGGTCCCCATGGTGCCAACTGGGCCAGGTTTAAAGGGCTCCAGCCATTTACAGCTTGGCAGAAGCCATTTAAAATGGCTCCCAGAGTCACGGGCACCCCCTGGTACCAATTGGGCCAGGTTTAAAGGGCTCTAGCCATTGGCAAAGCTGCAGAAGCCCTGAGAAAATGGTGTAGAGGGCTGTGTGGTTGCTGGAACTGCCCTTCACAACGTATTCTGAGGACTCTTGCCGAGCTGTCAATGGCTGGGGCCCTTTAAACCTGGCCCAGTTGGTACCATAGGGTTTAAGGGCTCCAGCCATTGACAACTTGGCAGGAGCCCAAAAACAATGGAGCAAAATGGTTCGTTTCAATGGGGAAACGACTTTCATTTCATCTATATCGAAATTTTGCTTCCTCATTTCATTTTGTTTCATTTCGTTATGTAATGAAATGACAAAACAGCATTTTGTTTTTCGTTTCCTGCCCACCCCCTACCTGAGTTCAATCCCCACCCACCTACCCAGCTTCCAGGGTAGGTGGGTGGGGGCAATGTGAAGCCTGCATAATTAAATTGTAAACCACCCAGAGAGAGCTTTTAGCACTCTGGGGCAGCACATAAGCAGCACACTTTGCTTTAGTAGGTCCTTTTTAAGCAGAAAGGTAAGATATAAATATTTGAAATAATATAAAGAACTAAATCAGTGCAAATGTGCTCCGAACCAGCCTACTACTTATTATCTTTCAGCCACTGGCTACACAGTAGGATCATGTTAAACGATTTACCAGCAATCTTATTGCAAAATAGGGGACCATCTTTTTTAAGCTCTCCTCTGTGAGTCAGAGAACTTCATGCTGAAAATCAGATTAATTCTTTTGTTCCTCCTGGCAGCGTTGTTATTATCACATAGAAACACAGGAGGATTTTCTCCTTTATTGCTTCCTTAACTGTATATTGGAGCATCAAACCTCAGGAAGGTTGGAGGGGAGATTAGAAATGAACTTGGGGTTTAAGTTGAGGAAAAATGCCATCTATTTAGATTAGGACATTGAAGTGTTGTCTCCTAATTGCCACTGGAGTTCCAGAACTAGTAATGGGAGCATAAAATAAAATAAAATCCACTGGGTTCTATAGAGCTACCTTGCTTAACTTTACTGCCAGATAAGACCAAAGTTTGATTGGCATGATTCTTTTACATGTCACAGGTCAAATCTAACTATTCTGCTTGTTAGATGAGGACCAGAATTTACCAACCGTGTGTTAGTCCTCAAATAATGTCTATTATTTGAGGCTTGAGAGCGGATGGAGGTCAGATGGATGGAATGTAATAGGGCTGAGGTTAAACTACTGACCGGGAGCTATGTCAGGGTGATCAGGGAGGCTAAAAGATTCCATGCCTCCCTGAGAATTGGGCAGGCCTTGAACCATCAGGCAGTTCAGGGTGGTTTGGGACCTCTCCAATCCTGGCCAGCGGAGGCCTCCTCCTAGTGATTTCACTAGTGAATCTTTCTCAGCTCATTTTAAATCTAAAGTAGAGGCCATCTGAGCCAGCCTGGACTCCGGTTCCACTAGTCTGTTCCTAAGAATTGTTTGCAACACCACCACCACCCTCAGTCTCCCCAATTCATTAAGTTTGGGCCTGTGACTCCAGCTGAGGGCTCCAGGGCACTGGTTCATTGCCAGCCAGTGGCTTCTTTCGACCCTTGCCCATCTTGGTCGATTAAGAATGCCAGAGGGAGCATGCTGGAATGGGTAGCTGCGATCACGTCTGCTTCTTTCAGGGATGGAAGTTTACCCATTCACCTGAAGGAGACCATGATCCGGCCTATCCTTAAAAGACCTGGCTTGGCTGCAGATGATTTATCCAACTACCATCCAGTAGCTAATGTTCCCTTTCTGGGCAAGGTGACCAAGCAGGTTGCTGCGGTTAGGCTCCAGTTGTTCCTGGAGGAAGATCATGTCCTGGATCCATTCCTGTCTGAGTTTAGGCTGTGGCATGGCACTGAGACAGCCATGGTCACGTTGCAAGATAACCTCTTGAGGGGGGCTGACAGGGGTTGCTCTACCCTGTTGGTCCTTCTTGATTTCTCAGTGGCCTTTGATACCATCGACCACGGTATCCTCCTGGGCAGGTTGTCTGAGGCAGGTATTGCTGGCTCCAGTCCTTTCTCGACAGACACGCCCAGAGAGTAGAGCTGGGTGTGTGTGTGTGTGACCTGTCAGCTCCATGGACACTCATTCACACTTCTGCTCGAACTAATACTGCCCAAGAGGATGGAATTGACAGCTTTTACATGAATGGCCAAGAAGAAAGTGAACACACAACAAAACAAGACATGCTTATAAGAACAGGTGACTGAAA
Source organism: Phrynocephalus versicolor (assembly GCA_023846285.1). Classification (NCBI taxonomy): domain Eukaryota; kingdom Metazoa; phylum Chordata; class Lepidosauria; order Squamata; family Agamidae; genus Phrynocephalus; species Phrynocephalus versicolor. Next base: position 1,885,116 of record JAHTLZ010000017.1, read on the forward strand.
TGCAAAAGCAGGGAGCAAATTAGAACTAAATGGTATTGGAAAAGGATGAGGCCCTTTCTCTACTCCTCGCCATTCAACAACAGGCATCACTCACGTTTAAACTGAACTGCACCAGTCACATTCATCAAAGGCAGAATATCAACATTTATTTCTGGAGAGCTGAAGTGAATTCTCAAATGGTTCTGCACCCAAAGTGTAAATGGAATTGCATGAGACACAAATTCTTTTATCCTTTGTGCTTTGTTTTTTCCTAACCAAACAGGAAGAGTTCATAATGTGCTAACTGCAGAATTAACTCTGAAACCTGACAGATCTGATCCTGCCTTTGGGGTGTACCATGTGTCTAAATTTCAGGTAGGTAAGTAAACAAACAGGAACACCCAGTGTAGTGCAGTGGAAAAAGTAACAAACTGGGGCTCACAAGACCTGGGGTTGGAATCCTTGCTGGGCCATGGAAGTTCACTGGGTGGGTGCAATTTGTGAAGCCACTTCTTAAATCTCCTCCTTACCCCAAAAGCTCTGCTAGGGTTGCTTCCTGCTGGTTTCAGCCTGATGGGACATAAGTAAACAAACAATTTACAGCTGTGCTGCAAACAGAGGCTCACCAATCAGTCTAGATCTAGTGCGCAAATTTAACCAGATGGAATGCAGATATCTCCTCTCAGAGTCAGAATATATATTCTAAAACCCTGGATTGGCCTGAAAACTGGGTTCAGAGTACATCCCCCCCCCCAAATCTATTCTGCAAAGGACCTTGCTTTGCCTTGTCGTGTGTCACCACCACTGGGTACCCATGGGTGTTATTTGTGAATATAAACTGCAAAAGCTGCATCTCTGGAACAGTGATGCACGTCCAGCTGCTACTGATGTGTGTGCTAGTTGTAATATAGTTCCATCCTGGGAGGAAGGGCCAGGCATGGAGCCTATTGGCAGGAGACATTATTTTTGTCTCCAGGGGACATTTCTTTGGCATGCAGCAAGCAATCGGTGCAAATCAATTAAGGGAACATTAATTATTTAATGTCCCTGTCACTGACTACTAATAATGTGTTAAGTTTCTGTGAACCAACCCCCCGAGGGTTTTGCACTTGGCACGGTCTAACAGCCATGCACAACTTTAGTGTGACAAAAGATGTTCTCAGGCTGGAAACTGTCTCCATCCCTCCCCTTCCTCCCCCCCCCCCCCACCGCTCTTGAAGGATCTCACAGCAGTTTGGGTTGGAGACTCTGATTTTGCACCAGCAATGGATCCACTGTCGGTTTTTATCCAGAACTTCACTGGGGGTATCCAACGTGCTGAAGTTCCTTGGGGGGGGGGATGGAGTTAGATTGGTGGGTTGGTGGGTGGGGGAGTGTTTGGGGATTTTTTATGTGTGTGTTGAGGGGATTTTTTAAATGTGTGTGAGTGTGCTGGAGATTTGTTTGTTTGTGTGTGTGTGTGTGTGTGTGTGCGCGCTTTGTAAAATAAATAAATAAATAAATATGTTTAGCTGCCCCATGACCAAATCGTCTCTCTATGTCTAGACAATGTACTTTTTTTCTCTCTTGTCACCTTTGTTTGAGAAGTTAGCCATAGAGAGGTACTGTATTTATTTTGTTGTCTGATGTCTGGGCTGCATATAGTTTGAACTGATGAGACATTTTGTCTAAGACTGCTTTAAATATATGTACATTCAGACCTTAGTTTAAGAAATTAATGCATTCTCTGGTACCTTTTGTAATGCGGAAATTTCATGAACGGGAAATGCAGGGGGTGCAATGCATCCTTTGGAAAGAAAGCCCTTCAAAAAATTGTAACCTGATGTTTTTTGGGGGTGGGGGGAATCATAAACGGAGGCATCATTTTCAATGGATTTCCTTCCGTGGACTGAAAGTTTTGTTAATGGAGGCATTTGTCAACCAAAGTATGCCTGTAAATAGATTGAGACTTAGAGGCACACTACTCTGAGTCCGTGTATTATTCCTCACTGACAGCCTGCAACCAAGCTCTTTGTTTTCTTCCAAAGTTCCACTGTGCGCCCACTAAATCTCGGACACTGATTGGTTATTAATTTATTTTATTTATTTGTCTTATGTATAGGTTCCCTATACCATTAAGGGGCCCAAGGTGGTTAATGGTATTAAAAATATAGAACTAAAAGCATACTAAAATAGATGTTAAAAAACATGACTAAACTATACACTAATTAAAATGCAATTGAATAATTGAAAGCAGGTAAACTTTAAAAATTATCTTAACTTTAAAATGGCATCCAGAGAATGTTAAAAGCCGACCTGAAAAGGTGGGTTTTCAGCTGTTGGTGGAAGGATAAAAGGGAGTGAGAGCATGCCATAACCTGGGAGCTGCCACAGAGAAGTCCTTCTCAGTTGTAGAATGTGCTTTTCTGCATTTCTGCCTCGGCACATTTGTAGCTATCATGGACGCGACTTTGGGTTATGCTTGCAGAGCTCAGAGACAGGGTTTCCCCCATATTGTTAAATAACCCTTAGAGACCACCACCCGGACTAGCGTTTTTACTCAGGATATGCTCTCTTCCGAGCTGCCGAGATGCCCTAAGCACATCCGATCTCACTTGATTTCGGAAGCTAAGCAGGGTTGGCCCTGGTTAGTACTTGGATGGGCGACCACCAGGGAATACCAGGTGCTGTAGGCGCCTGGAGTAGGAACTGGCAAGCCACTCCAGTACTCCTGCCAAGAAAACTCCATGGACATGGAGTCATGAAGAGTCGGTCACGACTGTAACGACACAACACACACACACACACACACACATGCTCTCTTCCTATATTCCAATACCTGGGCGTGTAATTTGAGACAAACACAATGCATTCCTAATGCCATTGCCAACGCTTTACAAGAGGGAAGGAAATAAGTTGAAGGGGAGAATGAGATTCTGTAAACATTAAGTAATCTCATGAACCCATTCAAAAATGCTAAAATGAGCTTCACTGAAATATATCAATTCCAGCTGCTCAGTACCACAAGGTCCACTAGATAGCATGGTTTCATAAACCGCACATTGCTTTGAAATGCTCTAAGGAACATGTTAATTGATTTCTAGGCTGTAAGGTCTCTCTCTCTCCCCCCTCCCTCTAGAAAAACTCCAGAATGATGGTTAATATTTTATTTTTCCTTCTGTTTTGATGGCCTTGAATAGTTATCAGAATTTAATCAATGGGGGTGGACTGTGCTAGTATATGCATTTTGAGTTCCGGCTATGAAAAAAAGTCAATATTCCCCTTTCATTCAAACCTCTCCAAGTTGTGCATCCGTATGGAAACACAACAGAACATTGTGATCAGAATCCATCAAAAGACAGGCAGCACTGCATCCTCTGTAAACGACTACCAGCAATTTGAACTCAACCCCAAGAAGTTACTGTCCCTTTGGTTAATTGCTTGTGAGCCTGGAAGAATGTATTAACCCAGTGGTTCTCAACCTGTGGGTCCCCAGATGCTCCTGGACTGCAGCTCCTAGAAATCCTGGCCAGTTCAGGTAGTGATGAAGACTTCTTTGGATTGCAGTCCAGGAACATCTGCAGACCTACAGATTGAGAACCACTGTGTTCTACATAGGGATGGTTGCAAATTGGATAGCCACTAGAGACGGGCATGAATCGAAAAAATGATGTTTCGGTTTTTCGTTTTTCATTACAGGTCCATTTCGGTTCATTTTCGTTTTTTGTGAATTTTTTTGAAAAAAATTATTTCTTTTTTGTTTTTTGTTTTTCATTTTTAACCGCTTTTTGCGCGACTTAAAGCATTTCCACACACGGACGTCCCCCAATGCCCCAGACCAGAGGGAAAACACACAAAAAAATTATGCTGGCAGAGACACAGTATAGACTAGTGTGAGGGAAACTTCTCAGAAGGGAAGAGAGGGATCTCTGCATGCCCTGATGAGTGGCTGGAGAAATAATGGCGAAGAGGGGAGCTCAATACACAACCAGCATTGTCACCTGTGGACAGGGTTATGTTGTGGAAGGGATACTATGACGCCCTCAAAATAATTGAGCAGCAGAAGGAAAGGGAGAAAGAAGAAAACCCAGGTCCAACAGGAAGTAAAGAGAAGGACAAGGCGGGAAATCCCAACCAATCAGCTCCCATGGTGGTGGGCTTCAGGGTTTGTAAAAAGGGCAGCCAACGGGTGCTTCCAGATGGATGGGAGTGGGTGTAAATGGAGGATCCCTGGACAGGGAAACGGGAGAAAATGATGATGCCCCATAAGGAGGCTGAAAGCTACTGACTCCGGGCCCAAAAACAGGGGTGCTCCTATTGGGGGAAAAGGGAGAACCAGGAATACAACAAAAAGTGCAAGGAGATCCGCAAGGAGATTGAATTGGAAGAATGGCTGGCAAAGATCCGGATGGAAGCTGAGACCGGGAAACTGGACCCCTGGGAGGACTTGATGCAGAGACCCGACTATCTTTTACGTACACCCCAGTGGAGATGTCCTGGTCCCAGGTCCACTTCGGAGGTTGGGGTACAAGTGGGAAAACCCAAACCCTCAGTGAAAGAGATTGGGGTACAAGTGGAGGGGCTGAAGCTCTCCGAGAGGGAGGAGACAATCAGTGGTGGAGCCAGCTATCCCCAGGTGGCGGTGGGGAACTTGATCACATTCTAAAAACACCAATCTCTGGAGGAAGAAATAATCCATTTATGACTGATGTTAAGAATGTTGAAACTGTAGTTAGAAGAAAAACCTCGTTTATTGTTGAAGAACCGAATAAAAGTTCTGTTTGTTCATTCCGAGAGATGCCTTCTTTAAAGTTGGAAGGGCGGGAAGCCTGGGCAGGAATGGAACCCTCACAATTAGGTACGCAGGGAGGCTGCAAAGGCAGCAGCGGGCGTTGCCCAGGGCATAAGGCAGCCGCAGATTGACTGCACTGCAGGGCAGGGGAGGGTACTCACCGAGAGGTATGCACGCACACAGGGAGGCTGCAAGTGAAATCTCTCCCTTCTCTCCCCTAAGAGACAGGCTGCAGCCAGCAGGAACACAGAGACACACACCTGCCTGCCTGGCCTAAAGTAATGAGCCGCAGAGACAGCAATCCCACCCTAACTCCCACGGCAGACTGCAAGGAGGACGGGGGCTGCCAAAGCTTTTTATGCCCTCTGTGGCTGCCAGACCTGCCCAGTCTGCAACCTGGGCATGCTATTGGTTGAAATTGTCCAAGAATTTACATGATCCCATCACATGGCTTGCATCCATCTTGTGGCTAGAATCCATTTTGTGTCATCCTTAAAGGGAAAAGAAAAAATACATTGCGATGGGAGAAAGACAAAAACAAACATTTTAAGGACTGCAACCCCCTGGTAGATAATAATTTCAAATAATTATCACTGCATTTTTACGGATGTCCAGGAAGTAATACCCAAGAAATCAATATTAGGCATCTGGGAGCCATTTTGGGTCGATGTCCCCTAACTCCCCTTAAAGGAAAAAAAATACAGCGATCTGAGAAAAGACATAAATGCATGTTTCAAGGACCCCAACCCCCCTGGTAGGTATTATCAGGCAGAATAAATAATTATCGCTGGGTTTTTACAGATATTCAGGACGTTTTTGAACATTTAAAAACAGCTCATTTCATTGTGCGTAGCCATTAATGAAAATGAAATGTAACAAACCTAATTTTCATGGTTCTGTTCAGTTTGTTCCAATTTCATCACAATTTTTGTTATTTGTTTCGTTACGTAACATAACAAATAACAAATAACAGAATGATAAATGTTTTAGTTTTGTGCCCATCTCTAATAGCCACACATACATTTTGGGGCGGGGGGCACATATTACTTCACATTCAGAATAAACAAAATGTCAAGGTCAAAGAACACATGGGAAACACCGAAGCTGACAGATTTATATCTATTTAAAAGGGCTGGGCCCCATATTCCTCCAGTTTGGTCTTCTAGGTGAAAATAATGAATTGCACAGATATGGGATGGGAGATACTTGGCTGCAAAATAATACCTGTGAAAGGGATCTCGGAGTCTTGGTGGACCACAAATTGAACATGAGTCAGCAGTGTGACATGGCGGCCAAGAAAGCCAATGTGATTCTTGGTTGCATCAACAGAACCATGGTGTCTAGATCAAGGGAAGTGATAGTACTACTCTATTCTGCTCTGGTCAGACCCCACCTGGAGTACTGTGTCCTGTTCTGGGTTGGACTGGATGGCCCTTGAGGTCTCTTCCAACTCTATGTTTTTCTATTCTAAGCAATTTGTGCTCCATCTGATTCATTTTGAGTGTTTTTGCTAAGCCTCCCACTGACTTGAACCAGAAAACTGAAACAATGATAATTAATTTTTCTTTCACCCTGGTACATATGAAATGTGGATGTAAGACAGACCCCCTAAGAGGGGGCAGTAAGCCTACCAAATTTCAGACAGTTGTTTCATAGTAAGTCCCTTTAAATTTTCCTTTGGAGAAGTGAAAAAATAAAATATTCATTCCCCATCCGATTCCATCATGTTCTAAATTCACTTTCAATTACAGTGGACCCTTGTATAACAAACAGCTTGTATAACATAAAATTTGTACAACATAAAATATTCCGGAGATAGGGGAAATTTGCTTAACAGAATCGCCTATGGTGAAAATCTGTATAACATAAAAATGGGATTACTCCATTTTCAATGCATTCTTACAGGAAATTTGTATAAAGGAAAATTTGCTTAACGTAACTTCATTTGGAACGAATTAATTCCTTTATACAAGGTACCACTGTACTCTGAATTGTAATCTACCTGTTCCACAGTCATCCTATAAATCATATTAAATCGTGCTAACTGAACTGAGATTTTTGAATATAAATAAATCTGGTGCACAGCTCTAAAAATGAATACTCAGTTTGAACATTTATTCAAAGTTGAAGAACTGAACAAGTAAGGGGAAAGGGGGGGGCTAACACACATTTAACTAGTGGCTTGGATGAGGAAATACCTATCAAATTTGCAACTGACACAAAATTGAGTGGAATAATTAATACGTTGAAAGGAAGGAACAACATTTTAAAAAGATCTTGATAGGCTGTAGCAACTGGGCAGAAAACAGAATGAAATTACACCACCCAGAGTTCCTGAGGGAAAGTTGGGTGGCTAAGTACAAAAATAAATAAATAAATAAATAAATAAATAAATAAATAAATAAATAAATAAAT
>JAHTLZ010000017.1:1894828-1908441 GCA_023846285.1 Phrynocephalus versicolor
AAACAAACAAACAAACAAACAAACAAACAAACAAACAAACAAACAAACAAACAAACAAACAAACAAACAAACAAACAAACAAACAGAAATGAGGTCACCTCCTTGAAAAGCAAAGTTTTTAATGCCTTTCTGAAGGCAGGCAGGGACTGTGCAAGGCGCAGCTCACTCGGAAGTTGGTTCCATAGAGAGGGGCCAGCAACGGAGAAGGCGCGGCTACGGGTTACCGATTTCCGCGCCTCTCTCGGAGTGGCCACCCTGAGTGAGCGTGCCTGCGACGATCGAGTAGGTCTGGCCTCAGTTGATCTCTGGGAGATCCGCTCCTCCAGATATTCCGGTCCCAATCCGTGGAGGGTTTTGAAAACTAAGACCAAGACCCTGAACCTTATGCGGAGAGCAAAGGGCAACCAATGCAGTCGTGCCAGAACTGGGGTGATATGTTTGTATTTATTTATTCCAGATATTTATTTATTCCTGATATTTATTATTTATTCCAGATCGTATTTATGTATTCCAGATATGCATAGATCATATGTCCTTGATCTTCCGGGAAAATTTCCCATAACCAAATCTTTAGCGAACCTGAAAAGGCCTGCATTTAGGAAATAAGTACAGTGGTCTCTCATATAACAAATGGTTTGTATATCATCAAATCTGTGCAACATAAAAAATTCCGGAGATAGGGGAAATTTGCTTAATAGAATTGTCTATGAGGCGAATCCATACAACATAAAAATGGTCACGATTAGGGATCACTCTGTTTTCAATGCAAATTTCCTATGGGAAATTTGTATAAAGGAAAATTTGCTTAACATAATTTCATTTGGAAAGAATTAATTCATTTATACAAGGTACCACTGTAAAAGAATTCTGATCAAAATGTGTCTAATGCCTAAGTCTTTCTAAATGCAGTAAAAAAATTCACATGATCTGCAATATTTATGCCAAAATGGACCAATAAAAGGAGGGAAAAGGCATAGTCCCTATTTTGATGTCCAGATTCGACACGATAAAGCCATTCTTGGTTTTGCAACTCAGTTTGGGTCTTCAGCTGACTGAGAATGCCTTGTTAAATAATATTTCAGACTACACAGAGGCCTTTCTCTCAGTCCTATCACCCTCACTGATATGTCTGATGGGGACATAGGAGAGAGCCTTCTCTGTTGCTGCTCCCAGACTGTGGAACTCCCTCCCACAGGAAGCTAGGCTGGCCCCATCTTTGCTGTCATTCCACAAGTAGGCAAAGACCTTCGTGAAGAAAGGGAGGGCAAAAATATTTTAAATAAATATTTAGCACTAAAACCTAATGGTTCTACCTTTCCGTGTTTGTGTGGATAGTTCCACGCTTGCTGTTATGTGCCGTCAAATTGCCTCTGGCTGGTGGTGACTAGAGATGGGCATGAAACGAACTTTTTTCATTTCCGTTATTCATTATTTGTTTCATTACGCAACAAAATGAATAATGAACATTGTGAGGAAATTGGAACGAACAGAACAGAACCATGAAAATTAGGTTCGTTACTTTCGTTTTTCGTTAATGGTGACATGCAATGAAATGAGCTGTTTTAAATGTTAAAAAATGCCCTGGACATCCATAAAAATGCAGCAGTAATTATTTATACTGTCTGATAATACCTACCGGGGGGGTGTGTCCTTAAAACGTTCGTTTTTGTCTTCTCCCATCGCAATGTATTTTTCTTTTCTCTTTAAGGATAACAAAATGGATGTCACCAGCCACAAAATGGAGGCAAGCCATGTGATGGCATCATGTAAATTCTTGGACAACTTCAACCAATAGCATGCCCAGGTTGCAGACTGGGCAGGTCTGGCAGCCACAGAGGGCATAAAAAGCTCTGGCAGCCCCCGTCCTCCTTGCAGTCTCCAGTGGGAGTTAGGGTGGGATTGCTGTCTCTGTGACTCATTATTTTCACTTTAGGCCAGGCAGGCAGGTGTGTGTCTCTGTGTTCCTGCTGGCTGCAGCCTGGCTCTTAGGGGAGAGAAAGAAGAGATTTCTCTCTAGCTTCAGTCCTACAGCCTCCCGGTGTGCGTGCATGCGTACCTCTCATTGAGAACCCTCCCCTGCCCTGCAGTGCAGTCACTCTGCGGCTACCTTGCACCCTGGGCAACGCCCACTGCTGCATTTGCAGCTTCTCTGCGTACCTAGTCTATACTGTGTCTCTGCCAGCGTCAATTTTTGTTAGTGTTTTCCCTCTGGTCTGGGGTGTTGGGGGACGCCCGCGCATGGAAATGCTTTTAAAATCATGTGAAAAGTGGGTAAAAACAAAAAACAAAAAACAAATAAATGAAAATTATTTTTTTTTCAAAAATTTGCGGAAAATGAAAACAAACACAAACTGACCCGTCAACAAAAAATGAAAAACAGAAACGCCATTTTTTTGATTCGTGCCCATCTCTAGTGGTGACCCTTTGAACATCCTGTCCTCAACAAGTTTCCTCAGCTCTTGCAAACTCAAGCCAATGGCTTCCTTTAGATGATCAGTCCATCTTGTATTTTGTCTTCCTCTTTTCCTTCTGCTTTCCCAGCCTTATTGTCTTTTCCAGACAATGCTGTCTTCCCATGATGTGCATATAGCAGGACAGACTCAGTTTGAACATTTTGAATAGCTCTGTACCTGGAGGCAATGGACTGGGTCTCCCAAAAAGGACATGAAAAGGCCCTGCCACTATCGGACATGTGCCCCATCCAGCCCAAAGCTTTTTTTAAAAAATCTTTTTTCAATTAAAGAGTTTTATTGATTTTAAAGGAAGAGGAAAGCAGGAGGGGGGAAAGGGGATGAGAGATACAATATAAAAGTTACATTGAATCTTTCCAGTCAAAAATAACGATTATACATGTCGAAGTCAGATAACATATCAGATTATTAGTAAATTTACTACTACTTGCCATCTTCTTTTGGAGATCTCTTCGTAATCTCCTTTCAAATATCCGGAGAGTCTGTCAATTTCAATACATTCTCTTATCTTTTCACAGAAGTGTCTCTCAGTAGGCGCTTCAGGTTGTTTCCAAAATTTCGCATACAATATCAGAGATGTAGTCGCTGTTTATACTCCTATAAGTCACATCTGTCAACAATGGAGAAAAAAAATAATAGCACACTGGCTGGCTGCATGGGAGATACGGGTGGCACTTTCATTAGAAAAAAGGAAATAATCCAATGACTAGGTAATTTGATCTATCTGAAAATTGCTGGGCACTCTGCAGATGGGACATTTTAAGCAACAAAGAGGGAACTAAGAGAGAATTTCCATCTTCTTTGGAAGAAAATTGCCAAGATTGGCAGGAAGATACCACAGGCAGGGCTGTTACATTGCACTTAAGATGGTTTCCTTTCGAATCACTGATTTCCGACAGTGAAAGAATAACATATTTATCATTATAATCTGCTTTTCTGAACACAACTGTGGGCTTTTCCCCCTGCACACTATGCTGTTATACTGTTTTGACTGCCCTCCTCTGAAACTGTTTGCCTGAGGAGAGCTCTTTTCATAGACAGAGGAGCCACAAAATGATCTTGTATTTATCTGAGATTATCTGATGTCTACCACAGCAGACCCAAAGCTTATCAAGGCCTTTACAGAGCTATATCCACAGTTTATATTCTTATAGCTCACATCTCTTCACAGGGAAGAAAGAAATAGCTGACAATCGGGCAACCGTATAGGAAAGACAGGTATCATTTGATTTAGGAAATAAGAAAATAATTGAAGATCTTGGCAATGAGATATTTCTGAAAGTTGCAGAGTGCCCTGAAAATGCTTCAAGTGAAGGAAGTCGTTTCCTGTTACACAGGAAAAAATTGATTTTCTGTTGAGGAAGATGCATTTTCTTGGCCCCATGATTTCTGTTTTGATACCGTTGGACTTCCTGAGTGATCTCCCAAGATGGCCACTAGAATCTCTTCCCCCACCACCCGCAATGGATTTTGAAGGCAGAAAACAGCCATTTTTCTGTGATATGGCTGAAGCATCAAAATACCTTCCTCATCAATTTTGAATGCGGGTGGGCAGCTTTTCACCTTGCTGCACCCAGAACTGTCAGCATAGTCATCATAGACTAGCCAGTGGTGATAGTATAGTATAAGCCAGTTCACAGGAGTGAAGAGGTACAAAGGTTCCTGGTGAAGCAAAGCAGCCGTCTTGGGAGATCACTCAGGAACGGGGGTGTGACTTAAGAAACAGCCTTTTACAACTGCCCTTCTTTCCTCCATCAAGACTCCCGCCCTGGCTAAAACATCACCTAGCCATGGATTTTAAGAACATCATCTAACTAAGGACTTTAAAAGTAACCTCCTGGTGAAGAACATATTTGACCATGTCTGAACTTCTGGGACCTGCTTTGAAGAAGGGTGATTTACTGCACTCGAAAGCTTGCAATGTTCTTTTTTTAAAAAAAGTGTAATAGTGGCCTATGAAGGTATCGCCTGTAACCTGTTTTTGCAATTGTGTTTTCTGATGGCCACATGGCTCAACTCCTTTTTGCCTTGATTTGAAGTCCAACAGAGTTACACTGTTGAGGGCAGGAGTTAATAAAACTAACACAGGCATGTCCAAACTTCACCCCTCCTGATGTTTTGGACCACAACTCCCAGAATTCTAAGCTTAGATTGCCAGTGGCAAAGGACTGTGGGAGTTGTGCTCCAAAACATCTGGAGGGCCAAAGTTTGGACATGCCTGAACTAACAGAATCAAGCAAACCAAAGTGACGCCATGTTGATTTTATATAAATGTCTTGCATCTATGCTTCATTGCGCTCTGTGAACGGCTTGAACTTTGCTGGAATGTCTGAGCCTCAGCGAGAGTGAAAGAAGAAGAGTCTGTGTTAAATCATCAAGGGCACTGATAAGGAAGGTGCAATGAGAATGGTGATAAGGAAGGGGCAATAGGGATAGCTCTAACAAGAGTTACAGCTTGCCTAAAGAATGTTGTTGATGGGCGAGGGATGTAAATTTCATTTCATGCTTTCTGTACTTAAATGTGTGTCCTGTCTTTGTGGGTGTGATTCTTTCCTACTGCTTGGGGGGCGGGGTCACCCCTTCCTTTACTTCAGCTGCAAATAAACAAATAGTTATTGGGTCTCTAGTTATTGGCTAAATTATTCTGAAACAAGAAAAGTTTGGGATTAGCCTTTTGACCTATTCTTCAGCTGTTTCCCTTTTAAATTTCATCTTTAAAAAATGAGGATCAGATACACAGTGTTCAGACAGAATGAAATGTTCTTTTGTTGGCTGTTGAATACTATGCTTTCTAATTCCAGATACTATTTGCCCTGTGCAAGATATAGCATTGTCCAAAGTTATATGGTTGCCACACGGGGAACGTTTTGTGCCTGCAAGCGGTGGTGGGGTGCCAGAGGTGAAAGCACCCGTTCCGCTGCACTGCCCAGTGGAGGTAGTGGGATCCTGGGGGCATAAGGGTTGGGCAGCACAGTGCATATTTCACCTCAGTACCCCGCCACTCCTCCTGGGCAGTGCAAGCGCATGCCTTCACAACACCCAGCCTGCCAGTCTGGGAGTGGTATCAGGAGACAGAGATCAAGTCTTGTGTGCTCCCAGATGCATTTGCTCCTTGTGGCCCAGTGGTTCAATGTCTGTACTGAAGCTAAAACTGTGCTCACCGACCTGGGGTTCAATTCCAGGTAGCTGGCTCATGGTTCACTCAGCCTTCCATCCGTCTGAGGTTGGTAAAATGAGTACACAACTTGCTGGGGTGTGTGTGCAATGTGCAGCCAGCAAAATTAAATTGTAAACTGCCCAGAGAGTACTATAAGCACTATGGGGCGGTATAAAAGCAGAACTTTTAGACTGTGAGCTCCCAGAGGCATTTGGTGGGGCCACTGTGAGATACAAGAAACTGGACTAGATGGGCCCTTGGCCTGATCCAGCATGGCTCTTCTTATGTTCTTATGTAAGAAGATGATGAGATCAGATTGTATGACACATTAATGCAGAACACCATGAAATACCAAAATTCTAAAAGGTTCACATACTTTCCCTTGCAACTGTGTATATGTATCAGGTCCTATCAGAAAGAAGATCCACCATCCTTCCTGCAATGCTCCCAAAGTTCAGTTCCTATCCTCTTGTGATTCAAGAAATAAGCTTGCCTCACCTTTCATTACCATCCATATAACTGAGTTATAGCCCATTTCAAGAAGGCACATCGCAGAATCTAACTCCTAATCTCTGGCTCCATAGCCAAATAGGCAAACCACTGGGTTATCTTTTTTATTAATTGTATTTAACTCAGTTATATGGATGTCAATGGAAAGTGAGGCAAGCTTATTTCTTGTATCTTCGGAGAATAGGACCTGAACTTTGGGGGCATTGCTGGAAGGATGTTGAATCCAGGGGCATATCTGGGGGGGGGGCAGCCATCTGGGGGTGCCTGGACAATGCTGGGTTCTGGAGTCTGAGCCAGCTCGGTCCTGGCTGCGGACACCTCCATGGCGGAGGAAAGCGGCAACAATGCGGAGCAGAGCAAGCAAGCTGGAGGACCAACGACCCAACTCCCTCTCACGAGCTGTGAGGGGGAAGTGCCCTCTTGGCTTGGCTGCGGCCGCTCCCCTCTCGCACATCAACTGCATGCAGGTGGGACACACCGGCAGCAGCGGCAGTGGTGGCCCCAGTGCGCAGCTCCTCCACCCCTGCACAGGAGGTGGAGACAGAGCGCTCAAATTCACCTCAGGGGCTCAAGAGTGAACCGAGAGAAGGTGGGTGGAGTGCGATGCGGGGGGAGACAGACGGGCGGGGTTGGATATGAGAGAGAGAGAGAGAGAGAGAGAGGTAGTTATTTCACGTCCTTCCTCAAGCTGAGGTGAAATTGCCTCCGTGTTGAAATCGGTTTTCAACACGGATCGAGAAGTGGCTTGAAAAGATTCCCGAGCTCCAGGACGGGAATCTCTCACCCCGCTTGGAGCGCAGTTCAGGGGGCGTGGTCGGGGTGAACTCGGATTGACCCCACAAGGACGTGAGGTTATGTTCCTTTGAACTCGGATTGACCCCACAAGGACGTGAGGTTACGTTCCTTTGAACTCGGATTGACCCCACAAGGACGTGAGGTTACGTTCCTTCGAACTCGGATTGACCCCACAAGGACGTGAGGTTACGTTCCTTCGAACTGGTCTCCAGCGGGGCCTCGAACTGCAGTGAGAGGGACATGAAGTATCAGCCAAAGAGAGAGACTCTTGAAGGGGCCAGTGGAAAATGCGGATCTTGAGGGAAAGGTGTAAGGCACGAGTGTGTGTGTGCGCGCACACACACACACACGTCATATCCGCCCGTTGCTGGGTGGGTACAATGTGTGTGGGGGAGGGCGACAGGAAGGACACAAAAATGAACGTTGTCCCCAGGCACTCCAAACCCTGGCCACACCTCTGGTTGAATCTTCTTTTTGATATATAGTGGACCCTTGTATAGCAAACAGTTTGTATAACATAAAATCGGTACAACATAAAAAATCCCAGAGATTGGGGAAATTTGTTTAACATAATTGCCTATGGGCTAAATCCATACAACTTAAAAATGGGATTACTCCATTTTCAATGCATTCCTGTGGGAAATTTGTATAAAGGAAAATTTGCTTAACATAATTTCATTTGGAATGAATTAATTCCTTTATACAAGGTACCACTGTATTTTCATAGGATCTGAATAATCATGTCTTATGTAGCTCCTCGAAACTTTCTTTCCTAAAACTTGCAATCACGGGTTTTAACAGCACTTGTAGCAGCCCCTGTTTCTGAGATTCCACTGAGCAATGATGCTAGCCACAATGATAGAGTCTGGTCATCAAGTGTCACCAGGGAGCTGATTATGTTTAATCAGAAGATAACACTGAGATAATATGACAGCTTCTTGAAATGTCAGAAGGGCTACCACAAGAAAGGTGGAGCAAGCTTCCTTACTGTCTCTCAGAATATAGGACATGACCTTTTTTCAATTCAGTTCAGATTTTCAATTTTTTCAACCACCCATCTGACCAGTGGTCACTCTTTGGGGGCACTAAAGGAAACACCCAGTCAGTGTGATGCGGCAGCCAGGAAAGCCAATGCGATTCTTGGTTGCATCAATAGAACCATAGTGTCTAGAGATCAAGGGAAGTGATAGTACCACTCTATTCTGCTCTGGTCAGACCCCACCTGGAGTACTGTGTCCAGTTCTGTCGCCTCAGTTTAAAAAGGATGTTGACAACCTCGAGCGGGTGCAGAGGAGGGCTACCAGGATGGTTGAGGGTCTGGAAGAAATGTCTTATGAGGAACGGCTTAGGGAACTGGGAATGTTTAGCCATTAAAAAAGAAGGCTGAGAGGGGATATGATAGCTATATTTAAATATTTGAAAGGATGTCATATTGAAGAGGGAACAGGTTTGTTTTCCATGGCTTCAGAGACTAGGACTCAGGGCAATGGTTTCAAACTATGAGAAAAGAGATTCTATTTGAACATTCGGAAGAACTTAATGACAGTTAGAGCTGTTCGGCAGTGGAAGATGCTGCCACAGAGGAGGGTGATGGAGTCTCCTTCTTTGGAGGTTTTTAAGCAGAGGTTGGATGGCCAACTGTCGGGAGTCCTGTGATGGGGGTTCCTGCATGGCAGGGGGTTGGACTGGATGGCCCTTGAGGTCTCTTCCAACACTGTGATTCTATGATTCTATGGTAGTTCTCCAAAAAGACTGGAATCTGAGGCCTGGGACATCATTGTAATGTCCTTAAGAAATGCAATTCCCACCTCCTTCCTCTCATCACGTAATTTTTCCACCTTAGAGAAATAAAGGAGGTGAAAATAGAAGTGAACAGAACTAGCTATACATGAGACAAAAGACCTGGCTACAAAGAAGCGGTTAATATTGAGTTAAACGTGTGGGCAGATTGCCGGGGGAAGGCATGATTTAACGAACTGTTCATTAAAGACGTAAATTGCAAAACTTCTTTCTGAAACCCCAGGGTGCTTGAAATAGATGTTGGTTTTTCCCATCACCTTAGTAGTAAAATGACACCAGAGATGGTAAGTCAATTGCTTTCTTGCTGCTCCAGTGCCTGTCAGTCATTCAGGGACCACCAGAGATTAGAAAAATGAAGTATTCTCGATGCATTATGCATTGACACCTCACCAAGGGTTCCTCTTGACCATCAGAACTGCATGGAGTTTAGAAATATTTCCTACCCTCTGGGAGAGATGGAAGAATTAAGTGATTCCTATGCAAAGATTCTCTACAGTCCATAACATGCATGCCTACAGGCTGATTCTTATGTGCTTTTGGCCCATTTCATACAATTCTTCTTCTAAGGCAGGGACAGAGAATATCCAGATAGGAGC
This sequence comes from Phrynocephalus versicolor, assembly GCA_023846285.1. NCBI lineage: Eukaryota > Metazoa > Chordata > Lepidosauria > Squamata > Agamidae > Phrynocephalus > Phrynocephalus versicolor. The sequence goes on from JAHTLZ010000017.1 coordinate 1,904,158, forward strand.
TGACATACCATCACCCCATGGGCCTTTTTCTACCCTTAATGTGCCACAAAACTGGACAGGGTGCCACTTTGAAACACACGGCTACAGTGCACACACAAATCTTCTAAATCTAAGCTCAGGAGACGTAGCTTTTGTCTGCAATATGAATCACGGAATAATGGAATTGGAGGGGCCCTCCTGCTGAATGCAAGAATCCAAGCTAAAGGACACCCAGAAGATGTTTGTCTAGCTTTCTCTTGAGGGCCTCCTTTGCTGAAGTGCTCACCAACTTCAAAAAAGTAATTGATTCCATTGTCACACTGCTGTAAGATGTAAGGTGTTTTTCCTGATATTCAGCCTTGGCTTCCTGTAACTTGAGCTCATTATTATGTATCCTGAGCTCTGGAATGGCTAGGAACACATCCTGCCTCTCCACTGCTTGAAGTGTTTGAAAAGCGCTATCATGTCTCCCCTCAGTCTCCTTTTCTCAGAGCTAAACATTAGAGATGGACACAAAACGGAAAAATACCATTTTGTTTCTGTAGTAGTTTCATTTTGTTTCATTTGTCATTGATTTTTACAGTAGTTTTGTTACGAAATAAAGAAAATGGAACAAAACACTATGCTCCCCTGGGTCCTAAAGGACCAAACTGGCAGGAGAGCTTCCTCAAGCGATTCTAGGTAACCCCCCAAGATTTGGAGAGTTTTGGGTTTCAGGGGGTTGAGTTATGAAGCTCCGGGGGGGGGGGCCTAGGAAAAAAACTCTAATTAGAATCCAAAGCCAGGCTGCGGCAGTGCTATTTCTCACTCTATCGGCTTCTGACTCAATTAGAAATATTTTTTTTCCTAGGGGCACCCCCTTTGGAGCTTATTGGCCCTGTTCCCTGACTCCCAACCCTTTCCAAATCTCAGGGGCTTTCAGGGAAGAGCTTGAGCTTCCCTGCCATTGATTCCTCTGGGATGAATCATTTCATTCAGGGGGAATGACATTTTTGTGACAAAACGAAACGAAACACCTCCTACCATTTAGTTAGGTAACAAAGTAATTTGTTACCTAACAAAACAATGAAACAGGATTTTGTTTTTTGTTTCGTGGCCATCTCTACTAAACATGCCAAGTTTATTTCACCCTTTCTTCATAGGGTTCAGTTTCCATTCCCCTGATCATTTTCATTCCCCTCCTTTGAACATGTTCCATTTTGTATTAAAGTGCAGGGTCCGGAACTGGACACAGATGAGGACTAACCAGTTCTGAATAGAGAAGAACAAGTACTTCATATGATTTGGAGTCTATACTTAAGTTAATGCAGCCTAAAATAGCATTTGCAGCCACATCAACACTGTTGATTCATATTCCACTTGTAATCTATAATTCCAAGTTCGTCTGTTTTCTGAATGAGAGTATAAAAACTAGGCACATGTTCACCTGCATGTGTTTTGCAAAAGACAAATTATTCTCATTGTTTTGGTCACCATTGCCATGGCAACCAAATTCACAGCCCAGTGGCAAAATTGACAGCAGGAGGTTCAAAAAGAGAGAGCACTGCAAGGTCTAACGGCTGCACTCTTTCTACTATTCCACCCATTGCACTGGTTAGCAGAATATCCCCTTCCTATCTCAATTAGGACAAGACTTTGGCTGGACCATCTAAAGTCACTTAATAGACTTCCGAGCGAAGTAGGAAGACCAAGGAATAGTCAAGTAAAATGGAGCTACTTAGATGCAGGACAAGTTTTCTGTGATGGTGGGTTTCCAATCAATGCAGCACATACGTGCATGCAATTTATGCCTTGATACAAATAAAAGAAAGAAATCTCTCCATTAGGATGACAAACTCAAATGTTGCAGAGGGGGTTATTGCAACTTTTCCAAAATATGCATTTCTTCATAAAATTACTGAAGTTTCCCCTTGCTATCAAATCACTCCTGTGTACTGGGAGGGATTGTACTCCCTCTGAAAACATAGGCATACAGTTTGGATAGGCTCCTGACTTCATCTCTGTGCCTGGATTCCCAGGTTTTGGTTGTAGCCAGATGTTTTGACATATAAAACCCTAAATGCCCCAGATCCAAGCTATCTGAAGGACCACCTTTACATCTATGAGCCTACCTGGTTGTAGATCATCAAGTGAGACTTTTTCTTTTGGTCCAACCATCTTCACAGGTGCACCTGCGGAGACATGGGAGAGGATCTTCCCTACTAGGTCTGAGGTTTGTTTTCCATGGCTTCAAAGAGTAGGACTCGGGGCAGGGCAATGGTTTCAAACTACAGGAAAAGAGATTCCATCTGAACATTAGGAAGAACTTCCTGACGTTTATTGCTGTTTGGCAGTGAAATATGCTGCCACGGAGGGTGGTGGAGTCCCCTTCTTTGGAGGTTTTTAAGCAAAGGCTGGATGACCATCTGTTGGGAGTACTGTGATGGGGTTCCTGCATGGCAGGGGGTTGGACTAGATGGCCCTTGAGGTCTCTTCCAACTCTATGATTCTGATTCTACTGCTCTCAAGTTCTGGAACTCCCGCCCACAGGAGATCAGGCTGGTCCTATTTTTACTATCCTTTAGAGATGGGCACGACTCAGGAAAAATGGTTTTTCATTTTTCGTTTTTCGTTTAGGGGTCCGTTTCGGCTCGTTTCCTTTTTCGTGAGCTAATTTTCAAAATTTTTCATTTTCATTTTGTTTCGTAACGAAAACTAAAAATGAAAACGAAAACGAATTTTTTTCGTTTTCCCCATTTAGTGCCATTAAATGCTTTTGCCGTAACGAAAAACGAAAATTGTCTCAAAATTAGTCCTTTCGTTTCCGTTTTTGTTCCATTTTGGAGCCAATTTTTGTTTTTCGGTTCGTTGAGTAACGAAAACGAAAAACGGAAACGGAAATGAAAATTTCACTAAGTCGTGCCCATCTCTACTATCCTTCTAAGATGCAGGTGAAGACCTTTCTCATCAGGCAGACTTTTCCCAAGTGACTGATTACCTCAAATACAATAGGGATGGGCATGAAATGGAAAAAATAGTGTTTCTTTTCATTTTGTTTCTACAGTAGTTTCATTTTTTTTGTTACAAAACAAATTTTAAAGTAGTTGTGTTATGAAATGAAACAAAACACAAGTGATTTTAGGTAGCCCCTGAAATTTGGAAATTTTTTTTTGGGGGGGGGTGTCATACAGCTGACTTATGAAACCTAAAGGGGGTGACCCTAGGGAAAAAACTAGGAAGCTGAATGGGTGAGCAACAGCACTGCCGCCACTTCCCAATGATCCCAATTAGAAAGGTTTTTTGCTAGGGTCACCCCCTTTGGGGCTTCATAACTCAACTTCCTGAACCCTAAACCTTACCAAATTTCAAGGGGTTCCCTAAAATTGCTTGCAGAAGATACCCTTGTCATTTGCATGCCTCAGTTCAGTAATTTTCCATTGCAGAAAATAACACATACATACATACATCCATACCATGTTTTCCCCAAAATAAGACACTGTCTTATATTTATTTTTTCTCAAGAAGACACACTAGGGCTTATTTTCAGGGGATGTCTTACAAGTATACTATGCTTGAATGTCAGCCCTGCGCACAACCAAAGCCTTTGCTCTCCTGTCAGCAATCCATTCACAGATTCTGTTTTCCAGCTCAGGAAATAAAGTTTGCCGACTTGAACCACACTTGCGCTTCTTAGTGTTTCCTCTGTCCGCATATAGACTGAGGTTATTTGTATTCTGCCTGCCATTTTTGGTCCATTTGGATAGCCAACTTCTTCTCTTTGCAGAAAGCCCTAAGATTCTTGCCCTGGGAGTCCTCGACAATTCCTTTCTTGTACTCAACAGAATAGCTCTTTCTTTTTGAACTCACCTTGTCTGGGCGTACAGATACTCAGGAAAAGCAGGCCCACAGACTGTTGCTGGTCAGTGGGGCTGTCACTAGTGATGCATGAACTCCTTTCCCCTAGCCATTTGCATGTGCACAATAAGTTGCCTGCAACCATGGTTACCACATGTGCACCCACACATGTGCTAATGGCTAGGAAAAAGGAGTGATGTGGTTGCTACCTGTGCACCTGTGTAAGCGCGAATGGCTCAGAGAAAGGACCTGCGGCAGATAAAAAGTATTCCAGTCTTCCTTACCACTCTGCACCAAAATGCATGGCGTGGCTATGCAGCGTATCACTAGGTCTTATTATCAGGGTAGGGCTTATATTTTACAAATGCATAGAAATCCTGCTAGGTCTTATTTTTTGGGGAGGTCTTATTTTCGGGAAAACAGGATACATACATACATACATACATACATACATACATACATACATACATA
>JAHTLZ010000017.1:1912012-1943369 GCA_023846285.1 Phrynocephalus versicolor
CACACACACACACACACACACACACACACACACACACACACACACACTTTAGGGATGGGCACTTTATGAAAAATGGCATGCTGTTTTGTCATTTCATAACTTTAGAGAACCTTATGAAACAAAACAAAACAGCAAACAGTGGGTCCTCCAGGAATGAAACAAAACCCCATTTTTTTGTTTCAGAAATGAAACAATTTGTCCTAGCTTCTTGATCCAGCTGTCTTGAGAATAGGTGCTTTATTTTTAAACTCATTGATTTGTTTTCCTTCCTTCCTTCCCACGCCTCAACAGTTGAGATAGCTTAACTGGCTGTGTCTGCAAGTTGATTTAAACTGATTGTTTTCCTTTCCTCAGTAAGTAGGACTGCAGGGGGGTTTTAAAATATATTTTCCTTCCTTGACACACCGCTGATCAGCTGTTGAGCTTATTTCCCCAATCTCTCATGCAGCAACTAGCCATTAGGCTTCCAGCTTGCTTACAGAGTGTTCTTTGCTTATAAGCAAATTGATTGGAAGGTTTGAGGGTCTTTGATTTTGGGCAGTGGGCTCCCTGTTAAATAAAAAGGAAAGCTCCCCATTATTTATAGCCTTACAAAGCATTTTGTTTCATTTTGTTTCGACAAAAACTCTTTTAACAAATTTGTTATTAATGAAACAAAATGAAAGGAAGACTGAAACGAAACAAAACAAAACAATACTATATTTCCATTTCATGCCCATCTCTAGTGAACGTCAGGTAGAGTGCTAGTGAAAGGTTAGGGGTAAATTTAGAGTTTTATAAAGGATTAACTGTGGCTAAATTTTTTTACAACTATACTTTAATAAGGTTGATCTGCTTTACACTATTTATCTCTTCATTGCACTGTAATGTCTTAGAAATTCATTGATTTTTCCTTTGATTATTTTTATATTGTGCCTTCATTATGTGGAATATATTGTTAGAGCAGGAAGGGATTCCCAGCCTCTCGCTCCACAGCCAGACACCTAATCCGTCAGTTATATTTCCAGGTTATCTACTGTGTTTTGAATACATCCTTAAATTAATTTAACACATGGAAAGCCTCAAATCATCTCTCATTCCACATTTTGCCCTCTGGGACAAAGAAAAGACTTTGTTTTCACCCTCAGTATCTTGGAATTCCTTTGGTGACTCCAAGATCATGGTAAACCTGTTCAGAATTTTAGTGTGAACATAAGAACATAAGAAGAGCCATGCTGGATCAGTCTAAAGGCCCATCTAGTCCAGCTTCCTGTATCTCACAGTGGTCCCACCAGGTGCGTCTGGGAGCACATGAGACTAGATAGCTTCTCCTGCTACCACTCCCCTGCATCTGGCCCTTGAAGTACCCCGGTTTTAAGCCTGGAGATTACACATCTCCATCATGGTTTGTAACCTGTGATGGACTTTTCCTCCAGGAATCTGTCCAGTCCCCTTTTGAAGGCATCCAGGCCTGATGCAGTCACCACATCCTGCGGCATGGAGTTCCACAGACTAACGATGCGCTGGGTGAAAAAATATTTTCTTTTATCTGTTCTTACTCTCCCAGCCCTCAATTTGAGTGTGGATTTCAAAGGGAGCTTTCCTAGGTGCTGGGCCTCTCTCTCTCTCTCTCTTTTGTTCTCTCTCTCTGTGTGTGTGTGTGTGTGTGTGTGTGTGTGTGTGAGAGAGAGAGAGAGAGAGAGAGAATGTAATAAAAACTAGCATTTATAAACATTCCTATAAAGTTCAAACTAAAACTCAGAGTGTGTTTATTCCCCTTCTGAAATTGGAGTCATGGGCCTCAACAGGGTGGACCTAAGTAATCTTTTGGAATCGTACCTTGTTTCCTACTTAGGTGTCAGGGGAACCCTATCTGCTACACTCTCCTGCAAACATTGCCCATTCTCAACGAACCCTATGTAGATATCTGCTTAAGATGGAAGTCAGGAGTTGAACATCACTGCCAGATAAAGCCACATTGAGGTATGTCTTATAAGCTGTGGGTTTTCTGGTTTCAGAAACAAGTGGCCATCTGTTTCTACATCCCTGGTTTGAAAAAGCAAGAGCCAAACAAAGATTATAGGCAGGTTCTGTCCACCTGGTGTTTTGCAGTGCTCCTGGGACTCTATTAGTTAAGTAGATGAGAGCAGATGTAAATAATCATTGCCCGGTATGACACAAGCCTAATTTATTAGGTTTTATTTATATATACACAGAGAGAGGGGAGGAGAAGAGGGAGGGAGGGAGAGGGAAAGAGATGCACACGTTTATAGCAGCTCGGAAATGCAGCATCAGCTCAGCAAAGGGTCCCTCCTCTGCTTCGTCTTTCAACAGACAAGTCAGAGCACGGCAAAGCGGGGAGGCAGCTGAGATTGGAGTCCAAGGCAAGAATCCCTGGCTGGATTAGGTAAGAGGAGCATGCTGGAGAAAGTAGCGGGGGAGTTTGAAGTGATGAAGAAGTACTCTAAGCAAGCTGGCTCTGCAGTCTCTTAAATGAGAGAGAGAGGAAAATGACGGGAACTTCATAGCTAAAACCCAGTGAGCATGTTTTCTGATGATCTTTGCAAAGCGGGGAGGCAAGCGAGAGGCTCTTTTGTGGGGGCGAGGGGTGTTTCGCCATCTCTTGCTTGCTGCAGGTTGACAAACCTTGGGGAGCAACACAGAGCAAAAGGTACCGAAGGTTTAAATTCCATGGGAAGCCCCCCTTTTAAAGAGCTCCCTTTGTTTTAGCATGATTTTCATTTGGGGGATTTGCTGTTCAGTTTGGCACTGTTATGTTGGTTTAGAGAGTCTGGATCAGGCAGGGTACCTAAACGTTTGCCTTTTCAGTTGACTTCTTTGTCCATTGTTAGATTAGAAGAACTGGAGGGTAGGATTTGAATTTTGGATTTTTTTTAAAAAAAAAAAGACTTGTTCTATTCCAACTATCCCTTTTTTGTCCTTTTTTTTTGATAGGGTTTTAGGAAGTGACTGCACTCTACCCTCCCGGGTGAGTGAATTACTACCTGGAAAGGACAGTTTATCATTCTTCGTCGCATTGTCTGCAGGTGGTTCCATGGGGATCAAGGAACAGCAATCTAATGGCAAATCGTTAAAAGTAACCACTACTTTTATTTCAATTTCTGATGCAGACCAGGGGCCGAGATATTTGTATGTAGGCAAAAGTTGTTCCAGGAGTTAATCAGCTTCCATGTCCAAAATAAGACATACAATTTTGCATAGTTAGTGTAGACGTAGAGGAGGTAATTCCAACAACACAATAGACCTGCAGTTCACATCAGTTGTGTACTTTGAAGACTGACGACCGCTTTCCTTTGACTTTTCTTTGTCTTGATTTTCTCCAGCATTTTTCTTCAGAGCCTGATGACATTAGACTCTAACTCATCCGGGAAGATTAATGAGACCTATCAATCATCTCTTCCTCCAAGAACTTCTTCGTGTCACAAAGTAATTCAGAAGCATGTCTCCAGCATGGCCAAACTTCTGTCCTTCTTCACCGGCAATATAATTTGAAGAACAAGTGAATAGGGTGGGGAGATATGGCAAACTCCTCTGAGGGTGGAGAACTCAACGTTACGTTCAATGGCACCAGCCCTCCCTGCTGCAGAGACAACGCTACGAACATCAACCTCACCTTCTACGAACAGTCTCCAGATTTCTATGTTGTCCTCCCAGTCATCTACTCTGTGATCTGTGCCGTGGGTCTCACAGGCAACACAGCTGTCATCTATGTGATCCTCAAAGCCCCTAAGATGAAAACTGTAACCAACATGTTTATCCTGAATTTGGCCATTGCCGATGACCTGTTTACATTGGTCCTTCCCATTAACATAGCAGAACATCTCCTGCACTACTGGCCCTTTGGGGAGATCCTTTGCAAAGTCATCCTATCTATAGACCACTACAACATTTTCTCCAGCATCTACTTCCTCACTGTGATGAGCATTGACCGATATCTAGTGGTCCTGGCTACTGTCAGATCTAAGCGCATGCCCCATCGTACTTACCGGGCAGCCCGCATCATCAGTTTTGGCATTTGGTGCCTGGTCACTCTCATTGTCTCCCCCTTCTTTGCCTTTGCCAACGTCTATAAAGATGACTTGGACATCACCAGCTGTGGGCTCAATTTCCCCAGACCAGAAAGGTTTTGGTTCAAAGCCAGTAGGATCTACACTCTCATCTTGGGCTTTGCCATTCCAGTGTCCACCATCTGCATTCTCTACACCATGATGCTGTACAACCTGCGAAACATGCACTTGAATTCAAACACTAAAGCTCTAGACAAGGCCAAAAAGAAAGTCACAATCATGGTCTTCATCGTCCTAGCCGTGTGCCTTTTCTGCTGGACCCCATTTCACCTGGCCACCATCGTGGCTTTGACCACTGACTTGCCCCAGACCCCTGCGGTCATAGGCATCTCCTACTTCATCACTAGTCTGAGCTATGCCAACTCTTGCTTGAATCCATTCTTATATGCTTTCCTAGACGACAGCTTTCAGAAGAGTTTCAGGAAGATGCTGGAATGCAGACCTGCGTGAAATCCCTTATGTGACCCTCCAGTTCTGGTCTAGACTCCTTTGCACTTTAACCCAGCCATTGCTGAAAACTCTTACAAACTTTTCAAGGTGTGTTGAAAGAACATTATGAACCCAAAGAACAATATGATTTTTGTTGTTTAAATTCAATCCTGTTTGCAAGCTGTTTATATGTTCTTTCTGTAAAGTTCATTCTCATAGTGTGGCTTCATGAATGTTTGATGTTTTACTTACTGTTGCTTTGTTGAATGCCTAATATATATATATATATTGCTGAAAAAGAAAGCAACTTTTGGAAATGACAAGTTTGTGTTTCGTGGTCTGCTTCTTCCCTCTGGTGGACGAAAATAAAATACTCATTTTATTTATTGATCAATTTAAAATATTTTCATCACACTTTTCTCCTTGGAGAAAGTGTCATAAAGGCAGCAGGGCCAGGAAGTGTCCCGATGACCAGGACTGAGCAGTTAACGTGTTTATGATGAACTTTCGTGAGAGAGTTCTCGATACAAGCTAAAAAATACACTGCAAATGTAACATTACAAGACCTAAGGTCTGGCAGGGACAGAGCCAAATTTAAAAAGAAACAAAATAGGGGACTGGAATTTAAATTAAATCAAACACTTATAAAAAGAACATTACAAATGACTTGTCTGAAGTTTTCTAGGTAATGAACTGCATCCAGAATTAAGGCACACGGCCCCACGCACCAGCTGATTAGTGCTTATTTTTATTATTTGTTTTGACAATAGCCGAGATCAGTACTTGTAAAAATAAATAATGAAAACTGAAAAATGAAAATCGAAACAAAACAAAATGAAATTTTCCATTTTGTTCTGTTTCGCTTTTAAGGGCACTTCATTTTTTGTTTTGTTAGGAAATGCAATGAATAACGAATAATGAAACAAAAAAATTCATTTTGTGCCCATCTCTAGGTTTAATGGAAAGAAAGTTATCATTGTATGTCTTATTTTGGACATGGAAGCCATTATAGCCGAGCATATTTTTGAAAAAGCTTTATTTCTGTCCCAACAGTAGGCCTACTGTTAAAATACTTGGAAATTCCATAGAAATAATCATGATTGTGTCTGATCAGAAACTGTATTTACAGGCTGTGCATGGGAACTGAAGGACAGAGAAGCTGAATAAAGTCAATCGTCAAAGTTTGGAATATCCACTCCTAAGAACATAGAAGACTGTATATAGAAGGATGGGTTTTATTCATCTTACCAATACAGAGCTGTTTCTCCAATAGTAGTCAGTTTAATTAATTAATTAGTATTATTTATATGCTGCCTTTCTCCCCACAGATGACCCAAGGTAGGTAGGTCAGAACAATTAAAATATTTATTTATAATTTTATACAAAACTATATTAAAACACAAACATTAATCAAGGCTAAAACCAATGTTAGAAAACATTTTCAAGACATTTAAAAACATCTAAATTTTATTTTTTAAAAAGCATCCCCTAAACCTTCACTTATTGCTTAAAAGGAAGAACTTTGCATGATGTTGGAAGAACATAGAAAGAGAGGATCAACCTGGCTTCTCCAGACATTTCATTCCAAAACTTGGGAGCAGCCACTAAGAAAGTCCTCTTGTGTGTCATAGAAGCTCTCGTACGAAAGACATAGATGTTGCCAGTCCTCTATTGTTATCTCTTGGCCACAGGTTCTTCCTAGAGGTTAAATCAGGCATATCCAAACTTCGGCCCTCCAGATGTTTAGGACCGCAACTCTCACAGTCCTTTGTCATTGGGAATCTAAGCTTAGAATTCTGGGATTTGTGGATCAAAACATCAGGAGGGCCAAAGTCTGGACATGCCTGGGTTAAATGGAGGTTCTGTTTAATCTTAACTATTGGTATGTTTGTCCTCTATAAGAATACGGGACATTATAATCTCCTTTGGATTAGATTGATAGCCTGTCCAGTTCAGCATTCTGGCTTCAATCCTGTGAGTGGTCCTAAGTAGAACTGATGCATCAGTCAACAAGACTTAACATATATGTTGTCTCACTTTTCTACAATGGGTGTACTCTAGCTGGGAATAGCAAATGGAGTGAGTCTGCTATCTTCAGGTAGTGGCCAACCTGTGGGATGCCAATGAGAAGCCCCAAAGGAAGAAAAATATACAGTTCCCCCATCCTTTTTTGTCCCTCAGCATCCTGCCTCTGATACTGGAAGTGGTACGTAGTCATCACAGCTAGTAGCCGTCAATGTCCCATTGTTGTTGTTGTTCAGTTGTTCAGGTCGTGACCGACTCTTCGTGACCCCATGGACCAGAGCTCGCCAGGCCTTCCTATCCTCCACTGCCTCCAGGAGATTTGTCAAATTCATTTTGGTTGCATCGATGACACCATCCAACCATCTCATTCTCTGTCGTCCTCTTTTCCTTTTGCCTTCGATTTTTCCCAGCATCAGGGACTTTTCCAAGGAGTCCTGTCTCCTCATGAGGTGGCCAAAGTAATGGAGCCTCAGCTTCAAAATCTGTCCTTCCAGTGAACATTCGGGGTTGATTTCTTTCAGAATGGATAGGTTTGATCTCTTTGCAGTCCAGGGGACTCTCAAGACTCTCCTCCAGCACCACAGCTCAAAAGCATCAATGTCCCATTAATGTCCCATTAATGGATCACAAATATGTCCAGTTTGTTAAAGGCTCAGCAAAGATAAATTCACATAATCTTGACTCCGTCCTGGAAAACCACATTTCAGAAACTGGCTTATCAAAACTCTGTGCTTTGTCTTTCCCTTCTTTCCTTTCAGCGGGAACAGTGCTAAGCACGCAATTGAGTCAATATCTCATCATTTGGAGGTAGACCAAAGCATAGACACCTGACTTAAATGGACTAAGACATCTAGAACCACCACCACCCAGCCAAAATGGCTGTGATCACATTGCCTGATTTCTGGGAAACTGCTATTTTAAAAAAGCTTCCAAGGAAAATTTTGGGAGAGGCCTGGTATGTTCAGATTTTTTTTAAAAAAAAGTCCTAAATAGCTTTTCTAGTACCTAGACATATTTGGGACATTTAGCAACTTGATCTGCCTGCCTCCTCCGTCACTGTCCTGTTGCTATCAGCCCAGAACTGGGTGAGACGTCAGAAGAAAAAGAGGTCTTAATTGGGAACCATAAAATTTATTTATTTATTTATTTAGAATATTTTACCCCACCTTTCTCCTTGGAAAATGACCCAAGGTGGCTTACAATAATGAGGGACAATATACAGTCCAAAACATTTAAGACATAGTTTAAGGGTATTTGTACACAACCCCTAAACTCCTCTGCAAATGGTTCCCAGCTCCGGAGCTTAAAACTGTTTTCCCACCAGCTCCGGAGTTTACAGAAAATTAAGTGCGGCCACGCCCATCTAAGCACGTCCCAGCGCACTTTTCAGGTACCTGCTCTTGGAGGGTGAAAAATCCCAGATCCGGATGTAAAGAAGTGAGTGCCCGGCTCTCCTCGCTTCTGTTTGTTGTTGTTTTTTGCCTCCCGCCCCTTTAAGAGAAGGAATCAGGACGACGATGGGGCTTGGGGAGGCTTGGACCGGAAAAAGGAGGTGAGCCTGCATTCTTTTGTCCCCTTTTTTCTCCCTCCCCTCACACAGACAGGATCAAGGAAGTGTGGAGGGGTAGGGACGCAGGAAGAGCAACGAACCCCCAAGATCTCTGGTCCGAATTTATGTGGCCAGCGGATCTTAGGGGTCGTGTGAAAAGACCCTAAGTTACAAACAGGGAATTAGAAGAGGCATCTTAGAACATTAAAAGGTAACGTTAAAACTGCAAAGAGCACACAAAAAGAAAAAAATCCATTATGAGGGATGGAGACTGATATGAAAAACACTGGTGTTCTTATGAAATCAGTCAATGTAATCATGCATGTTAATCTATATAAAAGTCACATAGTAGGTAGTCCATCATTCAGAGAAAGCTTGCCTGAAAAGGAAGGTCTTTGGCTGTGGTCCTACCAGCATTTTCTGCATATTTTCCCAGCGCTCAACTGCGCAGAAAATGATCACATGCTAACTGGGAAGAGAAGTAAATTCTCCCGGCCGACCACGCCCCTCAAACAGCAGTTTCAGCGAAGTTTCCTAAACCACTGCCAGGGGCTGGATTTAGAAACTTCACTCAAAAATGCTTACTTATTTGCTTCTGTAACCACGACCGGACTGGTAATCAGCCGGTTATTTAAAAAAAATTATATACCAAGGAGGCTTGGAAACTAGAGCTGGGAAAAAGGGAAAATGCGAAGTAGACAGGTAGAGATGGAAGCAGAATTGAAAAATACGACACAGAAGATTGGACAGTAATTGCACATTAAATACCACATGACCGTCTGGAAAAAAATATGCATGAAATTTATATACGCAGAAAACTCTGTGTGTGCCTGTTTCCGGAAAGACAACAGAGATGGGCATGAACTCGTGCAAGAATTGAGGGGAGAGAGGATAGCAGATTTCAAACATTTGAAAAGCTGTCATAGAGAGGAGGGCCAGGATTTGCTCTCGATCGTCCCAGAGTGCAGGACACAGCAATAATGGGCTCAAGTTACATGAAGCCAGATTTCGAATGCATATCAGTACGGTAGTGGAACCACCGATTAGAGATGGGCACGAAAAGAACAATTTTTCGTTTCCGTTTTTGTTTTTTCGTTTCGTTAGCTAACGAAATGACAACCGAATTTTGTCTTTAAAATGAAATGAAACGAACAGAAACACCGGAAATTTTGTCGTGCGTTTCGTTTCCGTTACTGCAATATGAGTGAATTGCTTAAAATCCTAAAAAAAAATCACAAAAAATTGAAATAAATGGTAACAAAAAGGTAACAAAACAAATGAAAACGAAAATGAATTTTTTGCAAAAATTCACAAAAAACGGAAACGAACCGAAACGGACCCTCCAAACGACAAACGACAAACGAAATGCCATTTTTTTTATTCGTGCCCATCTCTACCACCAACCTTGAAAGGTAGTGAGTGCTCTAGCACTGGAGGCATTCAAGAGAAATTGGGAGAAGCACTGGGTGGATATCCTTTGATTTGTATCCCGGCCTTCAGCAGTGGGGGTGAAATCAAAGACCATATAAGTCCCTTCCGACTTCATGATTCTGTAATTCTAACCATGACAATGGCAGTTAGTGATGGTCCATGGTTCATCATGACTATTCGTGAGCCACAACATTTCATGAACTTTCTAATGAAACAAACCATTTTCTGCTTCATGCAATCCAAGTTAGAGATACCAAACGCATAGCAATTTTTCAGCTGGCTACCCCCTCCCCACAAGACTGGATTAAGGACAGATGGCTAAACACTTTCCTTGCGGGGTGGTGGTTAACCTGGAAATGTTTGCCAAACTCCAAGGGAGGTGGGAGGTCAGTCATCTGAAGACTCAGAGTGGTTTTCGCATCTCCAACTCATGCAGAGGCTATTCTACCACGCTTGGACATCCAGAATTGCATGAACCACAAATCGTAAGACTCGCCAGCTCTGATAATAGTGTGGCCAGGAGGCATTTCCCTGAAATTTGTTAACTTCCCTATATGCTGATGCTCCCCTCGGAGGAGTTAGAATGTTAGAGTACATTCCATGATATTCCAGTAGCAGAAAATAAGTGGGGGAAGCATGTATAATAGCATAGCAGCTGCTATTCTCTTATTTTCTAAATACGAAGCACTATTGCCAAAACAGGAAACTGTGCACTTCAAAATTGCAGTCTCAAATGTTACTAGTGCCAAACCCACACACAATTACTGTAGTTGTGTTACTTTTTTTCTTTTTCTTTTTCTTTTTCTTTTTGTCCACACTAACACGGTTACCTCTTCTCCAAATTCAAATATAATCTGTCTCATTGGTTTTTTCTCTTGCCTACAACATGTGCCAGCATTATTCTTATTTTAAGTGTATGAGGTCTTCTTGTGATTGCCTGAGGTACAATAGTCTGACAGCCTTTTTATTTTATTGTATTTTATTTTAATTATTTATTTATTGCTCCTAGAGGGAGTTTAGGCTTGATCTACCATCTCCCGATTTATTTTTCTTGCGGTCTCTTGGTAAAAATTCTCATTTGACACCACATTTCAAATAAATTCATTTTCCCCCATGTCAGCTTTTTACACTGCCCAAGTACACAAACACGACAGAACTGGCAAGCCATTTAACATCTCTGGAAGTAAAAGGGTTTAGAAGATACTTTACTGTTGGCAAGGTGCTCAGCCTTCCTTTCTGCTGTATTTGAAGGGAAGCAAAAGAAGATCCTTTTCATGGAAAGGCTTTGAACCTGTCTCCTAAAGAAAGCTGAGACTGCAGAGCATGTGTATTTTGTTTTTACTATGCTGGTTAGAGATGGGCACGACTTAGCGGTATTTTCGTTTTCGTTTTTCGTTTTTCATTTCCATTACATAACGAAACAAAAAACGAAAAACGGCTCAGAACTGGAACGAAAACGGAAACAAAACGACTAATTTCGAGCCAATTTTCGTTTTTTGTTACTGGAAAAACACATAATGGAGCTAAATGGGAAGAAACGAAAAAAAATTCATTTTCGTTTTCGTTTTTTCGTTTTCGTTACGTAACGAAACGAAAACGAAAAATTTTGAAATTAGCTCACGAAAACGGAAACAAGCCGAAATGGACCCCTAGCCGAAAACAAAAACGAAAATGAACAATTTTTCTGAGTCGTGCCCATCTCTAATGCTGGTTGTATGTTGGTTTTTTAAAATGTATTCCTTTGTTATCTTGCCATGTCATCCTATGTTGTAAACCGCCCAGAGTAACCCTAGGGCTAGATGGGTGGCATACCATATAAACATGAGTATAAGTTGACCCAAGTATAAGTCGAGGCCCCTAATTTAACCCCCCCCCCCAAAACTGGGGAAACTCGAGTTTGAGCCTAGGATGGGAAATGCAGCAGGGCCTGGCAGCTCCTCCTTTGTGAACTGAGGGAGCAGTGTGTGATGTTTAAAATGTCTTTTAGCCGACGAGGCAAGCACGCCTCAGTAGCTAAAAGTATTATTGACCCAAATATAAGTCAAGGGCCCCTTTTTCCAGCCCAAAATTAGGGCTGAAAAAACTAAACTTATATTTGAGCATATACAGTAAAAGTCAAAGAAAGGAAGGAAGGAAGGAAAAAAGGAAGGAAGGAAGGAAGGAAGGAAGGAAGGAAGGAAGGAAGGAAGGAAGAACAGGAATTTTTAGCTTCTTGTTCAGCAGGGAAAATAGGAGTTTGTTCATTCCAGCTTCTAATCGGGTATCCCAAATTACACATTTTGTACTGCTTCGTTTCCTCTTTCAGAAAGATGCCAAAATGGTTTATCTGTGATCTCACCATTTTAGACATGGGTTTATGCCTGGCTTTGCTTGATTAACTTTGCCTGTTGGTACCATTCTAAAGGACATGACATTTTTCCTGTCCTTTTATTTTTAAATACACTCTGAAAATCAAAACCTCTCAGCCCCTACTGTGAAGGGCTAGAATAAGTCATGCCTAAAAATATTTGCCATTTGGGACTTTTAAAGAGAACTTGGTGTGCTTTGCTGGTGACTGCATCGTGTTCCCATAAATTACATTTAATGTGTCTGCTTCATTACTCTTATTTCTAGCATGCTAAAAGAATGATGGTAGCCCTCCAGGAGGTTTTTAGCCTGTTTCGGGTCTGAGCAAGATCTCTCATCAAATTTGGCTTGCTGAACAATCTTCGGCTAACAATGCTATCAAAAGTAGGCTTGCTGTGGGCAGATATGAAGGCTGATGCTTACAAAACATTGAGACAGATTCAATAGCCTCCTTCCTCCATGAGGTTCTCCAGGTAGTGCAGAATGCCATCAATGGTGACTGACTCTTGATGAATACTTACACTGGTGTAGCTAGCGTTTGAAGCACCTGGGGACAAAGTTAGTTTGTGTCTCACTGACCCAGCAAAGGGTGACCGATCCTGGGGGAACAGTAGAGGAGGGGAAGAAGGGTATCCCCTTCCCATGCCCTCTTTGTGGGTCTCCTTTCCAGTTAACTCTTTCTTGTGCAAACCACACAGCATGCGGATAGTGCCAAGCAGGCAATGTTTTTTGTTTCAAGCATCAACTCCATATCACGCTTCCCCCTCCTCCTTTCCCCTGGCTAAGGCTTGGTGATAGTTAGCCCAGGGAAAGGAGGAGAGGGAAGCAGGTGATGGAATATTTTTCCCCACCTGTCGCACGCTTCCCTTTCTTCCTTTCCCCCAACTAAGGATCACCAAGCCTTAGCAGGGTGAAAGGAGGACTGCTGGCAGGTTGGCGCATGGCTTCCTCCTCCAACTCCCCCTCCTGGTGCCCCCAGATTGCTGCGCACCCTGGGCCAAATGCGCTGTTTCACCCCTCCCTAGTTATGCCACTGATTACCTATTGCCTCCGGTTTCAGATGAATGAGTATGTGCAGATGAACCCGAACAAGAAAAAATATTACTTCATGATTACTCATGGGTAACCACAAATCACAATGAAAACCCACAGAAAAAAAAAACCAATTTGTGGTTTGTTTTTCTGGTTAATGCCTTGGGGGTGGGGAGGGTACCATACATTCTCCTGCCACCAGGAAGCTGGGCCACTGCTTCTGGGCATATGCCCACCAACCAGGCATATGTGAAGAGGAAGTGCCCGGCAGGGAAGCCCATTCCACCACATCTGAGGACGGTAACCATGGCAGGGGAGGCAGAGCTAGGCAGTCTAGTATCACGTACTTTACATCAGGCAGCATACTTTACATCAGAACAAAAGTACTTTACATCAGGACAAAAGTAGTGTCACGTACTTTACATCGGGCAGCTTTTAGTTCTGATCCACCAGTTCATGATCTTCCAGCTCCTCCTCAAAGAAAAAAACTGAAACATTTTGACCCCAGTCATTTCAGTCAATATCATCATAATCAACAGCAGCAGCAGCAGCAGCAACAACAACAACAACAACAAACAATGAAGAAGAAACAAAACAAAACTGAAAATGTCCCCCAGTTCACAAGCTATTGCATCAATTGCTTCCTAAAATATTTATAATTTCCATGAATGTCACCTGCATCCTAACAGAATAGCAGAAATCAAGAAATCCTGTGGCTGTAAGGAATTCCCCCATGTTCTTTCCTTCATGTTGAATCAGACTCGGAAAAAAAACTCCAGAACTTTTCAGTTGCTTATATTGATTTATTTTTAAAAAAAAAAAGATTATGTGCCCCACTCATGGCCAAAACCAAAACGAATGATGAGTAGATGAACGTTTGATGCTTCGTTTCATTTTTGGCAAAACTAGTTATGGCACCTAAAAAAGATTAGCATATTCATTTTATCGTGAGATTACAATGACCCAGAATAGACTTCAGGCTAGATGGCATGGTATACAAATCCAATTACTGTTCTTATTATTATTCTACTGTTTGTTTACAGTTATTGTTAATTGATTCATTGTATTATTTTGTAATGTATTGTTGTGAGTGCTTATATTATTTAGGTTTTTTTTTTGCCGCCTTGTTTGCAGGGACTCACATACCAACTGTGACGGACCGTGGGCGGTACGCTTGTAGCCGGGGGGTTCGTCAGATCAGAAGAACCCGGGTCAGGCATCTTGTGCCTGTCCCCCGTTCTGACCCTTTCCTGCATTCTGCTGAACGCCAGGTCAGTCCATAATAAAATTCCCATCATATATGATTCCATCCAAAATGGGCGGGCTGACCTGGCTCTCATTACTGAGACCTGGGTGGGTGCAGAGGGGGGGGCTTCGCTCTCCCTGCTGTGCCTGCCCAGGTATCTGGTTCAGGGTGTGGGAAGGTTGGAGGGTCAGAAGGGAGGAGGGGTCGCCATCGTCCATCGGGATTCTCTTTATGTCTGCAGGGCCTCGACATTGGTTAGCCAGGGGTTAGAGTGCCTTCACCTGTTAGTGGGACAGCGGGACAGATTTGGCATTGTGCTGGGTTACCGTGCTCCCCGCAACCCAGCACAATCCCTTCCAGAGCTCTCCGAGTTCATCGCGGCTGCTTTATTGAAGTCCCCGCGCCTTTTGGTTGTGGGTGACTTCAATGTGCATGCTGGCGGTGAACTCTCTGGGGCAGTTCTGGAGTTCATGGAATCCATGGCTTCCATGGGTCTGTCCCAGCATGTTGTATGCCCCACTCACAGGTCTGGCCACACCCTGGATCTGTTTTTTTCCTCCATGTCGGGGACATCGAGTCTGGAGGTTGGGGGCATTGTCCCCCTCCCTGTGTCATGGTCAGACCACCACCTGTTTTCTTTCCCTTTGGCGATTCCGGCCCCTCCTCGTGGGGACCACTGGCCTCCTGTTTTGGCCCGTCCCCGAAGACTCATGGACCCTTCCCCGTTCCAGGAGGTCTTTGGGGCGTTTCCTGGAGAACTGACTGGCGCACCGGCCGAGGTTGTGGCCAACCATTGGTTTGATACAGCTGCCCAGACCATCGACCGGATCGCCCCTAAGCGTCTTCTCTGGTGCCGAGCTCAGCCCTCGTCGTGGTTCACGACTGAGCTCCAAGTGATGAAGCAGGTGAGGAGAAGACTAGAGTGCAGCTGGAGAAGAACCCGGACGGTTATTAATAAGGCTGCTGTTGTTTCCCAGACTAGGCGCTATTCCAACGCGATCAGGGAGGCTCAAAGATCTTTTTTCTCCCTGAGAATTTGTGAGGCCTCTATCCGCCAAGCGGAGCTCTTCCACGTGGTTCGGGACCTCACCAATCCTAGTCTGGCCAGGCCTCCTCCTACTTATTTCAGTAGTGAGAACTTTGCAGCCTTTTTTCGATCTAAAATTGAGGCCATCCGGGCCGGCTTCGACTCTGGTTGCAGTAGCACTGCCCCGGCATCCCCAGTTGCTGGTCCGCCTTCGTCGCCTCGGTTGGATGCGCTTGGGCCTGTTTCTGCTGTCGAGGCCTCTAGGGCTATGGCTCACTGCCGACTGGCGTCCACTCCTTTCAATCCCTGCCCTGCCTGGCTAATTAAATCTGCCAGCGGGACTATGGCCGAATGGGCATCGGTCATCGCCACCGCCTCCTTCAGCGAGGGGGGTTTTCCCTCCCGTCTGAAGGAGACGGTGGTAAAGCCCATTCTCAAAAAACCTGGCCTCCCCTTGGACGATTTAACCAACTATCGTCCAATTGCTAACGTCCCGTTTATGGGCAAGGTGATCGAGAGGGTGGTGGCGGTTCAGTTGCAGTCATACCTGGAGGATCGGCAGTGCCTCAATCCTTGCCAGTCCGGGTTCAGGCCTCATTGGGGGACCGAAACAGCTTTGGTCGCGCTGCAAGATGACCTAATCCGGGCGGCCGACAGGGGTTGCTCTACCCTGTTGGTTCTCCTGGATTTGTCAGCGGCCTTTGATACCATCGACCACGGTATCCTGTTGGATCGGCTCACTGAGGTTGGAATCGGAGGCACTGCTCGCAGTTGGCTCCGATCCTTCCTGGAGGGCCGTCCACAGTACGTTCTGCATGGGGGGGGGAGTTGTCGGCTCCTTGGATACTCCCCTGTGGGGTTCCACAGGGGTCGTCGCTGTCCCCTATGCTGTTCAACATCTACGTAAGGCCGCTGACTGGGGTCATTAGGAGATTTGGACTCTGCTGTCATCAGTACGCTGATGACACGCAGCTCTATCTCTCCTTTTCCACCTCTGCAGTGGAAGCTGTGAGGATCCTTGATGAGTGCCTGGACGCCGTCCTGGCCTGGACCAGGGCGAACAGGCTTAGGCTCAACCCCGAGAAGACGGAGGTTATGTTCTTTGGGAGTTCACCATCTGGGTACGGTGGCCCTCTTCCACAGCTGGGGGGGGTCCCTCCAGCCTGTGGAGAGGGTGCGGAATCTGGGCGTGGTCCTGGACCCGGCGCTGACCATGGAGGCTCAGGTGGCATCGGTGACCAGGGCCGCCTATTTCCATCTTCGCCAGATCGCCCAGATCCGCCCGTACCTGGATGCTGACTCTCTGAGAGCAGTGGTCCAAGCACTGGTGATCTCGAGGCTGGACTACTGTAACACGCTCTACATGGGGTTGCCCTTGACTCTTCTCCGGCGTCTGCAGCGGGTACAGAATGCGGCAGCCAGGCTGCTGGCTGGTGTGCGTCGTTATGACCATATCACCCCAGTCCTGGCTCGCCTGCACTGGTTGCCCGTTGCAGCCCGGATTAGATTCAAGGTCTTGGTTTTAGTTTATAAAACCCTCCATGGCTTGGGACCGGACTACCTGACAGAGCGTATCATCCAGCGATCCATCTCGTCCCGTCCAGTTCGGCAGGTGTGAGCGCACTCGCTTCGGGTTGCCACCCCTCGAGAGGCCCGGAAGACGGTTACCCGGAACCGGGCCTTCTCTGTGGCAGCTCCGTCCATATGGAACTCCATCCCTAGTGAAGTGCGCTCTGCAGAGTCCCTGCAGGCCTTTCGGAAATCTTTAAAAACCTTTTTATTTCGAGAGGCCTTTGGCGAATCTTAATTTTATTTATTTATTTATTTATTTCCGCCATTGTTACTATTATCTTACTGATTGCTGACTATTGATGCCTCCAATTTTAATTGTTAGGATTTACGTCTTTGACGTGCTGGGATGCACCCGGACGCACTAGGATTTTATATTTCACTCTTGTTTTAAATTGTCATATTAGTGGTGTTGTTGGATTTTGTGATACTTGTTCTATAT
This sequence comes from Phrynocephalus versicolor, assembly GCA_023846285.1. Classification (NCBI taxonomy): domain Eukaryota; kingdom Metazoa; phylum Chordata; class Lepidosauria; order Squamata; family Agamidae; genus Phrynocephalus; species Phrynocephalus versicolor. The sequence goes on from JAHTLZ010000017.1 coordinate 1,929,176, forward strand.
TGGACACTTTGTTAGCCGCTTAGAGTCCTACTCTGGAGATAGGCGGGATACAAATATAACAATAAAATAAATAAATAAAAATAAATAAATAAATAAATAACCCACTTCCTCCGGCGCATTGAACTTAGTAGCTTGACAATAGATTTATACATACAGAAAACATGATCAAGGGATTCCCAGTAGTCTTTGTAGCTAAATCTGTGTAGCTAAACATTCTATTCTATGGGTCTGAAGAAACAAAAGCAATAAGCAAAGTGTTCTGCTTATACATTATACCGCCCCATACCACTTCAAGTAGTCTCTGAGCCTTTTCACACAACCCCTAAGATCTGCTGGCCACTTAAATTCGGACCAGAGATCTTGGGGGTTAGTCGCTGTTCCTGTGTTCCCATCCCCTCCACACTCCTGGCTGCTGTCTGCGTGAGGGGAGGGAGAAAAAAAGAAAGAAAAGAATGCCGGCTCACCTCAGTTCTGCCGTCTCGCTCTGCTCCCGGCAGCATTCAGATCTCTTAAAGGGGCGGAGGGCAAAACAACAACAAACAGAAGCGAGGAGAGCCCAGCACTCACTCCTTTACATCCGCATCAGGGATTTTTCACCACCAGAGAGCAGGTACCTGAAAAGTGCACTGGGACGTGCTTCAGTGGGCGTGGTCGCACTTAATTTTCTGTAAACTCCGGAGCTGGTGGGGAAACAATTTTAAGCTCCGGAGCTGGGAGCCATTTGCCACGGAGTTTAGGGGTCGTGTGAAAATCCCCTCTGTTAGGTTTACATCTTTTTATTACAGTATGCAGGCTACACAATGCCTCCCCCCCAGCAAGCTGGGTACTCATTTTACCGACCTCGGAAGGATGGAAGGCTGAGTCACTCATGAGCCTGCTACCTGGGATTAAACCCCAGGTTGTGAGCACAATTTTAGCTGCAGCACAGGCACTGCGCCACAGGGCTAATTACCAGATAATAATTCACAAATGTTCATGCAGAAATAAGTTGGTTAGTCTTTCAGATGCTGCTATATTGATTCGGATTGCTGCTGCATTGAATTGGGGTGGTGGTGGTGAGTTGGACTTGATGGCCTTCTAGGTTCCTTCTAACTCTAAGGTTCTATTATTCTGTGATCTTACACTGCTGTATGTCTGGTTTTATTTTTGTTACTTGCATTGAAGCTGACTCCCACATTTACAGCAGTGATGGGCAACAGAAGGAACATTCCTCTTCAAATACTTAAGGATTCTAGTGCCAGTGAAGCTGTTCACCCCAGCCCTGAAGGAAGATGTGACGAATCTGGCCGAAAGCATGAAAAGAAGAATTAATGGACAAAACAGAAGTTAAGAGGCGGCAGGTGGGTTTGGGAAGCTTTCATTCCAGAGCCTCAGCATTGGCCAACCATCATCACTCCAACACTAAACATTTCTGTCTCTCTCGGAATAAATTCCACTGGTTATGAAACATTTAACAAAAGCACCCCCTGGTGGAAACTTTCAAACATCAAACCATCAAGTCCTTAAAATCTCACATTAAAACATAGCCGTTAGACTTTAAGGTCCCACAGTGTGTTCATCTCTTGGACGTATAAAACATTATTGTTTAGACGGATCAGTTATCTCGCCTTGAGATGGGCACGAAACGAACAATTTTTCATTTTCGTTTTCATTTTTTCATTTCGTTACGCAACGAAACAACAAAAAAATTTTATCTCTAAAATGAAACGAAACGAACAGAAACACCAGAAATTTTGTCGTCTGTTTCGTTTTCGTTATGGCAATACATTGAACTGCTTTAAAAGCTAAAAAAAATCACAAAAAATGAAATAATGGTAATGAAACACTAACAAAATGAACGAAAATGAAAACAATTTTTTGCAAAAATTCACGGAAAACGGAAACGAACCAAAACGGACCTCCTAAACAACAAACGACAAACGAAATGCCACTTTTTTGATTCGTGCCCGTCTCTAATCTCGCCCTATCCAAGTCTGAAGCAATCCAGATCACCTCATGGACTTAATGGAGGTCCAGTCTTAGGAAGGAGGGATGCCTTCTTACACAGTGGAGGCACCTCCACAGAAAGTGCTCCCAGTCTCAGATGGCCAGCGGCACTTAAAGAATTACCCCCTTTACAGCACCCTTGGGTGTGGGATTTTAAAAATGCTCCTCCGATCCTGTCCAGCAGTATCCCAGGTGGAAGGACTTGGTAGGCATCAGGGACCCCCAGGGACCTCATAGAACAGGCATGTCCAAACTTCAGTCCTCCTGATGTTTTGGACCACAACACCCAGAAGTCCAAGCCTGTATTTCCAATGGGAAAGGACTGTGGGAGTTGTGGTCCAAAACATATGGAGGGCCAAAGCTTGGACATGCCTGTCATAGAAGCTTTGTTCTAGCATTGTGAAAGAGAGAGGGAACTCTCTTATTTGTTCTCTATGGCCTCTATCACACGGCCACTTAAATGCGCCTTTTTCTTTTACCGAATTAGCATCTAAAGACCGTGCCCCCACGGCCAGCCACATCTTCTGAACCCCCTCTCAACCACGCCCCCTGAAGCGCACCTCAAGCGCATCTTCTTGCATCACCACTAGGGGTTTGATCAAATAGTTTCACCTGCGAACTCCAAAAAGTCACATTTTCATCCGGTTTCACCCGTTTTGCAGCAAACAGCTTTTCAAAACAGCACTCTGATGCGCATTTGGCAAATGAGAACACACAAAAAAGAGGTTCCAAAATGCTACTGTGGGGGTGGCAACTGCACATCTAATGTCAGGTGACTACTCTTGGAGAAAATGCACATTTTATTATCATCTGCATTTAGCAGCCGTGTGGTAGAGGCTGTATACTGTACATCATGCATTTTAATGCATTTCTATTTTCTCTCCTTTTTATTGACTTTTTCCTAATCAAAGCAAACCCAAACATTGGTTTAAATCCTCTTGCTTTGTAACACTACCGTAGCACAATCACTCTTACTTTTGGAGATAAATTAAAACATTATTATAGACATTATCCATTGTATAGTGGGTCGTGGGACTGTCTGTGGTGATTTCTGAACTCAGGAAAATTACAGAATCATAGAATCATGAGGTTGGAAGGGACCTATATATGCCATCAATTCCAACACCCTGTTCAAGGCAAGAACCCAAATCGAAGAAGATTAGATAGATTGTGCTCCACGTTTCTCTTGAAGGCCTCCAGCGTTGGAGCACTTCCCACTTCTTGAGGTCATTGTTGTACTGGTCTAACAATTATTCATTCATTCATTCATTCATTCATTCATTCATTCATTTATATAGCTTGTATGCTGCCCACTACCCAAAGGTCTCTGGGGAGCTCACAATCAAACCTAAGCCATTCCTCATAAGACATTTCTTCCAGACCTTCAGCCATCCTGGTCGCCCTCCTCTGTACCCGCTTGAGGTTGTCAACATCCTTTTTAAATTGAGGCGAACAGAACTGGACACAGTACTCCAGGTGGGGTCTGGACAGAGCACAATAGAGTGATACTATCACTTCCCTTGATCTAGACACTATCCTTCTGTGGATGTAACCATGAATCGCATTGGCTTTCCTGGCCGCTGCACCACACTTTTGGCTCATGTTCAATTTGTGGTTCACCAAAACTCCCAGATCCCTTTCATGGGCCGTATTTTCTAGCCAGGTGTCTCCCATCCTATATCTATGCAATTCATTCTTTTTACCTAGATCAGGCATGTCCAAAGTCAGGCCCGGGGGCCAAATGTGACCCGTTTCAAATTTCGAGTGGCCCACGGCCTCATCTCCCCACTGGCTCAGCCTGTCATGCATCCCCGCCAGCTGGCCCTTCCCCATACCGGATGAAGGCATCAGCTTGCAGTTTTATGTTTTGCCTGCCCTCCCTGCCTCTGTCCACCACTATCCAGCCACCTTCCCAGCCTACCCGCCCCCGGCTCCGTTGCTACAGCATCCTCCCTTCCTCCTTGCATGTTATAGAGAATTGTTCAAAGTCTGGCCCGGGGCCAAATGCAGCTGAATTGTTGGCCCCTACACATTTTCACCTCACTGAATCTGGCCCTCCTTGCAAAAAGTTTGTACACCCCTGGCCTAGATGCAGCACCCTACATTTCCCTCTGTTGAACCCCATTCTGTTAGCTTTGGCCCAGCACTCTAATCTGTCAAGGTCCTTTTGGATTTTCATCCTATCCTCTAGGGAATAAGCAACCCCTCCCAATTTGGTATCATCTGCAAATTTAATTAGCATACTCTCTATTCCTTCTTCCAACTCATTAATAAAGATATTGAACAGGACTGGACCCAGAACAGAGCCCTGGGGCACCCCACTGGTCATGTCTCTCCAAGCTGAAGACAAGCCATTTATGATCACCCTTTGGGGTGATCTTGCACTCTACGATGAATAAGAATAGCTCCTGCCCTTATTCACATATCTCATTGTATGGGATTTGGGCCATTTTAATTTTTCCTCATTTGGATCACGCCTCTTTGAATTTTCCCAAGCTTTACACAATTATTTTCAGAGATGCAGTGACCATGACAATGAGAAATTAGGTGGTCCTACATCGTTGACTTTTATAGATAAGGCAGAAAAAACGGTTTTAAAAAAATTGATCAAGCGACTAATGTGAAGAACATTATGCAAATTTCTCATTCTCTTTGATGATGCATAGTTTAAAGCAGCAGGCAATATATAAATATAACACAAGGGAAAATAAACTAAGAGAAAAAAACCATAGGGAAGCTATGGAAACTGCTGTGGAACTACAGGGAAGTTGGTTTTCAGAGAGACATTACTGGTTTTTGTTTTTTGTTTATTTTTTAAATTTTGCAAACTAATATATATATATATATATTTGCAAAATAACACACAATATTTAAAAATAATAAAATGATACAATAAATATCAAATCTATTTCTGAACTATCTCTGGAGTCAAAAATGTTGAAACCGATGCTGTCCCAGCTTCATGAGAATACGGTGGTACCTTGTATAAAGGAATTAATTTGTTCCCAATGAAATTATGCTAAGCAAATTTTCATTTATACAAATTTCCCATAGGAATGAATTGAAAACAGAGTAATCCCTATTCACAACCATTTTTATGTTGTACGGATTCGCCCCATAGGCAATTCTGTTAAGCAAATTTCCCCTATGTCGAGAATTTTTTATGTTGTGCAGATTTTATGTTATACAAACTGTTTGTTATACAAGGGTCCAACACAGCAGAAAAAGAGGAAGACTCTGTGTGAGATGGATCACCTCCCTAAAGGAACCACAGTCTTGAGTTTGGAAGTCCTGAACAGAGCTATAAATTTTGGAGGACACGGATTCATAGGGTTGCCAAACATCAGAGATGACTTGATGACACATAACAATATATCTGGAGGGTTTGCAACTCTCTCTCTCTCTCTCAGGGCCTTTTTACATGACCCCTAAGATCCGCTGGCCACTTAAATTCGGACCAGAGATCTTAGGGGTTCATTGCTCTTCCTGCGTCCCCACCCCTCCGCACTTCCTTGCTCCTGTCTGTGTGAGGGGAGGGAGAAAAAAGGGACAAAAGAATGCAGGCTCACCTCCGTTTGCCGGTCAAAGCCCCGTCGTCTTCCTGATCCTTCTCTTAAAGGGGTGGGAGGCAAAAAAACCCAAACAGAAGCAAGGAGAGCCCGGCACTCACCAGATTACATCCGGATCTGGGGATTTTCACCCTCCAAGAGCAGGTACATGAAAAGTGCGCTGGGACGCGCTTAGGTGGGCGTGGTCGCACTTAATTTCCTGCAAACTCCGGAGCTGGTGGGGAAACAATTGTAAGCCCCGGAGCTGGCAGCCATTTGCGGCGGAGTTTAGGGGTCATGTACAAATACCTTCATTCTCTCTCTCTCTCTCTCTCAGGGGCTGAATTTATCCGCCCTCTTTTTAAAGTAGGCTGAACAGGATGAGACTTCTCATGAAGGAACTTTCCAAGTCCTATGAGATTTCTGCATTGCAGCATGGGAGTTGAACACAGAGCACTTATTTTCCCTGTCAAAACTGATTGCATCAGTATGCATAAAATTAATGTCCTTTCTACGTTAGAAGTAAATCACATGCAGATACAACAAGCACACATGCTCTATGTTACTGCAAAAAAAGAACCCCTCCAAAAAAGTACGCAAACAATAAATCAGATATTTCTAACATTCAAAAATCAGCCCTCCCCCCACCCCCACCCCAAAATAAAAGCTTTGGAAAATCATCCTTTTTACACAAAAACTTGCCACCACCATCCATGACAAAGTAACCTTATCAAGCTCCGGGCTACAAGCTATTAGAAAGTCAGGAGGTCTACAAACATCCCAAAGGCACTGGGGAAACAGCGGCATTTAGTTCAGTTTGCAAATTTCTGCATTGCTAGAACTAAATATGTTGCTGTTACATCGCTTCGGCACCAGGGGTAAGTCTTGTTCCAGTCTTCAAATGCTTCCAGGCGCTGTCATATCGTTCATATTCTTGGCAGGGATGAAATACTGGTCTCTTGATGCTTTTCTCTGATTGAAAGATTTACAATACAAGCTCTAAGCGGCATGTGCAAGACATTAATCTAATGGCTTTTTTGGTTGACAAATCACTTGATAAGATCTTTGGAAAGAAATATGGACAGAGTTGATGAAATGTCTCTGAAGATTCTTAGTCATCAGGGTGAGTCTATCTGGAAGATGAGTCTATCTGAAAGATGAGATGACTTCTTTTCTTGAGAGATTGAAATGTTTCACTACTACTCCAAGTAGTTTTGTCAGTCTGAGGAAAGTTAGTGGCGAGTCCTCCATTTTGTAGTTCACCTGGTCACCCCCTGTCCGAAAAGCTTTAAAAGGATTTTGGGCAAACACCATATCCTGGTTTACTTTCAATTCAAACCCACAAACACACTAAGGCAGAGACTCCTCAACTCAAAAGACACCAAAACTCAAGAGAAGCAATATAGTATGTGGTCCAATGCAGTGAGGAGTGTGCAGAGTTCTACAATGGAGAAACTAAACATCCATAAAACAGGAGGAGGGCCCAACATAGGAGGGGCAACATCCAGAATCAGCAGTGTACAGTACTTCCATTTGAAGGACAAAAGGCACTAATTCAAAGATGAGGATTTACACATATTAAACAGAGAAGATAGGTGGTTTGAGAGAGGGGTCAATGAAGCTATTTATGTGTGTATTGAAAACCCCTCTCTCAATAGTGGTGGGGGACTCAGACACAATCTGTCTGCTACTTATCAAGCCATACTTTCATCAATCCCCAGACAAATCAGAAGCACTTCACACCTCCAGCAGGAATTTTATTTTATTTATTTTATTTTAGAGTATTTTTATCCCACCTTTATCCTTGGAAAAGGACCCAAGGTGGCTTACAGTAATGAGGGATAATATACAGTACAGTACAATGAAGACGAGTTCAAGTATAGGCCATAGCTAACAACCCATACTTAATGGGTGTTGGGAAACGTTACATTGGTGGGACTTTCAAGCAACCCATCCAAGGAGCCCATTCAGACTAGGGTGATGTGAAATCAAGGTGAACTATAAATTGGAGGACTTGCCACTAACTTTCCTCAGACTAACGAAGCTGTTAGGATGAGTAGCAAAACGTTTTGATCTCTCAAGAAAAGAAGTCCAGTGGCCATGACTCAACTTCCTGAAAGAGATGATGATGTGTATTTCTTATTTTGCAGCATTCGGCTCTCAAATCCAAAATGTACTTTCCCTCTTAAGTGTCTTAACGAAGTCCCTTGATTTGTGACCACCAACATGCACTAGTCTAACTTTTCCAAAATGACAACCTATAGTGTGCTTATTCTTTCATGCCCTGTATTATTAGACCCATAGGGAGACCACAGCTGCGGTATAAGGATATCTAAAAGAGGGACCTGGAGGCCTTGGGAATGGACCTCAACAGTTGGGAAACCCTGACCTCCGATCGCACTGTCTGGAGGCAAGATATACAGCATGGTCTACATAAATTTGAAGAGGCAATTGTCCAACAGGCAGAGGAAAAGAGGCAGGCACGGAAAGAACGAAACTCGAGGACCAGGCAAAAAACAGAATACATCTGCCCCCAGTGTGGTAGAGACTGCCATTCCCGAATTGGTCTATTTAGTCACACTAGGTGTTGTTTTTAGGATCTCTACTCCAGGCATGATACCATAGACTTTCGAGACTGAAGGATGCCAATGAGCATCATGAAGCAATGACGTATGCAGGGGCCAAAAGAGTCATCAGGTCCAATCCCCTGATCATAAGAAGAGCCATGCTGGTCAGGCCAACGGCCCATCTAATCCAGCTTCCTGTATCCCACAGTGGCCCCACCAGATGCGTTTGGGAGCGCATGAGACTAGATCTCTGTCTCCTGATACCACTCCCCTGCATATGGCCCTTGAAGTACCCCAGTTTTAATCCTGGAGATTACACATCTCCATCATGGTTTGTAACCTGTGATGGACTTTTCCTCCAGGGATATGATGAATTTTAAGCTGCAAGCACCTTGAGGCCAAATACGAGTCTCTGGAAAGGAGCACACTCGCCAGTGACACTAAATAAATGTGCCATGACTAGCAGATGTGATGGCAGGAAAAAAACAACTCTGTGTGTGTGTGTGTGTGTGTGTGTGTGATGGATTCCTCATTTCTCTCTCTTGCAGCTGCTACTAGAGATGGGCACGAAACGAGCAATTTTTGTTTTCATTTTCGATTTTTTGTTCCGTTATGTAACGAAACGAAAAATGAATTTTGTCTCCAAAATAAAACGAAACGAACCAAAACACCAGAAATTTTGTCGTGTGTTTCGTTTTCGTTGCGGCAAATACATTGAACTGTAATGAATGCTAACAAAACAGCAATTTTTCATTTTTGTTTTCATTTTTTCATTTCGTTACGTAACGAAATGAAAACAATTTTTTTTGCAAAAATTCACAAAAAATGAAAACGAACCGAAACCGACCCCCAAAACGACAGACGACAAACGAAACACCATTTTTTTGAGTCGTGCCCATCTCTAGCTGCTACCCTTATGCTCGATGTTCCATAAGGAAACAAGGAAGGTCTCTGCCTGCCGACACCTTGCCATCTCTTAAATGGCAACCGCAGGAGATGACCAAGGAGCCCGCACCAATGTTTCAAGGCCTCAAGCCAAACTGCGCAAACCACCACCACCACCCCACTAGAGATCGGCACGACCAGGAAAAAATTTTTTCCGAGTTATCGTTTTTCGGGACTGGTCCGTTTCGGCTCGTTTCCGTTTTTCGCGAAATTTCAAAAAATTTGTCATTTCGTGGTGTCGTTTTTCATCTGTCGTTATACTGGTTTAGGGGGGGTAGCGGGCTCCTGGAGGCACCTCTCTGTGGTGGGTGCCTCCTATCCTCACCCGCCAGCGCTGCTACAAAAGGGCATGCATAGCCATATGGATATGCATACCAAGTTGCAGACACAGCAGACTGGCAGAGGCACCCCTCTTTTTGGGGTGCCTTCCCTGCAACAGTCGGTGACGGTGAGACACAAGCAGCACTCGAGGGCATGGTTTGCATGGCACTGCTGCTGCAGGAGGAGTCAGCCAGAGCCACAAGTGACGGATTGGCAGACTCTTTGCACCTGCTGTGTCTCACTAAGAAGGGAAAGGTACTTGCGTGTAGTGCAATGCAAGTAGATCTGGCTTAGGGTTAAGACGGGTTAGCGCAAGGGCTAGGTTTAGGCTAGTTACGGGTGAGGTTAGGGTGAGTATTGGGGTGCACCTCTGGGTGCCTCTCTGACCCACTTAGAAGGACAGTGTACTGGCGTATGGGTTAGGGTTAGGCTTAGGGTTCGGGTTTGTGCTACGGTTAGTGGGCTTTTTATGCCCAATTGGCACATCCCAGAAGTCTCTGTGGTCAACCTGGCCAAGTGGCCATGCGATTGGTGGAATGGCTCCAAAAATCTGCATGGTCACTCCCATGGCCAGCCCATCATTGCGCAGGTGTAAAAAAATAAAAATAAAATAAAATAAAATAAAATCAATGGAGAGAGGACAGAGGAGACATTTTGTTGCAAGAAAATCCCACTGCTACTGTAAAAATTCTGGTAGTTTTAAAATAGCAATTTCTGCATGTTTCTGTGGTGCTTTGGTGTGTTTTTGGACCACAACGATATGATTTCAAAAAAGAGATTGCGGTCGCCGCCCCATTTTCGATCCCCCGCCCGCACCGCATGGCATGGCGAGACGAGAGCAACCCAGGAGGACAGGAGGGGGGGAGGCCGGGGACCCCCCCCCCAGAAACCACCCCTCTGGTAGGTGCCCTGCCCTGAGCCCTCACTCAGGCAGGGATATTTTCGCCTGCTTTTTGGGCCGGGAATCGGGGGTTTTAAAACTTTTTTTCTGTGCCGCTTGAATTGCGGCGGCCGGTGGCGAGTCCGGTGCTTGTTGCGAGCGACTACGACGAGGATTTCCCCCACCACCAGAGCAGCCCAGGACAGGAGAGGGGGGGTCAACCACCCCTCTGGTAGGTGCCCTGAGCCCTCACTCAGGCAGGCATATTTTCGCCTGCTTTTTGGCCGGGAACCTTTTTTTTTTACTTTTAAAAACTTTTTTTCTGTGCCGCTTGGCATCACGGGATCGCCGCGATGCCAGGAACGACAACGACAAATCAGACCCAAATTTTCTTTAGTCGGTTCGAGTTCGAGTTCTGGGGGAGTAATTGTCATTACCATTTCCGTTCCGTAACGGAAACGAGTAACGGAAACGGAAATGAGAATTTCGTCAAGTTGTGCCCATGTCTACACCCCACCTCACCATTGGTATCTCTCATTTCCTCCTCACGTTGCTTCATGAAGGTGAAATCTTTAATGATGGGTTCAGAGAGGTCCTCGAGCCGGCGGAGATCTACTTCCAACGGCTTGAGCTGGAAGATCAAGGCAGGAATCCAAACTAAATTATGTATGACACATGGTTGCCCAATTTTCCCATGAATACCTCCACTGCTGGAACGCTCACTGCCTCCCAAGTTTCCACAGTTGTAGAGCTCTGACAGTTAAGAAAACCAGTCAAGCTCCAGCCTGGCTTCCTGTCTGAAAAGGAAGTTGCCATATAGAATTTAAACCAGAACTATTTTTGCTAGATATAACACCACAAAACTTTGATAAACAAAATATATACTTAACATTGTATATTTTGACAGCAGCTAGGATCATGGTGGCTCACCGGACTAAGTCTTCCAAAAACTGTCGGCAGCTCGGCGGTTCGAATCCTGGGTGCCACACAGCAGAGTGAGCTCCCAATGATAACCCCAGCTTCTGCCAATCTAGTAGTTTGAAAGCATGTAAATGCAAATAGATGAATAGGTACCACCATAAAAAGCGGCATGGTAAAACGATGTTTCCTTGCAGCCATGCCGGCCATGTGGCCATGGACTTGCGTAACACTGGCTCTCCAGCTTGAATACGGAGATGAGCACCACCCCTAGAGTTGGACGTGACTAGCACGCATGTGCGCGGGGAACCTTTACCTTTACCTTAGGATCGTATTGTAGGAATACCTACAGAGGAAGACATAATTAAGAAGATTTGGGATTGTGGGGAAATGGACAGGCTCACTTTGAAGATTAAAGAGAAGGAAGATTCAGAATATTTTCAAATGTGGGGTCTGTTCTATCAATGTTGAGAAAAGAGACGTAGAGACTAAGGCCTCAATTTTTAATAACAAATGAATATAAGCGGAACCCTTGTAAAAGATTTTTAATAAGTGCAGATTGATTTTATTAATAGAAAATGAATAACATGTTTTTTAAAAAGAAAAATAGAAAAGGAAGTTACCAAACGTATTCTATAATTGGCTCCATTGTCCTTGTCAGATATTAGATAGGAAATATATATTGTATTAGACAGATGAGGCTTGTCTACAGGCGTTTCCTATATGTATTTAATTGATTTGCAAAATGGAGTCAAGCATGTAATGCTGAATCATTATAAAACCCAGGTGTACAATATAAATGTAAAGAGCAACACTGATGTAAGATTGGTGCAACAGCATGAGGTAACCATTTTCCTGATTGGTTATGACTAGGTGTGATAAAGTATAAAAGGACTCCATAATCTAGTAGACATTGGACTTCTGGTGAGAAAGTACCCATTTTCGCCATACTCTGTGTATTCATTGTGTCATGTTATGCCGCCTCTGTGTAATCTGTGAAGTGAAATGTTATTGCATCTCTGTTCTACTTGTATAAATGTAATATAGCTGCTTTTAAGAAACTCTGCCTGTTTCCCTGTTTGAATATTGTTTTCCTAAATTTGCTTCCTCTGGCAGATCAAATTGCTCAAACTCTGTCAAATGCTTTAACGGTTAAGAATTTTGTCCTGATATTCAACCAAAACCTGAGCCCACCGTTATGTATCCTGCTGTCTGGGATGATTGAGAACAGATCTTGCCCTTTCTCTGTATGACTACCTTTCAAACATTTGAAGTGTGGCCCTATCTTCCCTCAGTCCATGTCTAGCTCTTTCTGTCTTTCCTCATAGCGGGTTGTTTCCAGTCCCCAGATCATCCTTGTTGCCCTCCACTGAAAGTGCTGTAGTTTGTTGGCATCTTTCCTAAAGTGTAGTGTCCAAAATTGGACACAGTACTCAAGATGAGGCCTGACCGGTGCCTAATAGAGGGGAACTAGTACCTCCCTGGAGATGGAGATAGTCTTCTATCCATTTAGTCGTCAGGCTCTGGGTCATTTTGTGGATCAGTGCTCTCCCTTAGGGATGGGCACTTTATGAAAAATGACACACTGCTTTGTCATTTAGTAAGCCTACACAATGTTACAAAATGAAACGAAACAGCAAACAGTGTGTCGTCAAAAAATGAAACGTAACACCATTTTTTGTTTCAGAAATGGAACATTTCATCCTAGCCTCTTGATCCAGCCGTCTTGAGAACAGGAGGATCATTTTTAAACGCATTGATTTGTTTTCCTTCCTTCATACTCCTCAGCTGTTGAGATTGTTTATTTCCAATCTTGACCTGCCTGAAGCTAGCCAGGAGCTGAGCTCTTCCCTTCACTGGCTGTGTCTGCAAGTTGATTTAAACTTATTGTTTTCCTTTCCTGAGTAAGTAGAGCAGTAGAGGGTTTTTAAAAAATATATTTTCCTTCCTTGCTGTGCCACCGATAAACTGTTGAACTTATCTCCCTGATCTCTCTGTACATCAGCTAGTCATTAGGTTGCTAGCTTGCTTACAGAGGGTTCTTTGCTTGAAAGGAAATTGATTGGAAGAGGGTTTGAGGGTCTTTGATTTAGGGCAGTGAGCTCCCGGTTGAATAAAAAAAGGAAAGCTCCCCATTATTTATAGCCTTATGAAGCGTTTCATTTCATTTCATGATGAAAATTATTTTTTTAAAAATATGTTAACAGAACAAAATGAAGACTGAAATGAAAAGAAATGAAAAGAAATGCTATATTTCTATTTCATGCCCATCACTACTCTCCATGCCTGTCTATCTCTTACAGCTTCTTTTAGTTCCATCAAAGCCATTTCAATGAGTTAGGCCAGTGAGTCTTTTGGTGGCTCCTTCTTCTTTTACTGCTCACCAATCCCAAAATACTTGCATAGTCCCGTGTACCTGGAAGGTTTTGGGATTGGGGGAGTGGAGCTTTATAAATCTGTGTTACTGCATTTCTTCCCTGCTATTTCATGTTACAGCTCTCTCTTATTACATTCACTTGGTGGCAATATGTTCTCCATCAGGAGTCTCAGTTGCCCCCACCTCACCCTCTTGTCCTTCTGACAGCAGGTAGAGACATTTCTTTTTAAACAGGCTTTTAATAACTACATACTGCATTAACGCCAAGCTGGCCCCTAGATCTGGGTTATAGTATGGTTTAAGTGTGCTTTTAAAGGTTCTCTCGGTGCTTTTAGATGACTCGTTATTACACTATTTTAATTGTTTTTAATATAATAATATATTGTGTTTTTAACCTTACTCATATTTTACTTATTGGGAGACACTTTGAAATCTTTTATGGGTGAAAAGAGCTATAGCAATCGCATAAACAAATATGGATGCATACACAGAATGGAGAAATTTAGGGGGATGCAACTCATAGACATAACATGGAAATGTGTTTGGAAATGCTATTACATATTGGACCTCGCTGCCAGATGGGTGGTATAAAAATCCAATAAATAAATAAATAAATAAATAAATAAATAAATAAATAAATAAATAAATAAAT
>JAHTLZ010000017.1:1951483-1962584 GCA_023846285.1 Phrynocephalus versicolor
CACACACACACACACACACACACACACACACACACACACACACACACCTGTGAGCTGGGTATTCGATTTACCAAACTTGGAAGGATGGAAGACTTATTTAGAACTTTTCTATGTATATTCTTAATATGCTTAAAGATATCAGAATGTAGCATCATTCTTTCTGCTCACCGTTCTACTTTAGTATTTATTCATTGTTGCTTCCTAAGGGGGAATTGAACAAAAGCGAAAAGGAAATTCAGCTGATAACACTCCCATTCTTGCTTTTGTTTTTCTGCTTCAGACCCTGATGCTCCAGCACCAGTCTGAAAGTCACCTAGCTTGGTTTCTGCTGTCCCTCCCTCCTTCCTTCCTCCTTGTGGTCCTTATAGTAGCTGCCAAATCACTCTTGCTTAGCATTCAAATGAGATTTATTTGGATCAGCTTTGCCTGGTTTCCCCAGCATGGTGATAACGGATTTCATTCTGAAATGGGAGTGGGGGGTAGGGGAGAACAAATATTTGCATCCTTCCAGCACAGCATCCCAACCATCTTCTGATGTCAAACAAAAGGACCCCCTTGCCTGAAAGTGGCACAAGGATGGTGCAATGTGGTTGCACAGTAGAAGGAAGATCGTGTTAGATTTCAGTGGTGGGGATTGCTTTGAACTACAGATTCCCAAATCCTTGTTAGCCGAGATGCCCAAAGGATTCTGGGAGCTGTAGTCCCATAAAGCGGTGTTTTCCCATCTTGGGTCCCCAGACGTTCTTGGGCTGCAATTCCCAGAAGCCTTCACCACCAGCTGTGCCGGTGGGGTTTCTGTGAAATGCAGCCCAAGGACTCCAAGGCTAGCCAAGATTGGGAACCATCGGCAGGGGAAATATAATTAACTGGAACTTATGTAACGGTAGTCTCCAAAACCCTTACAAAGCTTTGAATTTGGCAAGAGGAATAAATGGAGGAGAAAAAGGAAAGGGGGGGATTTATTCTCATGTCTTTCAAGCACCAAGCCATTTTGTTTCAGAAGAGAGATTGTTGCTCATGCTCTTCTGTAGAGTACATCCGCCTTCCATAGACAAAGATCATAGGGTGAATTTCCAATACTTTCCCTGTTAAAAGACTCACACAGCAGGTGAGTGAAACAGATGAGCATGCTGTGAACCTCAAATTTGGGGGAGGGGGGCAGATGAGGTGCCTGCTGCTCTAACCACTAGCCTCCTAGGAGCTACCAGCAATCAGAGCACGGAGCTTCTGACTTGAGCCGGAATCTCAACCCCTCCCACTCCCCAGTCCATCATTTTTTCAGTGGCATGGGAAATACGCAGGCTGCCTGCAGCATTAAAAACACTCATTCGGGCAGCTGCCATTCCCCCTACAGAAATCCTTTCTCAGCTGCGGTACAATTCATTTTATGCCTGGACTTTTCTCTCTCCCCGCCCCCCCCCCACCTCCAAAACCCCTGCTGGAAGGAAAAACAACATGAGTGGTGGAAATGGAACAGTTTCCCCCAGTGCTGAGAGAGTGAAATTGGCAGCAGTTGCAAAACGGATGAGGAAAGGGGGAGGAAGGTGGATCAGGTATCATAAGAACATAGGAAGAGCCATGCTGGATCAGGCCAAAGGCCCATCGAGTCCAGCATCCTGTATCTCACAGTGGCCCCACCAGATGCATTTGGGAGCGCATGAGACTAGATATCTGTCTCCTGATACCACTCTCCTGCATCTGGTCCTTGCAGTACCCCGGTTTTAAGCCTGGAGATTACACATCTCCATTATGGTCTGCAACCTGTGATGGACTTTTCCTCCAGGAATCTGTCCAATCCCCTTTTGAAGGCATACAGGCCAGATGCCATCACCACACCCTGTGGCAGTTCCACAGACTAACAATGCGCTGGGTGAAAAAATATTTTCTTTTGTCTGTTCTTACTGTCCCAGCCCTCAATTTGAGTGTATATCCCCTAGTTCTGGTATTTTGTGAGAGGGAGAAGAGCGTCCCTCTATCCACTTTACTCATGCCCCACATTATTTTGTACATCTCAATCATATCCCCCCTCAGGCGCCTTTTCCCAGACTAAAGAGCTCCAGATGTTTTAGCCTTTCCTCATAAGGGAGGTCCCCCAGCCCAGTAATCATTTTAGTTGCTCTCTTCTGCACCTTTTCCAGTTCCACTATGTCTTTTTTTTGAGATGCGGTAACCAGAATTGTACATTATGCTCCAGGTGCGGCCTTACTGTCATTTTGTATAATGGCATTATAATGTTGGCTGAGATGCGGTGACCAGAATTGTACCTTACTCCAGGTAAGATAGTGAAGGAAGATTGCTAAAACTGGCTGACTTTTGGATGGATTGTACACGTGAAACCAAGTTCAACCCCCCACTGTGTCTTTGGGACAGGGCTGGACTTGATGGTCCTTGGGTTCCATTCCAGTTCTGTGATTCTAACATGATGATGATGATGATGATGATGATGATGATGATGATGATGATGATGATGATGATGATGGCAGCAGCTTATGACCAGAGCAGGAGAGTGCCACAGTCCAAATGTTGGAGTGGTACATTTCCCTGCTAGGATCATGAGCCACCTTTACCCCCTTGGAAGGCATATTTAAAACTGCCACCAGCACTAAAATGTTTTTAGAAGGCTTAGTCACTGCTTCATCTCATGGCTATAAAGACCTTTGCAAAGAGGGCCCAAGAGCCCCTGAAATAATAGTGTGTCACCGTCATTCTTGACAACATTCTAGTCCCATTTGCAAAGCGTTCAGCAGAGAGGCTGCCCAGCCTAGCTTGGAGCAGCATAGCAGCTAGTGCTCAGCTTCTGGTTACAAAACAGGAGAAACTAAATTTGGAAAGTCATGTTTCAGTAAAAAAAAGAGAGAGAGAGAGAGAGAGAGAGAGAGAACATACATTTATTGTTCCCAAGAATCCTAGTCAAGAGAAAAGGGCTCTAAATTCTGTTGCAGACATGCATTACAACGGCTGTGACCTGGTCTGTTCTGCTCTTAGAGAAAAGCCAGATGAATTATTAGTTAGAGGGAGGAAGAAACAAGATGTGAATTCCGAAAAAGCTGGGGGGGGGCAGGGGGAAGGAATATAAGAGTAGCAGCCTAAATGTAGACTTTGAGCCTTTGTACACGACCCCTAAACTCCGCAGCAAATGGCTGCAAGCTCCGGAGCTTACAAGTGTTTCCCCACCAGCTCCGGAGTTTGCAGACAATTAAGTGCGACCCCGCCCACCTAAGCACGACCCAGCACACTTTTCTTGTACCTGCTGGAGGAGGGTGAAAATCCCCAGGTCCGGATTTAATCTGGTCAGTGCGGGGCTCTCCTGGCTTCTGTTTGTGTGTTGTTGTTGTTGTTTTGCCTCCCGCCCCTTTAAGAGAAGGGGCGGGAGGGGAAAAAAAGCAAACAGAAAAGAAGGAATCAACATGACGGAGCTCCGGGAAGCTTCTGAGGTGAGCTGCATTTTTTCCTCTCTTTCTTCCTCCCTCCCCTCACGCAGACAGGAGCAAGGAAGTGCGGAGGGGTGGGGACGAAGGAAGAGCAACGAACCCCTAAGATCTCTGGTCTGGATGTAAGTGGCCAGCGGATCTTAGGGGGCGTGTGAAAAGGCCCCTAGAGAAGGCAAGAAACATATGCTTTGACAGTGAGATTTGACCCTTCCCATCAATCTCAGGGCATCTACATCCACAGGACAATTACCTGATGATGGGGAAAATGTGGATGGGTTTAAATAAAGACCTTGAGGATGTTGGGTGTTGAAGTCTACGATCTGTCCCATATTCTATCAGCAGCCTCAATCCTTTCAAGATGGGAAGGATTTTCCTCTTCTTAATCACTGTTGAATGAATATTGTTAAAGGGAAGAGTGATCCTAGTTAATATGATGATATGATAGCCCCACCCCCTAGGATGTGATCAGACGTTGAGAAAGGTTTCCGTCTAACTAGGGGCACTCCATGAAACCGTTGGGTGCTAGATCTCAATCAAATAAGAGAAAGTCCTTTTTCACCTAGAGGATCACTGGTCTGTGGAACTCCCTGCCAGAAGAAGTGGGGACAGCTGTCAGCCTTGACAGCTTGAAGTAAGGATCGGACAAGTTCATGGAGAACAAGTTTACCAATGGCTACCATTATGGATGCCTAAGGACAACCTCTGGGTTGGGGAGATAGGCAGGATATCTCTCAATGCCATTTGCAGGGAATCATAAGCAGGTGAAGACATCTGCTTGGGAATATCCTGAAGCAAATGGTGAGCCACTGTGTGAGACAGAATGCTGGACTGGATGGGAGTTGCTGCCCCCTGCCCCTCCCCCCAGTTGCCCTGCCACTACCACTAAAAGGTCATGCTTGGGTCCATGCTGGGCTGGATTGCCCATACATCCTAAGATCATCAGGAAACAGATGGCACTGGACAGTACAAAGCAAAAAAGCAAACCAATGTGTAGCCTGCATAAACTGCCCAGAGACTACTTGAAGTGGTATGGGACAGTATATAATATTGTGATGGGTTCCTGCATGGCAGAGGGTTGGACTAGATGGCCCTTGAGGTCTCTTCCAACTCTATGATTCTATGATTCTATGATTCTATAAATAGCACTTTGCTTATGTATCTCCTCGAAGCATTTAAAGCAGGCATGCCCAAACTTTGGCCCTCCTGATGTTTTGGACCACAACTCCCAGAATTCTAAGCTTAGACTGCCAATGACAAAGGACTGTGGGAGTTGTGGTCCAAAACATCTGGCGGGCCGAAGTTTGGACATGCCTGACTTAAAGCATTCCCTGGGCAGTTTGCAAGTAATTATGCAGGCTACATATTGCCCCCCCCCCCCCGGAAAGAGGGGGGGGGTACTCATTTTACTGACTTTGGCAGGATGGAAGGCTGAGTGAACCTTGAGCATGCTACCTGAGATTGAACCCTGTGTTGTGAGCACAGTTATAGCTGCAGTACTGCTGTTTATGCACTACACACAATGAGGCTCCAAACTGTGAGCTATTTCCTTATCCAAAAGGGTTGGATGTTAATAACTAAGATTGTGAACTATAATGATTTATCTATAGTTTCTCTCTCTCTCTCTCTCTCTCTCTCTCTGTGTGTGTGTGTGTGTGTGTGTGGTTTTTCTACCTAATTTGCAACATAAAAGATCAGCAGAATCTAATTAAGGAAGTCGGCTTTCTATTTAATGAGAAGAGGTTACTCGGGACTTTGCATCTGGTGTGTTTATGTTTCTACGAATGACACAATTACACAATTATATTTTTCTTCTCATCAGCAGAATTCCATCAATACCCGTCTCCACCCTGCTAGTTTTTCTCTGGCCACTAAAAGAATTGACATTCAGTTCAGACTGCTTTCTCTTTCTCATATTTCTTTTTTTTTCTTTATTCATATCATAGTGTTTCACAATTTAAAATTTTGGACGTACATAAAATATTCCTAAGGAGAAAATTTAAAACAAATCAAAATCTTAGAAATGATTGCCATCTGTTGTCCTAGAAGAACTGTTGGGTCATTTTGAGCATCAGCAAGTTTGCAATGTAAACACTTCTGGGAATGAAGGATTAATTAACTGTTGTGTATTGATCTGTACTTGCTTATGTTGAAGTAACTGCCTTCCTGTTCCAAAGGGAACAGGCCTATTGGTTTATTCAAGTTGCTGTATTTGGATCCTCAATCCTATTCGTCTCTGCCAAAAGGCAGCTGTATGATTGGTTGTAATTGTTCCCTCCAAAATGTATCTTTTCCTAGCCAGTCCTGGCTCCTATAAATGTATCTCCCTCTCCCCAGTCCCCAGTCTTGTTCTCCCCCTGAATAAAGAGCTGTTACACTAGAAGCTGTCTCCAGCCTGCTATGTCTAAGAGCTGAAATCAGTGCTGAAATCACTAAACCCCACATCACAACTAGACATGGGCACGACTCGGTGAAATTTTCGTTTTCGTTTTCGTTTGTCGTTTCTGTTACGTAACGAAACGACAAATGAAAATTGTGATGGAAATTGAACGAAATGAAATGACCCATGAAAATTGTGCTCGTTAGTTTCGTTTTCGTTACTGGCAGAGCGCAATGAAATGAGCTGTTTTAAATGTTAAAAATCGCCCTGGACATCCATAAAAACGCAGCGATAATTATTTATACTGTCTGGTAATACCTACCAGGGGGGTGGGGGTCCTTAAAACATGCATTTATGTCTTTTCTCAGATTGCTGTATTTTTTTTTCTTTAAGGGGAGTTGGGGACATTGACCCAAAATGGCTCCCAGATGCCTAATATTGATTTCTTGGGTATTAAAACACCCTGGACATCCATTAAAATGCAGCAATAATGTGAGAATTATTTGAAATTATTACCTACCAGGGGGTTGGGGTCCTTAAAACGTTTGATTTTGTCTTCTCCCATCACGATGTATTTTTCTTTTCACTTTAAGGATGACAAAATGGATGTCACCACTCCAGCCACAACATGGAGGCAAGCCATGTGATGGGATCATGTAAATTCTTGGAAAACTTCAACCAATAGCATGCCCAGGTTGCAGACTGTGCAGGTCTGGCAGCCACAGAGGGCATAAAAAGCTCTGGCAGCCCCCTGGAAATGCTTTAAAATCGCGCAAAAAGCGGGTAGAAACGACAAACGAAAAAATGAAAAATGAAACGAAAAATTTTTGAAAAATTTTGCGACAAACGGAAACGACCCGAAACGGACCCGTCCCGAAAAACGACAACTCAAAATGTAATTTTTTCTGGTCGTGCCCATCTCTAATCACAACATTAACCAACTGTGCCCCATTGCCAAAGGGATACTGAATTGCAATCACAATGCCTTCCTAACCTTTGGGATAGGTGGGATACTTCAGTTCCTCTTTCTAATGCAATGGTGGGAAGACATTTTGGAAGCAGAGGCAGATTCGCTGCTTTAGACAATTGCTATTTCTTGGCATCGGCTGTGCTCTGCTGGCCTCTGAGCTCACAAGATTCAGGAAAGACTTTTCAAATCTTTACAGGAGAGTAGAGATGGGCACGACTCAGCGAAATTTTTGTTTTCGTTTTCGTTTTTCATTTTCATTATGCAACAAAACGAAAATGAAAATTTTCCAGAAAACAAAACGAAAACAAAAACAAAAAATTTTGCCGTGTTTTTCGTTTTCGTTATGACAGACACATCACAATGAAAAGAATGCTAACGAAAATGAAAATTTTTCGTTTTCGTTTTGTTGTTTTTCATTTCGTTTCATAATGAAAACAAAAACGAAAAATGCACAAAAAACCCCAAAAAATGAAAACGAACCGAAACGGACCCCTTAACGAAAAACGAAAAACGAAAAAAAAATTTGAGTCGTGCCCATCTCTACAGGAGAGCTTTCTAAAAAGGATCCCGCCAAGTTGGACACAGGTACCTTGCGATTGTTTTCTTCCCCAGTCTCTGGGTGAATGTGGCTAAGATTCTGGTGTAGAGTTCCTCTGGTTCTGCAGGCAGGGGGTCAAATGCAGCATTTCAGGATTGATTGGAGATGCTGCTGACCCCTCTGTTTAAAATAGACTCAGCACCTTGGATTGTTGTTGTTGTTCAGTCGTTCAGTCATGTCTAACTCTTCGTGACCCCATGGACCAGAGCTCACCAGGCCTTCCTATCCTCCACTGCCTCCCTTTGATAGCTCTGATGAAATTCCAACTGAAACCTCAAGCAGATGCAGTGCCTCCATGAAACTTGGAAAAATATGGGGACACTCAAATGCCACCTGCCCCGAATCATCCATGGTGTCCCCATGCCAGGAGGGGCTCATCAGAAACTGAACTCCCAATTCTTGGCAGTAGACATCATTAGGCTTGATGAGATAATGGCATGCCATATTTCTTTGCTATCTTATGCTACACAAAAGGGACCATTAGATGATGGTGATAATGGGGACTGGGATAAAGATAATTAAAGGAGAGAGAGAGAGAAAGAGAGAGAGAGAGAGAAAGGAAGTGTTCTGCTTACGGTATATACCGCCCCACAGCGCTTCAAGCACAATTTAATTATGCAGACTACACATTGTGCACCCCCCAGCAAGCTGGGACTCATTTTACCTACCTTGGAAGCATAGAAGGCTGAGTCAACCTTAAGCTGGCTAGCTGGGATTGAACCCCAGGTCATGAGCACAGTTATAGCTGCAGTACAGCAATTTTACTACTGTGTCACGAGACTCCTTCCATCATTAGCTTCTATTTGGAAGATATTGTCAATTCCATTTGTAGGTCCCCTTATTTTAACCAGGAAACACTGAAGGAAGCCTTTACTTCTTTAGCTGAAATCTACTGAAAATAAGTTTTTAATACTGGCTAAATTGTCTGCATGGATAGATGTTCAAGCTACATTGGTCATATGCATCCAGGAATTTGGCGTGGCTCCATTCCTCCCTCCTGCTTTCACATTTGCCAAGTCCATCTGTGACCATTAGAGATGGGCACGAATATTAAAAATGGAGTTTCGTTTGTCGTTTGTCGTTTAGAGGTGCGTTTCGGTTCGGTTCCATTGTTCATGAAATTTTTCAAAAAAAAATGTTTTTGTTTCATTACTGTTTCGTTACCGTTTCATTACCATTTATTCCAATTTTAATGATTTTTTTTTTAGCATTTAAAGCCGCTCACTTCATTGCAGTAACGGCAACGAAACGCAACAAAACCAAAATCCCAGCCTTTCTGTTCGTTTCGTTTCATTTTAGGGACAAATTTTGTTTGTGATTTTGTTGCATAACAAAACAAAAAACAAACAACAAAAACGAAAAATTGTTCATTCCGTGCCCATCTCTAGTGACCATTGGTGTGGGAACTGGAGAAGAACCACCAAGTTAGTCTCAGCATCCATAGATGGGTAGGTTCTGGCCAGCTCTTCAGTTCCAAGAGGATTACAGAAATCCTGGATAGAAAAGATTTCAAGGGTCATTATTCAAACCTCAAGACCCTGGGTGTCATATCTGCAAAATCTTACAGCACTAAAGATAACAGGAATGAATACTCAAAAGGAATAACAGATATTATTGCAATCAAACGAAATCCACTTGAAAGAAATAACTTCTAATATAATGAACTGTATGTTATACTGTTGTATGCTGTCAAGTCCAATGTATAGCAACCCTGACAAGGTTGTCAAGGTAACTGAGATATTTAAGGAGTGGTTGGTTTTACCAGTTGAACCAAGCAAGCCTCCATGGCTAAAGGGGGATTCAGACCCATATTTCCTGAGTTCTAGTTCATCACTCTCTCCACTATGGGCTCAGTCCCACATCCCTTTAAAAGCAGTTTAAATTACTAGATAAACTGTGTCTAAAAATGCTGTCCCCATGGCCACTGGGGTTTTTGAAAAAAAAGAAAAAAGAAAACCCAGTAATGCCCCTTTAAGCGAGGTCTCTGTGACTCACCAAAGAGGTAGGGAATTTTTTGCCTCACTTTGATAATCCACCTTTTAAGGAAGCAGACGCCGTGGAACCACGCAGATGATCCAGGTTTCTTCTTTTTTTTAACTGGGGCCGATCGGCACTTTTTTTAAAAAAAAAATTCTTTTCACCATGCAGTGCCTTAAGTTTTAATTTCCCCCAGCCAAGCGGTCCATTTTTTTCAAATGCTAGCACCACCTGCTGGCCAAGGGGGCTGAACTGCACTTTAAAATAAAAAAACAGCTTTGGACGTGGGAACTCCTGTCCCACTTATTCAATCACATGATGGGACAAAGAGGAAAAGCCGACCTTCAGAAGATCAGCATCAAAACCCAGGTGAGATAGCAGTTTATACACAAAGTAACCCTCTATAACAAACTAAGGCTTGAAAGAGCATGCAAACACCACCACCCCGAAAAAAATTGTCACTGTTTTCTTGTGAAAATTTGTGTATTCTAAGAGTTTGTTCAGCCTCCACAGCTTTTGTTAGGTAATCTAGGTAATCTTTTTTTTTCTTTTTTCTTTTTGGATTTATGTCTATTTGCAAACCAGGAAATAAGAAAAAAGTAACATGAAAACAAGCAAGATTAAGCTGTGGGTGGGTTGTCTCTCTCTCTGTGTGTGTGTGTCATCTGTACACTGGCAGCTTATAGCTTTAAGTTCTTGCACCATGAATGACATTCTAAATTTATGTTTCAGCTTTTGGAGAATGATAAACCTCTTGTGAAAATTTCCCTCCGGTTAAGATGTTCCAGATGATTCATTACAAGCATCTAAATTGTTCCAGCAGCATTGTACGAAGCCAAAAAATAAAATAATATAAATCCTTGCTGAACCTTGATGCAATGATTCATGATAAATAAATAACAGAATCTTACCCTCTAGAGGAAAGCTCAGGAGGCATTGTGGGGAACTGAACTTTCCAGCCTCTGGCTCTGCAGCCAGACCCCCTAATTCATGGAGTGCCCCTTTCTCTCCCCCCACCCCACAATACACACCACCTTAACTAATGTACTACTGGAGAAATGGTCTAGCAATAATTAATGTTATGGAAAGGACATAAGAAAGCAATTTCCACTGCTCTCACTGAGAAACAGTGTGATGACTAGTTTGTACTTGAATTGATTTTGATGAGGTAGATATTTCCCAGAGATCCTATCGCTCCAGTGATATATATCCCATACTTCATTTTGTGTCTTAGATTTAGCCCATTATTTGATACTTGTAATTGGCCTGACTCACCAGAGCATCTTTGGCACTTTCGCTTCACGTGGTCACACACACACACCCCTGGTCTGGAAGGCCTGTAAGGTTGTCACCCATAATCAGACCTTTTTAATTGTTGGTCCCACCCTGTGGAACAAACAACCATGTGATATCCACCAAATTGAGCCCCTATCTGCCTTTTAAAAAGCTTTAAAGATCTTGCTATTTGGGGGAGTGTGCAGCGATCAGTAATGTAAAGTTATGTTGCCCCTGTCATATTTATCCCATCATCTCTTGTTATTGCCTTTTGCCAGTTTTTTTGTTTTTATTGTGTGTTTGGCTGTTTTATGTTTTATGTTGTTTTTGTTGTTGCTATTGTTTTTGCTTCAGTTATTGTTTTGTGTGAACCGCCCAGAGTCCCTTCTGGGAAATCAGGTGGTCAAGAAATGTATAAATAAATAAATAAATAAATAAATAAATAAATAAATAAATAAATAAATAAATAAATA
>JAHTLZ010000017.1:1977158-2021196 GCA_023846285.1 Phrynocephalus versicolor
TCTCTCTCTCTCTCTCTCTCTCCCCCCCCCTCTCTCTCTCTCTCTCCGTCTCTCTCTCACACACACACTTACTCACTCACTCACTCACTCTCTGTTTTAGGAAAAATTCATCATGGCACAGTTTCCCATAGGAATGCACTGAAAACCAAATAATCAATTCCGGTCTCTGAAGGGAGGGGATCATGCTCTGCTTAGATAGATAGATAGATAGATAGATAGATAGATAGATAGATAGATAGATAGATAGATAGATAGATGCAGCTTTGATATGGGGAGGGAGATAATTATTGCAAGTAAATAGTGATTTGTGATGTCTAAGGTCATGTTGATTAAAGTTCTGGTGGATTTTATGAGTTTTTGTAGTGTTTGCCCATAATTTTATCCTGTCCTTCTGAGTTCTGATGAGTGTCAGACTGAAGCCAAACACTTAGGCTGTGGAGTTTTCTGCATATATAAATTTCATGCGGTTTTTTTTGGGGGGGGGTGTCACATGGTTTTTAATGTGCAATCAGTGTCCTTTCTTCTGAGTCGTATTTTCCTATTCTGATTCCATCTCTACCTTTCTACTTTGTATTTTCCCCTTCTTTCCGGCTCTACTTTCCAAGCCTCTGTGGTGTTTAACCTTGGAAAGCTGCTGAAAAAGGGGAGCAACGTATTTTACTGCGTATTTTCGGGGTCCTGTTGTGGTTACAGAAGCAAATAAGTAAGCATTTTCGAGTGAAGTTTCTAAATCTAGCCCCTGGCGGTGGTTTAGGAAACTTCGCTGAAACTGCTGTCCATGGGGCGTAGTCGGCTGGGACCGGAATTTACTTCTCTTCGCAGTTAGCGCAGTTCACTGCCAGAAAACTATGCAGAAAATGCTGGTAGGGCTGCGGGCCTTACGACTTAATTTTTTTTTTTTTTTTAGCTCTGAGACCTTTCATGGTCCTGTTCAAAGTCTGTCTAGATGGAAAGATATTTGAGGACATCTGATGTTCCCCTCCTTGCCCTAATGGTAGAGCTGGCCCCAGCCTCGGTGAGGGGAAGCAGAGCGTTTATTGCCATGTGTTCCAGTGTGGGGAGAGGGGCAAGTGTTTCCAGTTATCCCAAAGCATTGTGACTACAAAGAACCTAAAGCACTTCCATTAATAAAAGTGTTTCCTGTGTGATGGATAAAAAATGCTGCATAATAACACAATTAAGCAATTGCACGATTATAATAATAATGCCAAACGTTTCCCAGTGCAGAGTTTCATTTTTATTTTTCCTAATGCACAAGGAGCTGCCTAGGTTAAAAAAATGGTGGTTTGCACAGCAAGAGTCATAAAGCTCAATCATATCACACCAACATTACAAACACTTCAGCAGATGATTAAGAAGATTGCATTTACAACCTGCCATCCAATCATGGGCCACATTGTTCCACAGGCACAGAGCAATAAAGCTGTATTTTTAACTTGTTCATGGTTTAACTTCTTCTTGCTTCTCTAAAAATAAAAGGAAAACAACGACAACAACCCAGGACTCAGAATCCATATCTTTTCAGTGATAGCTACTAAAAGACTGATATACCTAACTGTTGAAGCATTATCACCCCATACACCCTCTTCAAATGTCTCCCATCCTTCTTTTTCATCTGTGCATTAGCCACCGGGGAACGTTTAGCCTTACAAAAAGATGGCTGAGAGGGGATATGATAGCTATGTCTAAATATTTGAAAGGATGTCACATTGAAGAAGGGACTGGTTTGTTTTCCATGGCTTCAGCGACTAGGATGCGGGACAATGGTCTCAAACTACAAGAAAAGAGATTCAATTTGAACATTAGGAGGAACTTCATGATGGTTAGAGCTGTTCAGCAGTGGAATAAGCTGCCCCGGAGGGTGGTGGAGTCTCCTTCTTTGGAGGTTTTTAAGCAGAGGCTTGGATGGCCATCTGTCAGGAACACTGTAATGGGGGTTGCTGCATGGCAGGAGGTTAGACTAGATGGTCCTTGAGGTCTCTTCCAACTCTACGTTTCTATTATTCAAAAGGCATGTGTTCCATTGACCAAAGGACCATTCTGTCTTCGAGGAGGTCAGAGCAGGACTTATGGTGTTATTTGTTTTCACAAGAATACTTGGAGGCAGCTTAGCTTCAGACAAGGGTTAGAGAGAAGCACCTAGTGAAGTTCATGGTGGAGTTTTTTGGATTTGGAGAACTGGGTTATTTATAATCAAATAAAAAGCCTAATTTTTTATCTGATGTAGTACAGAACCAATAGATCATGTCAGCATCCCATCCTTCTTTTGAATAGATCATGTCAGCTTGAAACAAGATTAAAATACTTCTTTCAGTAGATCTTGTCCATCGGTTCACCACCGTGCGTCTCCATAGATGTTCGTCTGTCCTGTGGCCTACCAATTCATTCTCACCTACTGGATTGTTAAATTCTGTGCATCATTTCAATTTGTTCATTATCTAATTGTCAGTGCTGTGACCTGGACCCTTTGGATAAGAGGTGGGATGGGAATAGTGCAATTGTATGCATTGTTAGACCAGACCAGGCAAAAAAAAAAAAAAAAAAAAAACCTTTTTGGACTCATTCAGTTCATGGTGAACTCTTTTATATTGCATGGGTTTTAATGAGACACTGTTAACAACCTGTCCTTCAGTTATCCATTACAATTAGTGAACTCTGAAAGTATTTAGCTATAGCTGAACTGTGCACATTCCCATTTTGGAGGCTGTTTGATTCAGAAATTTCAGAAATGAAACAGATGTTTGTTTCCTTATTGCAGTCTGGAATCTCAAAGTTATTGAAAACGGTGCTGGCAGTAAAATGCAAGAACCTCAGTTCCTAATAGATTCAGCCAGGAGATTCTACGCCATCTTCTTCCATGTTTTGAGTTGCTTTTTGCAACAGAGGAATTCTACGCGACTCCTAAATGCTATTTGAGCCTGTTGGTGCTTTTTTCTTTTTCTTTTTTAGTGTTTCTGCATCACCAAAAACTCCGGATCTGCCCTAAGTCCTAAAAACTTAGCACTGTTGGACAACCTGCTTTTCCACCCCACATTTTAGGGTTCTTTCCAAAATATGTTCTTTTAGAAAAATAAATATATCATTGATTTAGGAAAGGTTTTTTTTTTACAGTATTGTTGCAGCAGTAGCATTAAAATTAATCTTCAGGTGGCTGTAGGTTTCTTTCTTGGCACCATGCCTACAATCTCTAATTACATTCTTGTTTCATCTTGCCTTTATAGTGTTGCTCAGTTTCCAAGAAGATGAAGGCGTGAAGCCCTGCTATTGATCGGCAGCCCTGGGAAGTACAAACAGTGGCCTCAGACATATTGCTCTCTCTAAAAAGCAAAATATGTTGCTTATATACCACCTCAAAGTGCTTAAAGCAGTGGTTCCCAGCCTGGGAGTCAGGACTCCTTTGGGGGGTCGAACAACCATTTCACAGGGGTCGCCATGAGCCAGTGAAGAAAAAGGCACAAACGGCTTGGGTCTGGAGGAGGGGAGAAGGAAGGGAGAGAAATAGTGATAGGTTACAGCTTGATAGGTTGGAGGGGATGTCAGTCAATGGCACCGGAGGCTGCGATTGGCTGAGGGTGCATGTAGAGGGAAGTTCTCTATGACCCCTGCAGCAGTGGCCTGCCCATGGGGGCTTGTGGTCTCTTCCAAGCAGGGCAAGGGGGTCACCACCACATGAGGAACTGTATTAAAGGGTCGCAGCATTAGGACAGTTGGGAACCACTGGCTTAAATCATGCCCTTAGCCATTGGCAGTGTAATTATTTAGGCTACACATTGTCCCCTGCAACAAATTGGATATTTAATTTATTGACCTCAGAAGGACAGAAGGCTGGAACAACCTTGAGCCAGCTACCCGAGCCCATGGGGAATGAGCACAGGTTTTGCGCAGAGTCTTGACTGCAGTACTACAGTTTAACCACTGTGGCTCTAGGTGCTGTTTTCTTCCTGTATTGTAGTCCAGAGGGCTTCTTCCTCCCAGCCTCAAAGCTCATAACAAAAATGAGAATGCTAGTTCCATCAAGGCACAGCGATTGCATTGTGTTTCGTGGGGCTTAAGCGAGTGCTAGGCTAGGGGGTCGGGGGTCTGATTGGCAAAAGAATCCTATAGATAATAAGTAATATTATTGGCAATAATCCACTCAGCAGGCTAATGGTGGGTGGATTATGATTCTGAGCCTTAGCTCTGTCTGCGTGAAAGATAATTAGAGGCTGTTATTTTTACTTTTGAAAAATGTGTTTTTAACAGAACAAAGGACAGCACAGCACTGAATCTGCTCACCCCAGAGTCTCTTGAAAACACATAAAGACTCTAAAACTTCTCAAGTAGATGACTGGGTAATTCTACAGGCATTTTATCCTGTCTGCTTCTGACAGAGAATTCAAAACCGAGATATGAATTTCACAGCTTCTTCACTTGAGAAAGAAACCAAGAAAAAGAAAATCTCCCCTCTCTCACTGCAGTGAGATTTCTCAGAGTGAGATTTTTTTTTTTAAAAAAAAATCCCCTGCAGAAATCTCAAACAAAATTTTGCAGGATTTGTTGGTGGTCGGTTGGTATGCTGGTTTGACAGCCGCGGACAGATGACTTCACAGAGGGTAGTGAACACAGCACAAAACATCATGGGTTGTCCCCTGAGTCCACTGGATGATATCGCCAGGGACTGCTGTCTTAGGAGAGCAAGGAAAATCATCAGGGATGACTCACACCCCGGTCAGCACTTCTTTACTCTCCAGAAGTATAGCAAGCCGTACCAACAGGCTAAAAAACAGTTTCTATCTGTGGGCTGTTCGACTGTTAAACGGGACGTGATAACTTGTGATAGACTCGTGGGGCTGGCAAGTTGTGCAGCAAGCACACCATGTGAAATCAAAATGAATGGCTTTTTAGTGGGATGGTGTTGGGGGGAGGGAGGGAGGCTCAGCCAATTTCATTGTACACTGGTTGTACAATGACAATAAAGGTTATTATTATTATATGCTGATTGTTCCAAAATGCACACACATCCAATTTTGCTAATTCTTAAAGGCCCATACCACAAAGCAGCAACTTTTCTAATGGCACGCTATGGCTCAAGTGTGCAATTTTGTATGAAAAATTCTCGTGAATACAAGACTTCTCACTTAGACCATC
Source organism: Phrynocephalus versicolor (assembly GCA_023846285.1). Lineage (NCBI taxonomy): Eukaryota > Metazoa > Chordata > Lepidosauria > Squamata > Agamidae > Phrynocephalus > Phrynocephalus versicolor. Next base: position 1,982,286 of record JAHTLZ010000017.1, read on the forward strand.
AGGACATTTCTCACTGACTTTGAAATGAGAGAAGAACATTCTGTTTCCTTTTTCTTCTACCAGAGTATGATACAAGCAAAGATTTAAATCCAGAAGAGTGTTCTTCTGTTGTAAAATTGATGAGTCCTCATTATCATCATTCCTCGAGTTTCCTGGTAGAAAAGTGACAAGACTTTGGATTTGATTTACTCTCAAGTAAGCGAGTAGAGATGGGCACGAGTAAAAAAAAAAAGGCATTTCGTTTGTCGTTTGTCATTTGGAGGGTCCGTTTTGTTTCGTTTCTGTTTTTTGTGAATTTTTGCAAAAATTCATTTTCATTTTCGTTCGTTTCGTTACCATTTCGTTACCATTTATTTCAATTTTTGTGTGTGTGTTTTTTTAAGCATTTTAAGCAATTCACTCATATTGCAGTAACGGAAACGAAACGCACAACAAAACTTCCGGTGTTTCTGTTTGTTTCGTTTCATTTTAGAGACAAAATTCGTTTGTCATTTTGTTGCGTAACGAAATGAAAAAACAAAAACGGAAACGAAAAATTGTTCGTTTCGTGCCCATCTCTATAAGCAAGTAAAGGACTGACACTTCAGTTGCTCCAGCTACATTTCAATCAGTGGTAAAATGCTGGTGTTGATGTTTCACTGACAGACTGAGGGAGACATGATAGCAGTCTTCCAATACCTGAAGGGTTGCCACAGGGAAGAGGGCATTGATTTAGTCTCAATTGCACCAGAGGGTATGACAAGAACCAATGGGCAGAAACTCATCAGAGGGAGAGCCAACCTGGAAATAAGGAGAAGAGCTGTTACAGCAAGAGCCATTAAACAGTGGAGCAGTTTGCCTCCCAATATTGTGGGTGACCCATTGCTGGAGATTTTCTAGAAAAGATTGGGCAACCATCTGTCTGGATTGGTATGAGGTCTCCCGCCTTGGGCAGGGGGTTGGACTTGAAGATCTCAAAGTTCCCTTCCAACCTTACGATGATTCTATGATTCTATGATGAGGGTTTCATTCCATGGAATGGAGAAGAAATTATTCTCCATTCATCTCACTCGGTCATCTATGAACCATCTTTTTCCGGTGATAGATCAACCTCCAGAGTAGAAGCCGAAGAGTACAGGTCAATGGAGAGAGGAGACAAAAAGAAAAAGAGACAGCAGACAATGTTGGATGGAACACTTTGGAGCTGAAGCCATGATCCACTTGACTCACCGATTTCAAGTAACTTACCCATCCAACTCACTGGACAGATATTTGCAGAGGAAACGTGGACTAGGACGCCCTGCAGGCTTACAACTCATCATTATCTATAGCCTGAAGGTACGCAAGCTGGAAATTGGCTCCTTCAAAGCAGTGGGGTGTCCACTCTACCAAAGCAATACTTGATCTTCTCCTCTCCCCTTGAAAAAAACACCAAAGAAGAAGCAACTAGACACTCAATGTGCCACTTCATATCTGGTAAGAGCAACCAGAAGAAAGTCTACTTAAATGAATTCAGGGTCTACTGTACTCTGTGTCTGTGAAACGCATTAGGAATAAGCATACTGTATGTTGCAACATGCTTGTTATATCTACCTTTTGCCTTACTAATTAATACAAAGGATTAGCTTTGGTTATTTACCAGCCATTGGTTTCCAGTCATTCTCAAACCAAGGGTGGTGGTAAAAACACACACACAACAACAACACAACTTCTATATTTCAGCCCCATCATATTTCATAGGAACAGCAAGCAGTGACACCTGTGGTGCGGCCATTCTTTCCGAAGCCCTGCTCCCAGAGAGTAAAACTTTACAAAACATTGAGAAACACAGCAGCCTATAGGCATACAGCAGACAGGAAGCATTCCGACATCCAGCAGGCCAGTACAAGGGGGGGAAATACATCATTTCATCAAGCCAAGAACAAGAAATATTTCAGCAAGGAGTCTGTACAAATCAAGGGTTCAAGAGGGCGTCTCAATTCCCACAGCAGGGACTGAGTACTGTAGCTTTGTTCTTGTCATTTCAAACTCCAATATCTCTTTTCTCTTTATTAAAAAAAGCACTTTTCTCAGGCACAAAAAGGAAAAATGGCATTCCACCCCCACCCCCACCCCACAGGCACTCTTTAAGGCCTAGTTGTACATTACATACTGATACGTTTAATGAAGATTTCTTAAGGAATCTGGAAGTTGAGTTGTGGCAACTGGACTTCTTTTCTTGAGTTTGAAACATTTTGCTGCTCCTTCAAGCAGCTTTGTCAGCCTGAGGAAAGTTAGTGGTGAGTAGAGATGGGTACGAAACGAACAATTTTTCGTTTTCATTTTCATTTTTTTTTGTTTTGTTACGTAACGAAACGAAAACGATTTTTTGCCTCCAAAATGAAACAAAATGAACAGAAACACCAGAAATTTTGTCGTCCGTTTCGTTTTCGTTATGGCAATACATTGAATTGCTTTAAATGCTAAAAAAATCACAAAAAAATTTAAAAAATGGTAACGAAACAGTAACAAAACAAACAAAAATGAAAATGAAATTTTTTTCAAAAATTCGCAAAAAAGAAAATGAACTGAAACGGACCCCCTAAATGACAAACAACAAACAAAACACCATTTTTTTGAGTTGTGCCCATCTCTAGTGGTGAGTCTTCCATTTCATAGATCACCTTGATTTCACATCCCCCTGGTCTCAATAGGCTCATGAGTTGAACAATGGCCTGAATAGGCTTGTTAGGTGGGCAATAGCCTGAATAGGTTCATAGGTGGACCGTGATCTGAATAGGCTCATTAAGTGGACAAAGGCCGAGGGCAGGGGCGTCCAAACTTTTTGCAAGAAGGGCCAGATTTGGTGAGCTGAAAATGTGTGGGGGCTGACCATTCAGCCGCATTTGGCACCCAGGACGGACTTTGTACAAGCCTTTAGGACATGCAAGGAGGCAGGGAGGATACTGCAGCAATGAAGCCAATGGCGGGCAGGCTGAGCAGGTGGCTGGGCGGATGGACGGATGGACGGATGGACGGAGACAGGGAGGGCAAGCAAACCATAAAACTGCAAGCTGACATCTCCATCCAGTATAAGGAGGGGTCAGCTGGTGGGGATGTATGACAGGCTGAGCTGGCAAGGAGAAAAGATTGCAGGCCACTCAAAATTTGAAAACGGGCCACATTTGCCCCCCGGGCGTGACTTTGGACATGCCTGGTCTAGGGTGTGTGAAAGTCCCACCTATGCAACCTTTCCCAACACGCATTAAGTATGAGTTGTTAGTTATGGCCTTGCTGGTGGAGGTGTGAAGTGTTTCTGATTTGTCTGGGGATTGATGAAAGTATGGCTTAATAAGTAGTAGATAGGTTGTTCCTGAGCCCCTCAACCCTGTTGAGAGAGGGGTTTTCAATACATACATGAATAGCTTCCCTGACCCCTCTCTCAAACCACCAATCTTCTCTGTCTAATGAACCTATTCAGGCTATTGTCCACCTAACAAGCCTACAAGCCTATTGTCCAACTTATGAACTTTTTCAGACCAGGGGGATATGAAATCAAGATGATCTATAAAATGGAAGACTCACCACTAACTTTCCTGAGACTGATGAAGCTCCTTGGATGAGTAGTGAAACCTTTCAATCTCTCTCTCTCAGAAAAAAAAGTCCAGTTGCTATGACTCAACTTCCATATAAACTCACCTGGATGACTGAGAATCTTCACAGACATATTTCCCATGAAAATCCGCAAAGTGAAGCATCTTTTGAGCAGAGAAGTGAGAGGAGGGTGCTTACTTCTCCCCCCCCCGCCGCCTGCAAATTTTCCTTTTCAAATCTTGTTCCCTCTGCTCTCCTCCCTCTTTGACCCATGTTTTTTCACATCCAAGGGTGGACGGAACTAAATGGAGGAAACAGGTTGGTTCGGGATGGGGAAACCAGGAATTCAGCTGTGGCGGTTGGGTGGCTGGCGGTGAATAGAGACGTAACAACCAAGAAGGATCACAGCCTTAAGCTCTGAGTCTTGACCCGAGGAACAGGGCAAATTAAACCACACTATCCTGCTGGCCATTCAGCCAGCACCCTGCCTCTGTTGGGCTCTGTGAGCTAATTGCCAATCAAGATATAGGGGTGATTTGGGGCAACTACCAGACACCACCAAGTTCCAATTGTAGCCATCACCACCACTTCTCTGCTCCTTCTGTAGGGGCATTGCTTCACACAAGAACTCTCCAAGGTGCTGCCAAGGGGGGTATGAGACACCTGCAGGGTCAAACCCTGGAGGCTTCTTAAAGTTATAAGTCGTCCAGAGTGGCTATTGGCCAGATAGGTGGGATAAGCTGTAAATAATAAATAAAATAAAATAAAATAAAAACATCCAGGTGCTCAATACTGTAGCCTCAACAGGTCCCTTAAGCCAAGGAGCACAATGTAAGTGAGACTGCTCTGTTGAATCATTTAGCATTTAAAAAAAGATTTAAGAATCATTTTATTTTTAAAAAAAAAAATAGTTATTTTTTTAAAAAAAAATCCTAAATATGATATAAGTAATCCAGTGTGAGGCATTCCTGATCCTTTGTAAGCTCACGCAATTGCAGGTGTGTGTGGCATAAAGTGTACGTAGGTGTGCAGATTTATGTTAAGTGTGCAGGCATATACATATGTGTAGAGGATTTTTGTGACAAGACTGTTGAATAGGAGGCCAGACTTTTCCCCCCAGAGGATCCTGGATGAAAGCAAATATCCTTCCCTGCTCTCATCTCATAGCCTTAAAAAATGAATTTGCGAAAAGTGTTCTTTTATAACACAAAGCTACAGCACTTTAGCTGCATAGAACACCCATATACTAGAGTGGTCTATCACTGGATGTCAAGTATGTATTCAACAACAGAGAGAAGTACCACTGCCACAATCATCTGGGCTAGATGGAAGCTGGTGTGCTCTGCCTGCCAGGTTAACAAATCTTTTGAGTTCTTACATGAATCAACACAATCCTACTAGAATCGCCATTTCACATCAGTTGGCCCTGCGTAATGTGAGCTTGAAATACATTTATTCTTTCCACTTTGACATTCAGATTGGTTTAACTGACAAAATGGTTTGTCTCACGTTTCTGGGAAGAACCCTTACTAGCCTCCACATAGCAATATAAAATAAATATACAGTATATTTTCACTCCCACCCCACCCCTTCCCCTTAGATCCCCTATATAGTTAAGTACAACAGCTGTCATTGTTTACCATCAAGACAGCAAAAAGTAGGATGAACCAACCTCTTCATGCTTTCATTCCTCCTTAAGTCATTGCTTTAACCAACGTGGGTTTTTGATTTTGTATTGTTTTTGCCCTAGAATCTATGCTTGGATTTTATTCCTGCCTGTTCGCTCACAGCTGCTGTTGCTGCATTGCGGAAAAAAAAAAACCCTTCCCAAGTGCATTCATCAGAAGTAGTTCACATTTGTCCGTGTGGTCTCTGTATGGTTGCTCCCTCAGAGCATTTCGAGGTCTCATGAGGAAAAAGCGATAGGCCTGCGTTCTGTTTCTTTATTTCAGTGCAGAAGACGTAAATTCCTCAAACTCACCACCAGGTCTTGATTGGGCTCCAGGGGATCCCTCCACCAAAAATGGCACCCTTCAAAGTGTCCAAAAAAAAAAAAAGGTGGAAAGGGACCCTTCTTAGACATACACACACCTGCCAGAATTCAGAGGCAAAAAGATCTAGCATTGTGTGGTCAACCTCTTCCCTATAAATAGTCTGAGGCATTATCAGATTCTCTCTTAATGCCGTTCTGTGATTCTGCGCTGAGGTAACTGGACTTAGAAGCTCACCAGGAATCGTCATGCAATACTTTCTCTCTTTACAATGTTTTGAGGAGCCACCAAAATACACCGTAGAAAGCAATACATTTTTTCCTTTCCCTTTTCGTTTCCCACCGAGACCCACAACATCCAGTTTGAGCCTCATTTCAACCTCCCGTTTCAAAGTCTGTGTGTTTCTATGGCATGTTCAGAAGCCTAGTCCACGGGTGGCCTTCTGAGATTCAAGAATCCAGCTTAATCAGTCTTGAAAGAGAAAGAGGAGTGTCCCTCCAATGTACAATAACTTTGCTTTCTTATCCTGTGGGAAGAATACTCTAACATGATTCTCCTCCTAACTCTGTGAGTCCCCAAGCCTGGGTCAAAAAAAGAAACACAATTTTTGTGTACCTTAAAGAGCCGTTATCTGTGTTAGCTCGGACGTAGGCGTCGTCGGGCTCTGCTGGCTCACAGGCACCATCGGAATGTCCACGCCTAGTCATGCCGGATTGTTAGTCCCATCTGAGTTCTTGCAGGCATAAGCCACATCCTTCGCAATGCTGCACATCCTGTTGGACATTTGCAGCTCTTTGCGGAAGGCGGAAGGGAAGCAGAACTTCTTGAAGCACGCCTTGAAGTTCTCGTCTAGGAAAGCGTAGAGGACCGGATTAAGGCAGCTGTTGGCATAGCCCAGGGCAGTGCAGAAGTACAAGATGGCCAACTTGACGTCATTATCAGCCTTGGCCCCAAGACACCGAACCAGGACAAAGATATGAACGGGGGTCCAGCAGATGATGAAGACGGCCACCACGACGAGGACGAGCCGAGCGATACGTCGGAGGTTCCTGTCTTTCTCCTTGGATCCAGACAGGACACGGACATTCTTCAGGCGCCTAATCATGAGGCTGTAGCAAATCGTGATGACCATGACAGGAATCATAAAGGAGAAGAGGAAGATACAGATGCCAAAGATGGGGTCCCAGTATTCCACGGGTTCAGGGAGCCTGATGAGACAGTCGATTTCTGCAAAAGGCAAGGAAGGAAGGAAAGGGTCTGTCCAGATGCAAACGCTGATGGACTTCATGCAGTTGGGATATTCTTAACACCCCTTCTCTTTTTCCAAGGGAGATCAGACTGGCCCACAGCATAACCCAAATGCAAACCTTATAAATTATTTCTGACACATTGGCTATAAAGGAGGACTGAAAACATTTGCACTAAATCTATATTGGTATTTTAAAACAAAACCTTTAAAAACAGAATGAATATAGAATAAATTAACCAAAGATTTTTTTAAAAAAAACATTCAAACAGGGAAAGCTCCTATTGACATATAAAGAGAAATGATAGTAAAATCACACACACACACACAGAGAGAGAGAGAGAGAGAGAGAGAGAGAGAGAGAGAGAGAGAGACCCTCAAAAACAAAAAGGAAGAAATCAAATAAAGGTAAAACATATAAACAAAATACCCCCCACCCCCACCAAAATGACTACAATGTGGGGAAATTTACCCCCTCCTGACACCATGACACTAGAGGTCTTCTTTCTCTAGTGAATAATCCGGAAGGATGGTATGGAAAACCATCCCCCCCAAAAATAATCATCCCCCCCAAAAAAAAACAAGGGGAAAAGAAAATTATCTAGGAGCACCAGCAAACAGTAAGGCAGCACAAGATGAAGGGCAGCAGGCAGGAGCTGATTCTCACACCCACAAGGAAGGAATGGAGTGATACAAAGAAAGTGCTCTCACTGGGTTCCAACCAATCCAAACCCTTTGATCACTTCAAAATTCCCACCCTTCTCCTCCAGGACATTCTGATTGGCTGCGGACTGCAGTTCTTGTGAAAGAAACTTGATCAGATCATGTTGCAGACGCTGGGTTAAGAAAAAGGTGACACAACGGTGAAAATAAGTGAAAGATAACAAAAATTCTGTGTAATATTTAACTAAAACTGCCTTATTTTTATGAGGCTGTTTCTCATAAACTGATGAGTGGCCACAAAAGTGTGTGGCGGGGAGCTCCTTTATGGCTTTTTTCTTTAAGACATGGCAAAAGTCTCAACCTACACTTACATAAGTCCAATTAATTTGGGGGCCTACCTCTAACTGCAATGGATTTAGCTGGAGTCTGGGGACATTTACAGGAAAGCCCTACTGTTACAAGCACATTGGAGGGTTTTCCTTTTTCTCCTTAATTCCTCGGATTGTTTTGGGAGTCTCGCTTATATACCCAGAGTGGCATTAAAGTCTCAGGGAAAAAAAACACGTAAGCTCAAGATTAGTCTGCACTATGGGTATTTGTACACGACCCCTAAACTCCGCCGCAAATGGCTGCCAGTTCCGGAGCTTACAATTGTTTCCCCACCAGCTCCAGAGTTTGCAGGAAATTAAGTGTGACCACACCCACCTAAGCGCATCCCAGCACACTTTTCATGTACCTGCTCTCGGAGGGTGAAAATCCCCAGATCTGGATGTAATCTGGTGAGTGCCGGGCTCTCCTCGCTTCTGGTTTTTTGTTTTTTGTTTTTTTTTGCCTCCCACCCCTTTAAGAGAAGGAATCAGGACGGCGATGGGGCGGCTTCGGAGGTGAGCCTGCATTTTCTCCTCTCTTTTTTTTCTCCCTCCCCTCACGCAGGCAGGAGCAAGGAAGTGCGGAGGGGTGGGGACGCAGGAAGAGCAACGAACCCCCAAGATCTCTGGTCCGAATTTAAGTGGCCAGCGGATCTTAGGGGTCATGTGAAAAGGCCCTATTTCACACTTGGCAAGCAGTCAGAAAAAGAAAGCATGGGCTCCTCGAGCCTTACAACGCAAACACCAACACTTGAGGGGTTTTTTGTTTTTGTTTGTGTGTCTGTTTTGTCACACCTGGTTGTACCATGAGTCAAAAGAGAAAATTCAAATTACAAACATCTTAGTAACCGGCCTACTGGGCCTGTATAAAGAAAAAATATATCCTATGTAAGTACTTAGAAATATAATACCTTACTTATATTTTAAACTGTGAATACCTTAGCAATAGGCCTACTGGGTTTGTAAAAAAGAACATTACCATTTATCCAATATATTTTTAATGTCTATAAGCCCCCTACCAGAACATATACTATTTATTTTACAGTATTTGCTGTATAAGAATAATAGATACTCATTAGTTGTCCCATTGTTTTAATGCAGCTAAACACAGTCCCTGAAGAAGATTTCCTAAGACGAAACGTGTTGGGCCTTTGTTACAATAAAGGATCTTTTTGCTGAGCATCCTGAGATTTGCTTCTTTTGACTCGTGGTTCCTTTGGATGCTCCAGTTCTTTTGGCTCTCTGATTTACCTTACCACTGGTTGTGCCAATGCTTGTGTGCTAGTGTGCTTCTCGGTCAGGCTCCCGGAGTGTTCAAATATGTGCCAACACTGCAGATCTGTGGCTCATCTTACACTGCAGAGCTGCACGCGGTGCTGCATGGGTAGTGCGATCCCCAAATTCTAAGCCTTAGCATTGGGATCCGATTGCCATGATCTCCTAGCAAAAGACCTGAACAATCCATAGCAAGGCCTTGGGAAATGTGCCCATTTAGATAAAGCGAGTTGGTGGGAAGATACCCATGTCACTGTAAGGAAATAAGGATGATGGGACATTGTGTGATTCTCTAAGCTGTGGTATTAACTGGACTTTCTTTTCTGCATTAGAGTCTGTTATCTAAAGTATGCGAAATATGGTCATAGCAATGCTCTTAAAGCATAGATTTGTCAGCTACCATTGGACACGGACAGTTAGAAGCATCATTTGATTGCTGGCGCTTGCTCGCCTTTGTAAGCCGCTTAGAGTTCGTAACAGAAGATAAGCGGGGTATAAATATAATAATAAATAAAATAAAATAAAATAAATTGTTCAAAGCGATCCTCAGCAAAACCATGGCTTCTCTCTCTTCTCTCCATCTTCTCCTCCAAAGCTTCCAGATGTCATGTGCTTGTAACTGTCCAATGGTAGTTAACTGCTCTCTGCTCTAAAAGCATTGCTATGACTATATATTTCACATACCTTAGATAACAAACTCTAATGCAGAAAAGAAAGTACAGTTAATATCACAGCTTAGAGAGTCATACTATGTCCCATCATCCTTATTTCCTTATAGCCACCACATTCTTTCCCAATGTTTTAAGGAGGGATTACATTTGCTGGACTAGAAATCCCAAAATCTCCAAGCCAGGGGATTCTGCAAGTTGGTTGTTTGCTTGCTTGCTTGCTTGCTTGCTTGGTTATTTACAAAAAAATAGCCACCCCACTACCAACTCCTTAATCCAACTCCATATTCAGCCTTTTCCTTCTAGACCTTTAAAATAATGGTTTCCTAGCTCTATCAGGCTGTGGTCACCCTGGAACTTTGAATCTATTTCTGTTCAGATGTTTTAAAAAATCAGGTTCAGGTTTTGTAGCATTTAAACTGGTGCACATTCACACACACTGTATGGGAATTAGTTTATTTCTGATGCTTTAAATGTTTTTGGCATCTACGCTGCTGAAATCACCTGGTTTGAATCAGTTTTAGAAGCGAGTTATTTTTAAAAGCCCCTGTCAGCCAGCTGAAAAAATACATCACTTTGCTACCCATATTAATTGATTTTACCCTTGAGTTGTATGAGAGATAAAATCTAAATCAATTTAAATGACACCTAAATGCAGTTCTTATTGCAAGTGTGACCACAGCCCATATGGAGGGTGCAGGTTTGATTCTTCTTCTTTTTTTTAAAAAAAAATCAAAACACAATGACTGAAAAAGGACATGGGATAATGTTAGATTGAGTGATATTCTTCATTTTGAAACTGGGGTAAAGGGTTTTTTTTTTAAAAGCCCCAAACTAACTCTCAGCTTACCTGTTTTTCAGCAAAACTTTTCCTGCTCATCTCTATTATATATAACAAAAGATATTGAGAATCTGGAACACATCCAGAAGCAGGCAACCAGAACACTAGTGGGTCTAGAAACTAAGCCTTATGACGAGCGGATAAAGGAGCTCGGGATGTTGAACCTAGAGAATTGGAGGCTGAAAGGTGAAAGATGACAACAAGAGATGGGCACAAATATAAAATTCAATTGCAAAATTACTTCAAAAATGGCTGGCTCGTCACTTTGTATTTGCACAAATCAATAACCCCAATGAATAAAAATTGATGAATTTTTAGCAATGTTTTTAATTCATCAACATGGTAGCCCCCAAGGCACCCGGAGACACCAACATTGCAGGGAAGCCTCCCTTGAGTCTCCTCTCCAAGTTTGGACTTCTGATGTCATAGTTATACTATATATCCCCAAAAAGGTCCCCAAGTTCCCCCAGCTACCTAGACTCCAAACTTGCAGAGAAGCTTCCTCTGCCTCTCCCCTACAATCCCTCCAAATTTGGTGAGCATTAGGTTTTTCCCAACCTGTTCCTAAACAACATTTTCCTGAGGGGGGGTTCACTTTGTGGGTGCATAACTCTGAAACCCAAACGTTACCAAACTTGGAAAAATTGTACAGAAGAGTTGGGAGAGGTGTCTCTGCAATCTCAGTGACTCTAGGTGCCCGGGAGTATTTTGGGGGGTGCATAACTCAGACACTCGGAACCCAAACCTCACCACACTTACAGAGCTTGTAGAGAGGAGTCGGGGGGAACTTCCTAACAAATTTGGTATCTCTGTGTTCCTCGGGTGCAATTTTATACAGTTTGAGAATTTTTAAAAAAAGAATCAACAAATTTGTTGAAAAATTCATAGATTTGTAATTTGTGATTTGTTAATCTTGATGAACGATGAATTAACATGAATCGCCATTTTTGGATTCGTGGTCATCTCTAATGACAAACATCTTCAAATACATTAGAGGATGTCATGAGGGGCTAGCTCCCCTCCACCCCCAGTAGGTGCAGAGATTAGAACCCAACTTAATTGAAAAAGTAGGAGATTTTGACGGAACATTAGGAGGAATCTCAAAATAGCTGTTTGACAATGGACCTGGCAACCTCATTGGATGATTAAGTCTCCTTCACTGGAAGCTTTTCAACAGAGGTTGGAGGGTCACTTGGCAGCGGTGTTTTTTTAATTATTTATTTATTTATTTATTTTAGTACTTATATACCGCCCATCTTCCGGAGGAACTCCGGGCAGTTTACAACATAACAATCAACAACAGCTTTGGATGTTGTGCCTCTCCATGGAATTGGATTCGGTAACCCTTGGAGTTCCTTCTAACTCTACATTTCTATGATTCTATGTTGATTCAGTAATTTTAATTATCTCACTCACCATCATTTTCATTCTCGGTGGAGCCCATCACCATCACAGGGATGCCAAAGACAGAGGCCAAGACCCAGATGCAAACGTTGACGAGCTTAGCTTTGTGAGGAGTACGGATGTCGAGAGCCTTGATGGGGTGGCAGATGGCAATATACCGGTCAACGCTCATCATGGTGAGAGTAAAAGTACTGGTGAACATGTTGTAGTAATCAATGGAGATGGCAATCTTACAGAGGGCATTCCCAAAGGGCCAGGAACCCAGGAAGGTATCTGTGCCTTGGAAAGGTAAGGTCATCAGGCACAAGGTATCAGCCAGAGCCAGATTAAAGATGTAAATGTTGGTTGCTGTCTTCATCTTAGTGAACCTGGGCAGAGAAAGGAAGACAAAAGAAGGTGGAGCCAAAACTTAGAGTTGCATGTATTTGATCCTTAGTACAATATGGCATTCTAGTACTTTATCAGGTATTTATCATTTCTGATTTCGTTTGGGATTTTTGGTTTTCAGCACATTATTTTGCATGTGGCTGCCTTAAATGCCAATGAGGAAGGCTGGGATAGAAATCAAATAGGCCTCCTGAAACTTTGGAGCCCTAAGGTAAGTAAATTTTGCTTGCATATTTTTAAAAATAATTTTGAGTGCATATTTTTTTTAAAAAAATGCACTCAAATTTACTTACCTTGGGGCACCAAAGTATCAGGGGTACCTTTCGAAAGCAATTTTAGGGAACCCCCTGAAATTTGAAAACTTTTGCGATAAAGGGGCTGAGTTATGAAGGTCACAGCTAACGACCCATTCTTGATGGGTTTCAGCACCTTAGGCCATTGTTTACCTTAAGGCCATGGACACTAATGTCTCCCTAACGAGCCTATTCAGGCTTTGTTCATCTTATGAGCCAATCAGACCAGGGGACAAGAGGTCAAGCTGACTATAAGAAGGTCTCTTGCACTAGCTGTATTCAGACCGATGAAGCTGTTTGGATGAACAGCGAAACGTTTCTATCTCTCAAAAAGAAGTCCAGTAGCCATGACTCAACTCCCAGATAAACGCACCTGGATGACTGAGAATCTTCACAGACTCCAAAGAGGTTGCCCCCTAGGGGAAAAAATCTTCTAATTGGAATCATATGGGAAATGGCAGCAGCACTATCCAATTAGAAGGTTTTTTCCCCCTAGGGGTACCCCCTTTGGAGCTTCATAATTCAGCTCCCTCGTGGCCAAATCTTTCCAAATTCAGGGGGGCTTTCAAGGACGAGCTTGAGAAAGCTCCACTGCCATTTCCTCTAGAATGAATTAGTGTTTAGTTTCATTTGTAATGAAACATTGCTTCCCTGATTTGTTTCATTTTGTTTCGTTTCATTAGCTAATGAAACAACCAAACAGCGTGTCGTTTTTCATATGGTGCCCATCCGTATTCCAGACCATTGTCTTGCATTTGAAAGCAGGCAAGCAGGGATGTGTTTTTTCCCCCCTAGCCCAGCACCAGGTTTCCCAAAGTGGAAAACCAAATGTACTTAGTTGTTTAGTTAAAAGATTACTTTCCAAACCATAATTTATAATGTTTTACCGCTTTACATCACCCAGAATGACTATCTGTCAGATAGGTGGTATAGAAGTTTAATAAACAAAAAAAAAAAAAACCCACAACAGCTTAAAACCAGTTTTTCAAATAATGATGTGGAATAACAATTTTCATCACTTGTTGGAAGCCCCAAACTATTCGGAAGTTTATAGGTCTAAAACAGCCTCTTGGATTTAGCCTGGAAATCAACGAAAAGCAAGTTCTAACTCTCAAAAAAGTTATTTCATTGGTTCCAGTCCAGATAGATAGATGAGTTCTATTCAGGTATTCAGAAAAGGTTAACATTTAAAAAATGAGCAGAGATCTAGAAGTTGAGTCATAGCAACTGTAGCTACAGTCTGACAAAGCTGTTTGGATGAGCAGTGTGTTAGATATTAGTTAGTGGAACTATGTATTAGACAGGTGTATAAATAAATGGTCTGTATGCATTTAATTGATTTCTAAAAGGGAGTCTGCAAATGTGCAAAGTCACAGTGACTCAGTCTAAAGGTTTTTTCTATTAGACTGCAGGTGAAGAGAATGGGCTTAAATGGGTTTGGCTGATGCAAGGTGCTGCAATAGCCACGATACAATGTGTTACCTGTATATAAGTGCTCTGTAATCAGTGTTCAATGGGCCTTTGTGAGTAAGGCACCCATTCTTTTTCTCTCTATGCCAGTGATGGCGAACCTTTTAGTGCCCGAGTGCCCAAGCTGAGATTCAAAACCCACGATAATTTTTTGCAAAGTGCCAATACAGCAATTTAACCTGAATACAGATGGCTGTGAAGGGGGCGATATCTAGTGCCCAGAGAAAGGGCTCTGAATGCCACCTTTGGCACCCGTGCCATAGGTTCGCCATCACTGCTCTATGCTATGTATTGATTATGTATGCCATGTATGAGGAAATGATGTTATGTTGTTGATTTGTCTCCATGTAACTTATCTGTGTATATGGGCCTTTTCACACGACCCCTAAGATCCGCTGGCCACTTAAATTTGGACCAGAGATCTTGGGGGTTCGTTGCTCTTCCTGCGTCCCCACCCCTCCGCACTTCCTTGATCCTGTCTGCGTGAGGGGAGGGAGAAAAAAGGGGACAAAAGAATGCAGGCTCACCTGCGTTTGCCGGTCCAAGCCTCCCCAAGCCCCGTCGTCGTCCTGATTCCTTCTCTTAAAGGGACGGGAGGCAAAAAAAACCAACAAACAGAAACGAGGAGAGCCTGGCACTCACTCCTTTACATCCAGATCTGGGATTTTTCACCCTCCAAGAGCAGGTACCTGAAAAGTGCGCTGGGACGCGCTTAGGTGGGCATGGCCGCACTTAATTTTCTGTAAACTCCGGATCTGGTGGGTAAACAATTTTAAGCTCCGGAGCTGGGAGCCATTTGCGGCGGAGTTTAGGGGTCATGTACAAATACCCTATATGGAATATAGCTGTTTTGTTTTAAGTAAGCTCTGACTTTGTCTGATTCTGATCCTGTCTATGTAATTGTTCAACAAGTATTTGCTTCCGCTGGCAGAACAAATTGCAAAATACAGTGAAAAGATTCAATCTCTCAAGAAAAAGAAGTCCGGTTGCCATGACTCAGCGTCCAGATAAGCTCACTTGGATAACTGAGTATCTTCACAGACGTGAGCAGAGATAGACTCCTATCTCATGCCTGCTGGGATCTTCAGATGAATTAAAATGTGCCGAAGAGGAGACCGTTTGCTGAACTTCTCCATGTGATTGTGAACCCTGATTTTTTCAGGATTCCTGATCTCAAGGCAGTGTGTGGAAGACTGACTTCAGACAGTCTTTTTTCACAACGTCAGAACTGGGCAGAATGTCTGGCTAGAATGCTCTTGCTGCCCGCACTTTCAAATTAAACCTTTTCCGAACATCTGGATCACAAGATGGTCTCTGAAACAGGCATCCGGCAATAGTCTGGCTGTCACATTTTGCACGAGCGGCAGCTCTGGAACACTTTTCAAGGGCAAGCCCACACAATAACGCCATATTGCACAGCCAAAATGGAAGATAATCAGAGCATGAGTCACCATGGCGCAATATGCCTTCCATAGGAAAAGATGCTTCTGAGAGGATTTACAGTAAGACATGAGATCAATGTTAACCAAAACCTGATATTTCCACTATACTACTTTAGATTCTGGAGGCAGAGATGTAGCTTTAAGGGACCTCATTAGGAGGAACATCTTTTTCCTCTCCCAGATCTGAGTAATTCTTTTTTAAAGCCATCTAATTTAGGGCTCGGTCCCATATCCCTTTAAAAGCAGTTTAAATTACTAGATAAACCATGTCTAAAATGCCATCCCCATGGCCACTGGACTTTTTGAAAAAAAAAAGAAAAAAGAAAACCCGGTAATGCCCCTTTAAGCAATGTTTCTGTGACTCACCCAAGAGGTAGGGAATTTTTTGCCTCGCTTTAAAAATCCAACTTTTAAGAAGGCAGACATCGTGGGACCACACAGATGATCCGGGTTTCTTCTTTTTTTTAACTCATAGCACCAACCGGCTATTCCCGGGGCCAATCAGCGCTGTGGTTTTTTTAAAGTTCTTTTCACCTTCAGAGAAACAGGAAGCTCCATGTGGTGCCCTAAGCTTTAATTTCCCCCAGCCAAGTGGTCCGGTTTGTTTCAAATGCTAGCGCCACCTGCTGCCCAACGGGGCTGAACTGCACTTTAAAATTAAAAAACAGCTTTGGACATGGGAACTCCTGTCCCACTTATTCAATCACGTGATGGGACAAAGAGGAAAAGCCAGACTTTCAGAAGATCAGGATCAAAACCCAGGTGAGGTAGCAGCCTTTGGTAGCATCCGTAGCAACAGAAAATGCGGAGTCCAGGACTGCCCCACCTCTGCTGTCTTTCCAGAAACAGGCAGACCTTCCTCTTCAAGCAAGCTTTCTCTGAATGATGGACTACCTATTACGTGACTTTTAGATGGATTATCCTGCATGATTGCATTGACTGATCTCATAATTATTATTATTATTTATTCAATTTATATACCGCACATCTGGCAGAAAGCCACCAGTGTTTTCAGGGTTGTGTGCTAAGCCCCTTTCTCTACTCCTTGTACACACATGACTGCACCCCACTGTATAACACCAACACAATCGTCAAATTTGCAGACGATACAACGGTGGTGGGACTCATTAGCGAGAACAATGAGTCTGCTTATAGGAAAGAAGTACAAGGGTTGACACAGTGGTGTAAAGAAAATAGTCTTATATTTAACACCAAAAAACCCTAAAGAACTTATAACTGATTTTAGGAGGAAGGGAGATGTACATGTACCACTGTACATAAATGGTGAGGAGGTGGAGAGGGTTGGTAGCTTTACATATCTGGGCACTTTCATCTCAGATGACCTCTCGTGGACTGCCAACACCAACATGGTTGTGAAGAAGGCACAGAAGAGGCTGTATTTCCTGAGAATGCTCAGGAAGATGAATTTATCTCAGCAACTACTTCTGTCCTACTATCACAGCACCACTGAGAGTGTCCTAAATTATGGCATGCTATCATGGTATGGGAGCAGCTCTGTAGTGGACAAAAAGCTCTACAGAGAATAATTAAAATTGCCCAGAATGTTACTGGGCTCCAGCTACCAACCCTGCATGACATCTTTACATCTCGCTGTCTGTGGAAGTCACACAACATTCTGAGAGACTCTTCTCATCCTGCTCATAATTTCTTCAAACTGTTGCCTTCTGGCAGAAGATACAGAACAATTAAAACTCAGACCACACGTCTTCTGAACAGTTTTTATCCCAGAGCTAGAATTGCACTTAATAAGGAACTTAAGGACTACCAGCAGCCAGCACTTGGAAAGTACTATCCAGCCAGTTGTGTAAATGCTTGTGTTTTTTGGGGGGTGGAGGGTGGGGGGAGTGTTCAGGGATTTTTTAATGTGTGTGTGCTGAGGGGATTTTTTTAGTGTGTGAGAGTGTTCAGGGATTTTGTGTGTGTGTGTGTGTGTGTGTGTGTGTGTGTGTGTGTGCGCGCGCGTGTGTGCGTTGAATCTGGTCTCTGTGTGTCTGAATTTCGTTGTATGTGTATACTGTGTATATATACACAATGACAATAAATTATTATTGTTGTTGTTTTCCATCTTAGTTTCCATCACTCATAATGGATTTTCCTTTGTGTATTCTTGGTAGTTCTTATTTATTTATTTATTTATTCATTCATTCATTCTTTCTTTCATTCATTTCAGTGTATTTTTACCCCGCCTTTCTCCTTGGAGAAAAATCTTTAATGTTACCTTTTAATGTTGTAAGGTGCCTCTTCTAATTCCTTGTTTTTAACTTGAATATGTTTTGAATGTTCTGGGCTGTATATTGTCTCTCATTATTGTAAGCCACCTTGGGTCCTTTTCCAAGAAGAAAATTGGTGTATATATTCCAAATAAATAAATAAATAAATAAATAAATAAATAAATAAATAAATAAATAAATAAATACAATGAACTGTTGCACATCACATCAATTTTAGCAGAAAAATCATGCACTGAAATGTTTAGCTCAGGAAAATGTGCCTTCAAATCTGCATGATAGAAAACCATGTATGATAATTAGCTTGAATTGTCAATTGTGTTGAACGTGAAGACTACTAAAGAAATAAGACAAAACAGACACGATATTAAATATGTGGACAAAAGCTAATTTTCAAGATGCCAGAGTTGAGAACTTGTACTGTGCTGGGACAAGCAATATCTCAGAAAACCTCATTCGAATGACCCACTGACTGTTCGGTATAGCTTGCACTTGAGAGTAAACCTGCAAATGCATAAATGCTCAGGTTGCTATCTCATTTTTCAGGCACGAGTGATCTCACCTGCCACTGAAATTAATATTCACAAACATCATTTGTGGCCTGTTTGGTTCCTCCCAGCCAGCAGCAAATGAAATGTTGGCATTCAAATCTGCATTCGTGGTTTCAATGTTTCGTTTCATCTCCCAGATCTGCAGCTTGGAGTATTTAGGGCTTGTCAAAATTTCTGATTGTTTTGACAGGCTTCAGATCTAAGAGCTCTTAAGCTGCCAGACACCAACACTTTCTTATTTAATTTTAGAATGTTGTCACATGATAAGCTCGGTTACTTGACAATGTTTAAGCATATTCAGATGCTGAATATCTGAGGAGGTATTAGTCATTTCTAGAGATGGGCACGAACCACTGGTTCGTTTATCGCTGGAGCAGGTGTTTGGCACTTCAAAGCTCCGCCTCCTCCAGTGGGCGCCCACTTAGAGGCAGTGGCTCTGCTTCCCTGTCCCGCCTCCTTGGGGTGCTACTTCTGAGAGAGCACCCAGCAGAGAAGGTGGAACTTTGAAGTGGCACGCATCAGTGCTGGCTTACCTCTTTTACAACTGTGTGTATTACTGCTTTTCAAATTAGTAATAGCACCATGTCACTATTAATTGCTATCTATCAGTAATAAAACATGATGTTGCTGTTTTAACAATGAATACATAAGGGGGCACTAATTAGATATAGGAACCATAACCTGCTGAAGAAGATTTTTGTTTTAGATTATTTGGGTTTTTTTCAAATCTCCCCCCCCCCAAAAAAAACTTAAATTTTTCCCACCCCCTTCTGGTTAATTTTAAAAAGCTTTTGCTATTACAGTGTTTTTATATGAGATAAAGTATATACCAATTTAAATGGGAGTTGAGGGATAATATATGTACATTTGTGACTGAGCTTTATATAGGTGTGCAATCAAAATTCCACGCTAAATGTTAATGACACTGTAATAATATAATTCGTCTTTTGATGTTTAGGGAAAGATTTATATTTGAAATTTGCAGCCTTAACCTTTATTTGATAGCTCACTCTCTGATTGCTGAAATTAGCTTGACATTTCAAGCATTTACAGGATGTTGCTTTGGTTCCTGGCCAATCAAATGTCTTAAGAATGTCAAACAATATCATATATATATGTATATATACCTCCCTACCTCCCTCTGTGTGTGTGTGTGTGTGTGTGTGTGTGTGTGTGTGTGTGTGTGAACAAGAGAGAGAGAGAGAGAGAATGAATTTGCAATTCTAAGTTTTCAAATTGAAAAATGAAGTACGGGGGATTCGTTCCAAGCCCACCCTCAAGTGTTGAAAAAATGCATATTATAGCAAACACTATTTTATACATAGCTTCCTGTTAGCTCATTCTGGTTATTACATCATAGAAATGTATTTCTCTAGTGAACAGGAAAGGATCCATAACATGTCCTCTATCTCCCTCTGGTGGCCAGTTCTGGTAACTTCATCTTTAGAAATAGATGTTGATAGCATTTTTAATATATAATTTTTTTTCCGAGCGTGGATAAATGAAGCAATTGATATTGTTGTAAAAGATAAAGGGCTCCTACTGTTGATCATTCATATGAATCCACACATTGATAAATCAAGAGTGCCGTTCAACAAGCTCCTTCATGCTCACCATCATCTCTTATCCTCTTCACCCTCTTTCTACCTTCACAAGTTTCGGGTATTTGGCATTGACCATGAATATCAGTGCGCAAGATGGTTCCTATCATGTGTGCTATTGCATATGATTTGTTGTTGTTGCTGCTGCTGTTGTTGTTGATGATTTATTTATTTGTTTGTTTGTTTGTTTGTTTGACTTTTATACCACCCATCTAGTCCTAGGGCTAGGTTGGGTGTTTTGCAACTAGAAAAGGGCACAAAATAAACTTTTGGTTCATTTCATTATTCATTATCCATTTCGTTATGTAACAAAACGAATAACAAACTGCCCCCTCTAAGACAAATGAAATGAAATTTCATTTTGCTTCGTTTCGTTTGCTGGTGTCTCCTACCTGGGTCCTGGAGTTCTCCTCTTCCTGGTCCAGTCCTCCTGGCTGCAGGTAGGGGCCTCCGGGGTGGGTGGGGGGGGAGCTGACCGGTCCGCACTTGAATGTTCTTAGGCTGCATCCAAAATGAAGGGAGGGAGGTCTTTTTATTGCCCTTGTCCTTCCAAAGACATGTCATGGCTCACTGACACACATTCACACCTCTCCTCAATGTGGCTCATCAAGGCCAATGGACCCTGTCTTGCCAGCAAAGGGGGAGGGGGTTGGTGCAGAAAGCCCATGCATTTCATTTGGAGATTGGGACAGAATTTGCTGGCAAGGCAGGGGCGATTGGGCTCCGTAAGCCACATTAAGGAGAGGTGTGAATGTGTGTAACGTGAGAGTCGTGACATGTCTTTGGAAGGACTGGGGCAATAAAAACACCTCCCTCCCTTCATTTTGGATGCAGCCTAACAGCATCCAAGCTCCGAGCCTCAACTAAGAAAACTGCCTGGCTTTTTTTCCATCTTCCCAAGGAACTTACATCTAAGAAATAACTCCTGGCCAATCCATCTTTTGCCATGCTATAACCTATCGGTACTACTCTGCCATTGTACAAAACAATAATAAGGCCGCACCTGGAGTATTGTGTACAATTCTGGTCACCGCATCTCAAGTAAGACATAGTGGAACTGGAAAAGGTGCAGAAGAGAGCAAGAAAAATGATTACTGGGCTGGGGGACCTCCCTTATGAGGAAAGGCTAAAACATTTGGGGCTCTTTAGTCTGGAAAAAAGGCACCTGAGGGGGGGATATGATTGAGACGTACAAAATAATGCAGGGCATGAGTAAAGTGGATAGAGGGAAGCTCTTCTCCCTCTCACAAAATACCAGAAGTAGGGGACATACACTCAAATTGAGGGCTGGGAGAGTGAGAACGGAAAAAAGAAAATATCTTTTCACCCCAGTGCGTTGTTAGTCTGTGGAACTCCCTGCCACAGGAGTTAGTGATGGCATCTGGCCTGGATGCCTTCAAAGGGGGGGTGGACAGATTCCTGGATGAAAAGTCCATCACTGGTTACAAACCATGATGGAGATGTGTAATCTCCAGGCTTAAAACCGGGGTACTTCAAGGGCCAGATGCAGGGGAGTGGTATCAGGAGAAAGATATCTAGTCTTACGTGCTCCCAAATGCATCTGGTGGGGCCACTGTGAGATACAGGCAGCTGGCCTAGATGGGCCTTTGGCCTGATCCAGCATGTCTCTTCTTATGTTCTTATGGGGTTTCGCCCTCAAAATATTAGCAACGTTTTTGTGAATTTTCTAGTAGCCTAAAGGTATCACCTGTTCCAATTTTGTAGATAGTTTTGGAAAAGTTCCTTTTTGAGCTGGTGGCACTGAGATATTCCCAATCAGTGTAGCTAGTGTCTGCATCCTCCTGAATTCTCTAAACAGCAAACTCCTGTAGGCCCACATCAAAAATGTCCTGACTTAACCATCATTCATCCAGTCACTCACTTTGTTAGTGTCCATGATTTGCACATTCTTTCTTGCACTTCACGGACACCCAGCGATTAATATCAGCTCACCTGCTTCTAAACTGTTCTGGACTCAGCATTCTGCGAGGAACATGTTGCTTGACCTTGATCTAAATAGATGGCTTTTTTGCATTACTTGGACCAGATGTCAGGAAGCTAATCTAGGATTTTTCTCATTTATCACTATATGTCATCATGCCCCTGAATATTTTAATGCTGATCTGTAAAGCATCCAAGAACTAAATGGACCTGCCATGCCTCCCTATTACTTTGCCTGATGTTAGAACAAGATTTTCTTCATTGCCAGACATGAAAGAGGAGTAAGTTCAGCACTGGAGCACTTACCAGCCCCCAAGATAATTGGTTCCGTTGTCATACTGATCTAACAGTCAGGAAGCTTCAGTGGCTCCTACCAGATGGGTGATAGGAGCCATTACAAACACAGGCCATAATCAGAACACAGAAATAGCAGAAACTGCCTTAGAATGGGTCAGACAATTGTTCTATCTAGTCTAGTGCCCCCAATTTTGACTGCTAGGGTTGCCTTTCCAAGGATTCGGGCTGGGTTCTTTCCAATGACGAAAGACTAGCCTAAAGGTATCATTTGTTCCACATTTGTAAGTAGTTTTGAGGTACACTAGTATTATCTGGGAATCTGCATTGGGCGAGGGAAAGGGTGCTACATGTTTTCTCCAATATTTTACAACCAGCTCCTTTAATAATAATAACCTTAGAACAGCAATGCTGGATGGGACCCCAGGGATCAAATATAAGAACATAACAACATAAAAAGAGCCATGCTGGATCAGGCCAAAGGCCCATCTAGTCCAGCTTCCTGTATCTCACAGTGGCCCCACCAAATGTGTCTGGAAGTGCACAAGACTAGATAGCTGTCTTCTGATACCACGCCCTTGCATCTGGTCCTTGAAGTACCCTGGTTTTAAGCCTGGAGATTACACATCTCCCTCATGGTTTGTAACCTGTGATGGACTTTTCTTCCAGGAATCTGTCCCTTTTGAAGGCATCCAGTCCAGATGCCATCACCACATCCTGTGGCAGGGAGTTCCATAGACTAACAACACGCTGGGTGGGAAAAATATTTTCTTTTGTCAGTTCTCACTCTCCCAGCCCTCAGTTTGAGTGTATGTTCCCTAGTTCTGGTATTTTGTGAGAAGGAGAAGAGCATCCCTCTATCCACTTGACTCATACCCTGCATTATTTTGTACGTCTCAATCATATTCTCTCCAATATTTTACAACCAGCTTCTAGAACAGCTAGCCTTAGAACAGCAGTGCTGGACGGGACCCCAGGGATCATTGAGTCCAGACTTGATCAGGAAGGCCCCGGGGAGAATCAACCTCCCAGCCTCTGGCTCTAAACCTCCGAGCAATCCAGCAGTTCCCCTCTAGGGATGGGATAAAAGTTTGCTAAATTAGTTGTTCTCGATGAGACAGTCTAGCCGCTACCACACTTCCTTGAGCAGCCAATTTTTATTTTGCATCGCCTTATCTCCTCCCACAGGCACGTGGTCGCTACAGCGGTTCGGCAGTCCGCACTTCAGCAGTTGGTTAGCAATCGGCTTCCCCGTTCGCACTTGGCTGAACCGCTTTAAACTACGACAGGGAAACGGCAGGAACAGGGGGGAAACCGAAAAAAGGTGACGTAGTATGTCCGCACATACGACCAAATCTCTTTAAAAGGGGGTGCAGGAACTGATTTAAAAAAACACCACCGCCAGTGCTCATCGCAAGAAAAACCGACGCAGCGACCAAAAAAGGACGTAGCCAAGGGGTCTCTTCAGAAAAAGTGATTTGAAAAGTGGACAGTGATTTTTAAGGCGATTTGTCTTTAAGGAAAAGGTGCTTCAAATCTAAAATGCGGTAGCAGTCAATTTATGCCAACCCATTGAGATGGCCAGCTAAGACTTCACTAAGATTCCTTGTTTCCAATGTAAAAACACAATACAGTGGACCCTCGTATAAAAACAGTTTGTATAATATAAAATCTGTACAACATAAAAAACTTCCGGAGATAGGGGACATTTGCTTAACAGAATTGTCTATATAGAGGGCGAATCCGTACAACATAAAAATGGTCGCGATTAGGGCTTACTCTCTTTTCAATGCATTCCTATGGGAAATTTGTATAAAGGAAAATTTGCTTAACAGAA
Organism: Phrynocephalus versicolor; assembly: GCA_023846285.1. Lineage (NCBI taxonomy): Eukaryota > Metazoa > Chordata > Lepidosauria > Squamata > Agamidae > Phrynocephalus > Phrynocephalus versicolor. The sequence goes on from JAHTLZ010000017.1 coordinate 2,006,359, forward strand.
TTTTATTTGGAATGGATTAATTCCTTTATACAAGGTGCCACTGTACTGGGAGCTTTTTCCTCCCCCCCAAAGGTCCCCCCCCCCCAGTTTGTACAAATTGCCTCTGAGCAAAAAGCCGGGACGTCTTATGAAACCTGCACACATCCCCACGGAGCAAGTACAAAACGACTTGATGACTGTTCACCAACGATGCAAGATCTTTCCAGGTTTTCTAAGTATTGGGTACTCAGATTTGGTTTACTAGTTTCTTTTTCTAGAACGACATAGCATGTAGCAAGGCTCTCGTCCTACAAGGTACAGTGGGTTTTGAACTTCCAACCTCTGGTACCACCGCCAGGAGCTCCAACGGATGATTTCCCGCTGTTGACCAATTTGGTCTGATAGCGCTCTCATGAATGTGAAAATATTCTATGTGTTTGCCAGAAGATGAGTCACTACCTGATGGGTCAGGAGAAAAAAAATGTTGTGTTTTCGTGCACTGGTTGAGCGTCCAGTCTGAGAACAACTTATTTAATTACAATCAATTATACACGGTCGAAGACTATATAGATACTATCAATAATGTGTTGAGTTGGGTTCTGTTTCTGCAGTTGCTGTTTGCCACGAGACCTCTACTCTGACCACTATACGGCAGAAAACGAGTTGAGAAATAATTGCAGGCTGGAAAAAGGAGCTCAGCTGAATCCTAAACTAACCCCATCCTCTCTCTAAAACACAAAGAATCGCATGAGTCATCTGCTGGGCCAAGGGAGGGGTATGGCTGAGCTCAGTGGGAGAGGACATGTTTTGCACGTAGAAAACACAGAAAATTCCACCCTCGACTCCAATTTAGAAGATTTTATGTAGTGTTACTGACTCAGTGGCCCAACTCAGCCTAAGGTGAGCACGGCACTGGCAGAGGCCATGCCGAAAAATTTTGGGGGCCAATTTGCTCTACCTTTCATTCCCTTATGAAATATTGAAGGGCATGCTATTTCTGATCATGGAGGTATATAGGTGCCCTGCCCCTAACCCGCTTAATAGAGGGCATAGTGTTTGGGGTCACCCCACCTCATAGCTGTCAAGTGTTCCCCACGGCTGCCTGAGATGGGACGAGAGAGGCGTGGCTGCTGGGAGCTCCAGGGAGGCAGGGCACTGGCAACCGGGCCCTTCGGCTAGGGGGTGGAGCCCCATTTGCATACAGGGTTCCCAGAATCCCTTTCAGTGGCTTAAAAAGCTCACTGTGACTTAGGGGGTATATATACCAATCCGGACAGCTGGTGGGGTGAGGGTTACGGCTTGTGCAGGGAGAAATGCTCTCTGGTGGGCCACCTGGAAGCCAGATGCATGGCTGCCCAGCAGCATCGGCCACCCACCCCCGGAAATGCGGGACATTTCAGGGAAAAGTAATTTTTCGGGAAGATGGCAGGAAAGAGTAATTGATCCGTGAATATCCCACCTAAAACATGACACTTGACAGGTCTGCCCCACCTTAGGTCCTTTAAGAGACATCTTGGCTCATTCCATCTAGGGCACTATCCCTCTAGCTGGTGGTGGTGGTTGTTGTGGTGGTGGTGGTTGTCCTCAGCATTCTGTGAGGAACAAGTTGATTGACCTTTACTGGATGTCAGGAAGCTAATCTAGGATATTCTCATTTATCACTATGTGTCATCATACCCCTGAATGTTTTTAATGCTGATCTGTAAAGCATCCAAGAATGAAATGGACCTGCCATGCCTCCCTATTGCTTTGCCTGATGATGGAGCGGTATATAAATTTTGCTAGATGGAGCGGTATATAAATTTAATAATAAATAAATAAATAAATAAATAGATAGACTTTGGAGGGGCATGGTGGCTCAGCAATCTAGAGCACTGAAAACTGTTGGCTACAAAGTTGGCAGCTCAGTGGTTCGAATCCTGGGTGCCACGCAGTGGCATGAGCTCCCGCTGATAACCCCAGCTCCTGCCAACTTAGCAGTTCGAAAGCATGTGAATGCAAGTAGATAAATAGGTACCACAGTAAAAAGCAGGAAGGTAACACAGAGTTTCCTTGCAGCCATGCCAGCCACGTGGCCATGGATTTGCAAAACACTGGCTCTTCGACTTACACATGGAGATGAGCATCGTCCCTAGAGTTGGACACAGCTAGCACACACGTGTGTGTTGATCCTTTACCTTTACTTTATATCACTTCTGAAATCTCAGTGGTGTGATGGCAGTAACATCACCACCATCAGCAAACTGTTGCCGATTAAAGAATCATTTTTTTCCTTTTTTTAAAAGTGTATAATAACTTCACATAATTGGGCACAATTCATCTGCTTCTGCCATTGGCACCCATCTATTCTCTCCGATGGGATCTGCAAGAAGATACAGGCCAATGGGGGGAAAAAATTAAAAGATCCCAACCATCTTAATTTTCCAGTGCAAATCAGTGGAGGGCAGAGGGACGTCCTGAATGTAAGGTCAGCAGATTGAATTTGAGGAAATAAGAGAAATACAGCAGAATGAGAAGAAGGCAAAGGACACTCAGCACACACTGCACATGATAAAGCACGAGATCTTCCCTAGACATTCCAACCCCTGAAGTACTACAGAGAAGACTCAGACTGGATTTACTTCAGCATGCGCACACCCACCCACCCACCTCACACACACACATGCAGCCAATCTACCAGTGATTTCATGCAAGGCAAAGAGAAAGACTTTCACCGTTTTTAGAGGTCTTTTGCATTCTGAAGCAGTATTCTTCTCAAATTATAGGAAGCCATATTTTGGCTGAATATAAGGGAAAACATCTTAACTGTCAGAGCAGTATGACAATGGAACTAATTACCTCAGGAGGTGGCGAGTGCTCCAACACTTGAGGCATTCAAGGGGAAACTAGACAACTCTCTGTCAGATCTAAATTGATCTGGATTGCATCCTGCCTTGAGCAGGGGGGGGGGTATATTGCCTTGTTCATAGATTCATGAAGTTGTAAGGGGCCTACAAGGCCACTGAGTTTAATCCCTTGCTCAAGGCAGAATTACCAATCAAAGGAGGTCTGCCCCTTCCAGCTTGGTTATTCTGTGACTCTATGATTCTATGATTCCTTTCTTCATTATCTCACTCCTCTTAATTGACGAAACATTACTTAAATATTCTGTGTAGGAAAGATAAGACTACACATTGGTCCGGATGGACAGAATGCTATCAGCTCGTGCCGCCTCTCTCGCTAGCCCAGCTGAGACTCTTTATTAGCAGTGATAAACAAAGCATCACACACGTGGGAGGGGTGGATAATCATTGACCACAGGACAGAGGAAGACGGAGGAAGGATGGTCTTTGGTCACATATGAATTCCACTGGGGGGGGGGAGTATGCACCCTTATCTAGGAGGAAATGCTGGCTAGTGAGGACTCATTGATAAGGGAGAGAGGAAGGAGCATCAGGCTGGTCACAGACCAAATATGCCTGATTATCTGATATCTGAGATTGCCATTGTTTCCCCTGGCCTCCTGAGCTATGCCAGCTCCAGGTCAGCTTAACCACACACTGAGTTCCCTGCTGCTCTGTGGACACGATTGTCCAGGGCTTAGGCTGCCTCACTGCTGTCAGGTTGGGGTTCAGAGCCTGTTGGGGTATGGAATCCCTACAATTCTGCCCTCCCCCACCCCCCATCTTTAAGGTGCTGCAACCATCACAGTGATTAAAGATTGCACTCAGGTAGCTTGTGTCCTTACTTTTCCATCTCCTGTTCACGTCCTACCATTTGGTTACTTTGACTGCAAAGAACAAACATTGCCAACCCCAGAGGATGCGATGGAAACCTTCAGCTCTCTTACATAAAAGTTGTTTACTTCCTCACTGAGGTGGGACCCGGGCAGCTACTCGTCTGATCTAGTTCGGCAGTGTTCTGCCAGCATGCCGCACTAAGGAATGGTTTCTGATTAGTCTGTATAAAGATGTCCGTGTCCGCTCAATGCTAATTGCATTTGTGTCTCATTTGCTTTAGATGCCTGTCTCACAAAGTGTAATGGGGCACGGGCAGGGGTGGAGGGGCGGGGGAGGTGAAAGAGAGAGGAGAATGAAAGAGATGGGAGAAGCTTGGGATGTTTGAGCAAGCTTCTCATCAGATATTTGCTATGGATTCAACTCTTGTGCTTAATTTAATTTAATGTAATTTCTGCATTGGAAGGATTGTGAAACCATCCCCCCACCCCCCGCCATTCTATTACTGAACCTCGTATTGAGCAATCACTTACTGAAAGAATATTAAATTCATTCCTCTTTGCCTTTCAGTGGCTGTCTTCCTTGTGCTTTCCTTCCCAGGAGTCGATGAATAATTAGCAAAAGAAGAGGAACAGGCTTAAAGGAGGCCCGGAGAAGTGACATTTTGAAAGATTGCCGCTCTCAAAATCTCCTGGTCAGAATTGACAATGGCCATCGCCCAAGCTACCTAGGGGATTCTCAGAGCTGGAGCCCACTGGAGTAACTTCTCCAAACCCTGTTCTTGGCCCATCAACCACAACATCTTCCAAGATTATTGTTACATTAATTATTACATTACACTAATAATTATTATTATTACATTAGTATTGCTATTTTATTTCATATATTTTACCTTTTTTTGTATTGTTATTTTGCTTTTTAATGTTGTAAACTGCCCAGAGTTCCTCCGGAAGACGGGCAGTATATAAATTCACAAATAAACAAACAAACAAACACATACATAAATACATAAATACATAAATACATAAATGAAAAATTTTAATTATTGTAACTGAAATGTTCATGTTTGATGTCATATGTTTTGAGCTAGTTGTTCTTGCAACATGTTGTACACCGCCCTGAGTTCCTTCGGGAAAATCAGGCTGTTAACAAATACAAAAATAAATAATAAATAAATAAGAGTCTACATTTATCCAAAGTCTCGGAGCAAAGATTATCTCCTGTCTCTACAGATGCAGATCCTTTAACTGGCAATGCTGAAGACACACTGGCAGTGGCGCAGGTCTCACGGCAACTTCCCTCTCGTTTTCCTTCCGCATTGAGCATCTTTGCAAACCTCAGAAAGTGAAGGAGAACTGGATTTTCCCAAGCACAGTCCTGCACTGTGTGTATACAGTACTCCCCCGTCATAAAGCAGTTAACATACTGCGGTCCCGGTATATCACAGGACTGCAGTATATGAAGGCAAAAGCCCCAGGGGCAAGCTTTGTGGGCCTGTTTCAGGCCTCCTGCACTTACCCCAGGCCTGGCGCTGCCCTGAACGGGCCTCTGGGAAGTTTCCTGGGCCTGTTACAGGCCCTCCGGAAGCCACTTCTAGGTCCCTCAAACAGGACCCCTGGTCCCAATCCGACCCAGAGATAAAGGCATCCACATAACGTGGATTTTTCAGCTTGGAAACGTAACCCCTGTGATAAGCAGGGAAGTTCTGGAGAGAGAGAGAGAGACACACACACACACAGAGAGCCATTGGCTATACAAAAAGACTTGCTCCTGGTGGAAGGTAAAACTGTTAGAGTTCTTAAACTGATACAGATTAATGCAGCTCAGGGTGGCCACACCTAGAGAGGCCCAATGGGTGTCTACCCTGAAATGGGCCTTCTTGGTGGCTGCCCCAGCATATTGGAATAAACTGCCGATGGAGATTAGGCTAGCGGACTCGCTGCTGGATTTAGAAGGGCACTAAAGACCTAGCTCTTCAGGGAATGCTTTGGGTGACCTCTGAGTACGTTGTGGTTTTTTTTATTTAGTCTGCATGACTGCTAGCACCAGCCCCCTTCTGCCGGATCCTAGTCTTGTCATTTGGCTGTTTGCTGTGTTATGTCCATTTTTATTTTTATTATTCTTAATACTCTCTATATTATTTTTTCTATTATTATTATCTTTTTTTTCATTATTTTTACTTTGTTTGGTTTTGTCTACTGTAGGGTTTGTATGTTTGGGCAGTTGTTTTTTGCAACGTGTTGTACACCGCCCAGAGTTCCCGTGGGAAAATTGGGCAGTTAACAAGCATGAAAATAAATAAATAAATAAATAAAAATTTGTCGAGTTCTCCAGACCCAATGAATCTGAAGGGACAAATATTAAATGTATTCAAATCTAGAAAACACACACACACCTTTCTGGTACAATCATTTTTATGTACTTTGTCTCACATTGGTTGTGAGAACATTTGCACAACCAGTTGTGTGATTGGTTGAGCAAGGGGGTGGGGCTACCAGCGAAAAGGAAACTTGACACTATTTCCTATAAACTCCTAATGAGACACTGGCCATTGTGCTGAGATGAGGAAACTAACTATATGGTAGCATAAACAAATAACTCATATCTCTCCTGGGTGCTCTGCATCTAGGGATGTGCTAATTGTATCATTGTTCAACTATTGGAAAGGGGAATGAGAACTCCTCCATGGAAGAACTCCTCCATGGAAGTATTCCCTTCTACCCAGGACTGGTGCATTAATGAGTCAGCTGACAATATGAGTTGAAAGAGACGCAATTACACAGTTACAGAGCATGTCGGCAGGAGATCATTCTGGACTCAGCCTCAGCAAGGAACATCAATCAACTGAGTGACTGCTTTTATTACGGCTTTCAAATAAAAGAATAAAATAGAAAGCTAAAGGAGGCAATGGGAATGGTTGCTTCAGCACTATGCACCTTCATTGGAGCTGTTATTCTGAAGTAACCTCTCCTTTTCCCTCCCTCCCTCCCTCTCTCTCTCTCATATGTATGTATGTTTAACCATCCTTACCCCCCCACCTGCCCCAAAAAACATCTAAGGCTGCTATCCCACGGGCAGAAAATCCAGATCAAAGTAAAATGCAGATTTTTCCCCCAGAACGGTCACGTGGTTGAAAATGCTGTTCCTGCGTCCACACAGGCGCAGTTTAATGAACCACATATTTTGTGTTCCCACAAATGGGAACCGCAACACAGTGGAATGAGAAGATTTTGATGCAGATTTTCCAAGTCCCGGTGGACTCAAGTGCTGATTAAAAATCTGCATCAGAACTGAGACAAGCTTTGTACCATCTCGAGACCAAAACTCACTGGGTCACGCTTAAGTGGGCATGGTCAGATTTTTTCCCCTTTAAAGTCCACTGGTCATGGGGGACACAATTTTATTAACCACATCTTCAAGCAGTTTGAAGCAGTTTTTAGTGGTTGTGGGACAGCAGCCTAAGTTATGCACTTTGGTGACTACACTCAAGAAACCTCAAAGGTTCCTCACAGTGGAATATCTGAGGTACTTCTCCCATGCTCCCAGCAGGAGAAACCATTTAGGTTCATAGCAAGAGGGGTGTAGAAGAGCATTAAAGATATGGCTCAGGAAAGAACAACACACACAGAGGGGCACCACTTACCCACAAGGGCTAAGGAAATGAGAAGAGAGGCCTGATGACAATGACTGTTACATAACACACTAGAGATGGGCACAAAAGAGAAAAAATAGTGTTTCATATCATTTCCTTACTCATGGCACTTCATTTTGTTTTGTTACTAAACGAATTTTAATAGATTTGAAATGAGCAACAAAAACGATTTGGAAGCTGCCGCCACCCAGCTGGGTTTTTTGGACAGGTCAGGCTGTGGGCAGTAGGGGTGACACAGCCTGAGCTGCCCAAAAAAACTAGCTGGGAGGCGGGGGTGACAAGGGAGAACAGAGCAGGCAGTGATAAATTCAAGTGGAACAGGTTTGCATTTACCACTGCCTGCTTCGTTCTTCCTTGCCACCCTCAACACCCAGCGGGTGTTTATTGACAGGTTGGGCTGTGGGGAGGGAGGGAGGGCCCCCCCCCCCCCCACCCCACCCTTTAAAAAAAAAAAAAACACCACCTGGGAGGTGGGGGCAGCAAGGGAGAATGAATCATTTCATTTCAAAATTGTGTTTCATTTTGTAACGAAACGCTGTCTGCTGTTTCGTGATGTTACGAAATGTTTTGTAACCTTATGACATGACAAAACAGTGTGTCTTTTTTTTTGGTTTGTGCCCATCTCTAATGCACACGGCTCTCAGCTCAAGGCTCATTTGCTTTTCATAGAAACAAAGGGATGGCTGTGAGTGTGCTCCTTGAGTGTGTTATTAAGCCTTATTCGTATTGTATCTCCCCTAAACAATCATGAAGTCTACCCACAACTCATGTCATTTGTCTCTGGCCAGAGGTTGGAAATTCAATTCCCCATTAGGCTTCCTAGGGAAGGGCTGCCTTTGATGATCCATAGGGTCCGTTCCAACTCTGGAATTCGACCTTTATGACCCTGATGAAAACTAGAGTTCTAGATGGGTTCGATCCGTCCCTTGTTAATTGGTCTTGTTCACTGTTTTAACACATAGAAATGTCTTTCCTTTTCTGTATGCAAATGACTTAAACCAGAAGTAGAGAATACTTTTCACCTAGACTTAGTTCTTCTAGAGACTGCCTTGACAATTGCATTTTTTTAGCCAATGAAATGCCTTGGCTAGTAGAATTCACAGTATCACAATCCTAGAGAGTTGGGTTTGTTTGTTTTTAGAAAAAAAACCCTGAATGCTGTTCTTTTTCAGAATTCTTTGCTGTTCTCTTGATTATCAAGCAACTTTATCAATAAAAATGCAGAATACTATACTCAGTTTTCAAATATCTAAATGTGTGGTTTTTTTCCAGATTCTTCTCACTCTGTTCTGCTCAAAGTACAGTTCTAACAATTAGTTGTATCAGTTACTCTGGTCTTTAATACATTGACTAGAATACCGTTCACCTTCAAATAGGTTTTATGTAACTTGCAGTGAGTAATTGTAGGTAACTAAAAAAGTGGCAGTACAGAGCTTCCTCTGGTTTTATAAATCCAAGACCTGAACTAATTAACCACAATTAGTCACGACAAGTCATAAAAATACCAGTAGGATTTCATCCATAGCCTTAAATGGATTTTTACTGTTGGACTGACGCTCTTCTTTTTAGCTCCTGTTTTGATTTAGTTTTTTGTTGCTCCAAACTGACCTGAGCAATTTCAAGCACGATTTTAAACTACTGTATTGCCAAAATCTCAACATTAAGTTGCAAATGGCTTGGTGAATTTTGGACACACTGTTTTGTTTTTGTTTTATTTTCAATTTGTGGGAAGATTTTCCAAAATATACAGATGGCTTCATCTGTAAGAAATGAGACCCTTGAGATTTTTTTTTTTTTTTTTTGAAATCAACATGGAAGAGGGAAAACAGATCTATTCATCTGCGTGGACAAGTGACTGAATACACACCTTGCAGAAGTCTGGCTTTAATCTCTCTACATATTCATCACTAGTGCTTGGAGTGATCACAGAGGTTTGGTACTTCTCTGGGTTTTCTTTTCCCCTGACTTCCTCCTTTCTTTGGCTGATACTTCACGTCCATCTCATTGCTGTTTGCGGTCCCGCTGTGGACCGGTACGAAGAAATCTAACTGCACGTCCATTGTGGGACGAAGGGAGTTTGTTCCGACCACACCCCCTGAACTGTGATCTAAGCAGGATGAGAGATTCCCCTCAATGGCCTCAGGAATCTCCTCATCTTGCTTCTCGTTCCAATATGAGTGCCCGTGAGGTAAGGCTCATCACGCAACGTGCCATTCTCCATCTAGCGGCAGGAGTGCGAAGTGCCATTTGCCAATACATTCCCTATGGAGTCAGCAACGCAGTGCAGAGAGATTAAAAGACAAATGCCTCAAACTTAGATCCATAACGCATTGAAGGTAAGGCTTCGGAGAATCAAAACATCAAAAAACGGAAGGTCGGGTTGGGAAAAAAACAGAAAACAAAGGCATGGAGTTTCACATCTCATAATGGAACGAGGACATGCGGAAACAGTCATGCTGGTATCATCAATTACGGCTGTGTGTACATGGGAACAGGGACAGAACCGCAAGAAGACCACGTGACTGCGACCGACATCAACATGCAACGAACTTCCTCCCGGGATGAGAGTGGATGTGAAGTAACTGTCTTTGACAGTGACATGCCTGGCACTGTACGTTGGGAACAACTGTGTCGATTGCATTTGGCCAGACCAGATGTGGGAGACAGTTATTTGGTTTATTTAAAACAAAAACAAAAAGAACATGCTCAAATTCATTTTGTTAATGAATGGGACTGCAAACATCTCCCTTTTTAAAGAAAAAAATATGGAACGAAATGATCTTCTTGAGAAAAAGAACAGCCACGGATGATACTTCTAGAGTCTGAGTTTGCTAATGCCTGCTTTGATCAAAGGTTTTCAGGTTTAGCAGTCTCAGCCAAGACTCCCATATTCAAAGTAAAAGGAAGTCATCTGTTGACCGAGATGCTTGCTCATCAGTCTACATTTCTCTCCAGTTTTTGTAATCTCAAATTATCTGGTCATGTTTCCAGATTAGAAAGAATACATGATAGAATCCACCACCACTCTGCTTTTTTTTTAACTTCTAAATTTTTACATCCCTTGCAAAAAAAAAAAAAACCCAAAAACCCACAGGCTTAAAAAATAAATGAGATAAAGAAATAACGTATGCCCACGACCACTTCAAGTCTGCCTCTTGCTTTGTTTTCCTTTGCTTTTTAAAAATGCAGCCCTTCCATGTGGCGGCATGGAGCCCTCGGCATTATCTATTTGGATAACAGTTGCAAGAAGGCACTGCAGAAGCAGAGGTGCACAAACCATGTGGAGGGGGGGAATCAGTCCTCTGCAACATATTCTGCCATCTTGCAATGGAAGACACCATTATACTGTCAGCATTGATATCACAATAAATTTCCATTTTGCAATAGTATGAGAAAAGACAAGAGATGGTCTAGTCCAGTGATGGCGAACCTTTTAGAGACGAGTGCCCAAACTGCGATTCCAAACCCACTTTTTTTTTTTTTTTTTTTTTTGCAATTTAACCTGAATACAGGTGGCTGTGAAGGGGCGATGTCCGGTACCCACAGAAAAGCGTCCGAGTGCCACCTTTGGCACCTGTGCCATAGGTTCACCAACACTGGTCTAGTCCTTGCCTTCAGTCACCCCAGCCTTTGAGGGCTCTATCACACGTCCTTTAAAATGCTGATTAAATTTCAAGATAAAGCATTTCCACAAATCTTGTCCCCACGGCCACCGGGCTTTTAAAAAAAACCGGTTATGCCCCTTTAGCGAGTTTTCCAAGACCTACCGGAGAAGTTGGGATTTTTTTGCTCTGGTAAAAAATACGAGCCAGAAGTCTGTGGGAGCTCGCATACGATCCGGTTATCTGCTCTCCCCCTCCCCCCAGCGCTGACCACCTCATTCTAGGGCTGGTGGGTGCTTTATTTTATTTTATTTTATTAATTTCCCCTCCCCCCCCAACACTGAGCCGCTAGCCTTCAGGCTGTCAGCACTTTTTTATTTTTTATTTTATTTGTTTCCTAGCACCGACCTGCTCATCCTAGGGCTGGCCGGCACTTTTAAAAAAAAACTTCCTTGTAGTGGGAACGGAGAAGCCACATCTTCAGTCACGTGACCAAGAAAGAAGAAAAGACGGATCTTCACAATATCTGGATCTTCCCCCAGGTGAGATAGCGGCCTGAGAGTGCTTTATTTGTCAGGATAATAGGGATGTAATGGTATTTCGCTAAATATCTCTTATTAGTCCAAATAGCCTGTTGAAAATTTCATTAATCCCCATGAGATTTTTCTCCTCTGGCACAAGAACAAGAGAGATATGTTTTTTCCCCTACTAAGGTTTTTGCATTCAGCAGAAAATGTCTGCGCACAAAGTGAGTGTTCTTCCTTTAGCCAAACAAGGAGCACCCACCATTTGATCAAAAAGATGCAAAGAATCCCCTCTGAGTCTTCCAATTAAAACTCAAGAGAAACTTTAATTTTTGTGCAACTGCACAATCTTGGCAAAGGTTGTTGTAAGACTGCTCATCAATATCATGAAAGAAATATCTCAGTGTGACAAACATCACACACACTGGGTCTCCACTCACTGCCACCACCAGATTAACTGGACAATTGTATATAATTACGTCGCACAACAGGTTTTATAGTTTTAAAATAAAACAGGAAATGTTTATTGGTTTACAATTAGATGTTCAATACTGTGATAGTTTTAGCCAATGTTAACTTATTTTAACACAATCATAGCCCCTCCCACCAGCTTGGTGATTGGGTATACAAAACAAACTAATGAATATTCAAACTAGTTTTCCCTTTTTGTCACACTCACTATCTTGAGAACACAAAGAATTGGGTTTTGGTCTTATCTATTGTTGTGGAGTTTTTGTGTGAGTTCTTGTTTTCAACCAAAAAGCAAGCAAGGAAGGAAGGAAGGAAGGAAGGAAGGAAAGTGAGGATTTAGAACTCTAGCAGATAGACGCTTCTGAAATGAGTAAGGAATAAGTGATGTACACTCCTGTTCTAGAATTAAGTTTTAGAAATTTTCTGAACAAGACAAAATTGAGGAAGAGAATGCATCATTGGATGAACCCACAGAACAATACAGTGGCAAAATGGAGGACATCTCTTCACCTCTCATATTTTTCCTTCTAAACTTTTCATAGCATTTGTTGGATTTAACGTCCCATAATGGGAAACGGAGCTCCCAGCCCCAACATTTAAACATGCCTTCTGAAAAAGGAGGAGAGATGGTCCCTAGCTGCTGTGGCATTGGGGCCCATCTGAAATTGCCTCCATTTGTTGTTCTACATTTATCGCTGGCAATATGGAAGGAGGGCTGATTTTTGCTGATCTTTCCATTCACTTGAGGATGGGAGGGACGCCCCCCCCCCAGCCTTTTGGTCTCCAGTATCTTATCATTCCTAAGAAGGTGTGTGTGTTGTGTCGTTACAGTTGTGACTGACTCTTTGTGACCCCATGTCCATGGAGTTTTTCTTGGCAGGAATATTGGAGTGGTTTGCCAGTTCCTACTCCAGGCGCCTACAGCACCTGGTATTCCCTGGTGGTCTCTCATCCAAGTAGTAACCAGAGCGGACCCTGCTTAGCTTCCGAAATCAGGCAAGATCAGATGTGCTTAGGGCAGAGGAGAACAAATAGCCACCATGAGCGACTGTGAAGAAACAAAGTTTGTCTCTGATTTCCCCCCACACACACACCTTTGTCCCCAGAATCAAATTTGCCATGGAAATCCAGGCTCAGCCTTTTCCTTTTCCTCCACACTAGGTTACTTAATCTAAAGCAGTGGTGGCGAACCTTTTAGAGACCGAATGCCCAAACTGCCATTCAAAACCCACTATTTTTTTCACAAAGTGCCAATACAGCAATTTAACCTGAATACAGGTGGCTGTGAAGGGGCGATGTCGGGTGCCCACAGAAAGGGCTCTGAGTGCCAATTTTGGCACCTGTGCCATAGGTTTGCCAACACTAATCTAAAGGGTTCACACTTGATTACTGGGAAATATACTTTGAAGAAAAGTTTTAAAACATTTAATGTTTTAATTGTTTTAACTGTTTATTTTAATTGTAAGCCACCCAGAGACCTTTGGGTAGTGGCGGCATATAAGCTGCATAAATAAATAAATAAATAAATAAATAAATAAATAAATAAATAAATAAATAAATAGGATAATAATATGTGGGAGTCATTTTTTGCTGAGCAGTTTTAAGATGACGTCTTGTGACCCAAAGCTTCAACCTACAGCTCTTTATGAGCTAAGGATGTTTCCATGCATTCTTCTTAAAGTGTATATCTTAGCACCAACAGAGTCCTGTGTATCTGGTTATTATAGCTTGACTTTATGGGAGAAAGAAAAATAAAGAGAAGAGAAAGGACAGTTGTGAAAGAGTTCCCTCATCTTCTCATATGTTAAGAATCATCTAACCATGTAAAAATACTTTATCAGTGACCTTCCAAATGCAAGACTCCTTCTGTCCTTGGCCTATGGACTAAAATAAAACATATGTGGGAATGACAAAAAAAGTTGTACACTTAATAACCAGAGCCAAACTAGTGGATGTAGCTCTTAATGACTCATAAGCTATCATTACAGGCTGCCAGAACTTGACCCACAATGAAATAGTCTGTTATCTCTGCATTGACAGAAATATGTCAACAGGTCCTAACACAAAATGAACACAATAAGGTAATGCAGCACCAAGCCTGTCCATTTTCTTGGACACTAACCATTTTAGAGGACAACTCAAGTCCTGGAAAAGTTGTCTACACCCATCTGAAGCTCTAATTATTAAACTATGGCTAAAACTATGGAGGACCAAAACAACACACCTGGCTGAATGGATGAAAGCTGAAGAGTGTCTCCCACCAGAACAAGACCCTGGCCGGACCATGTAGAAGTCACTTAATAAATAGATTTGGAGTGAAGTAAGAAGATCAAAAGATAATCAAATAAAATAGATCTACTTGGATACAGAACAAATTTTCTGTGACTGGGGGGTGGGGTGGGAAACCACCCTATGCAGGACTTACATGTGTGCAAATGGCGAAGATAATGCTATTGAAATTGGCTGCTTCTGAGATATATATATATATATATATATATACACACACACACTGCCAACTTGCCTGGGGTGGAACAAGCAGCCCTCACTCCTGGAGATAGCTAACATCATAGATTCTCTGTCGTCTAAAGCTTTACCACTTACTCCTAATATATGTATATTGTTAGTTTTAGATGCTTTTTTAGATTTTTGTTAATATCCACTGTTTTGTTGTGTTAAATACTGGAAATCACCCAGAGTCCCCTCATAGGAGATGTGTGGTGACCAATCTAAATAAATAAATAAATAAATAAATAAATAAATAAATATCTTAACATTTCAATTGGTTTTTAATTTTACCTACATTTGATATATGTACATAATTTTAAAATTATCCAAAGCCCTCTTATGAAGAAAGAAAGAAAGAAAGAAAGAAAGAAAGAAAGAAAGAAAGAAAG
>JAHTLZ010000017.1:2049469-2065159 GCA_023846285.1 Phrynocephalus versicolor
CAAGGGGGAGGAGCCTATAACACCAGACACGCGCGAGATGGGAGGGAACTTTGACAGTTGTGGGAGTCAGTTAGTTTCCGTTGGAACTCAGACGGAGGAGGACGGCTTGAAGCAAGGGGAAAAGACAGTGAAAAAGATAGGCTCCCAGGAGATAACCTGGGCTGTCACGGTGAGACCCCTCCGTTGGCCTGAAACCTCAGAGAGGTTTCAGAAGCTATGGAGGAGGGAACCGAAACCCAATCCCCTCGCTCAGTGGGCGAAACACCCATGTTGTGGAACCAGATGTATGGGTCGAGGGGGGAACCTCCTTCCTCTTCCGTGAGGGAATCAGAGCCGGGTATAACGCAGTTTGAATTCAGTTTACAAGAAGATGGTTTATTGTTTAATGTTCACCAACCTTGTTCAATGTTAACTATTAATGAAGAAAACCGAGCCTACAGTCTGTCTGACACTGTAAGAAATAAAAATCCTTTTGAAGTTAAAGCCAAAGAGAGTCCACGTCTCACATCTATGTTCGAGTCTCCTGCTCAAACCCGTGAACCCTTACAGTATCAATCAATCAATCAATCAATCAAACCTTTAATGGCATAAATAAAACACACATATAAATAAAACACATATATGAAACCTAATTTAGGTTTTCTGGCAATAACCAAGTCAATGATTGCAACTGACATTCAAACATAGCTCAGAGTGGGAGTATTGATACAGGCTGTGGAGTTTCAGCATGATTCACTATGTATGCCATAAAACCCGCTACCTTCTTCACCCTGTCTTCCACTAGATCATTTAGCATTAATTGCATTATTCCTGCATCTGGCCATCCCTTCACCCTAGATAATATTGGGCCCAGGTATTGCATGCGTGGTACTGAGTAGCGAGGGCAGTACAAACACATATGTGCCAGAGACTCAATTCCTCCCAACTCGCACGAGCAATTCCTCTTGTTATACGGAATGCCTTGGAACCTACCTGCTAATAGTGCTGAAGGCATTACATTAAATCTGGCCAGAGAATAAGCTCTGTGTTTTTGTGGTGACTGTAGTAAATGAAGATATCTAGCACTCTGGCCTTGCCTAATTGGAATTAAGTGATTTAAGGGTGAGCAAGTCTTATTTGCTGAACTCAGGAGATCCTGGAATTCAATATCTAGTAGTCTGCGTTTAATAACATGAAATGCTTCTTTTTGGGGCAGAGAGCCAAGTTGTTCTAATGATAGACCTATTTTTGAAATTTTCTTTTCAATGTAGTCAAGTTCTTGTGCCCTGACCTGTTCTTGGAGAATTTGGTGTATGAAGCTACCCTCTTTAAAGTTGTAGTGGATCTTTAACCAATATTTGATTGCTCTCGACCATGTCTGAGTTGCTACCATATTTTGGCCTGTTTCTAAACAAAGAGCCGCATATGGTACACATGTTGGTACTTCCAAGATCTTCCGTAGGAACATAGATTGCACTTGTTCTAGAGAATGGTCCCATGCCTTGATCCATAATGGTATGCCATACAACAACTGAGGTACAATCTTTGCATTGAACACTTTTAGTGCGGAGGGTACATATCTGTTTCCTGTATTATAAAAAAAATCTGCAAACTGCCTGGGTGGTGCCTTTGGCCCGTTGTATTGCCACTTTGCGTTGGAGCACCCAGGACTGTTTATAGTGAAACATGATACCCAAATATTTGAAATGCTTAACCTGTTCAATCTTTCTTCCAGCAAAGATCCACCTGTACAATTTCCAAGATTTAGCAAATACAACAATTTTAGACTTATTGTAATTAAGTTGTAAGTTGTTGTTACCTAGGAACTCAAGGCATTTATACATCAAGCGTTTTAGGCCAGGTTTGGTACGAGACAAGATCACGGCATCATCCGCGTACAGAAGTAGAGGGACTGGAGTGGAGCCAATTTTAGGGGGATGTCCTTCAGTTTCCAACAATAGCGGGGCTAAATCATTGAGGAACAAGTTAAACAGGGAAGGGGCTAGTAAACAACCCTGTTTGACACCTTTGTTGGTAGTTATTCGCTCAGTTAGGATCCCTGAGTTAGAACATTTAATTTGGATAAAGTGTTAGTAATGATATAAAGTATAGCAGAGTTCAGTAAACGGAAAAACAATGACAATGGGTAGAGTAAAAACTCATATATTCATATATACATATTTATTTATTTTTATTTATTTATTTATTGCATTTATACCCCGCTTATCTACATTGTGTACTCTAAGCGGCTTACAAGGCTTCAATAGCCACAGAAATTACAATAAATGCACAGACAAAACAGATAATAATAACACTAGACAAAAGTTAAAACCTAAAACATACAGACATATAAAACATAAAACATCAAAACATACAGACAGCATAACAACCAAGCAATATTTACAATACAACAAACAGAGTGTGGGGTACTGTTCTCACCATAACAGTCCCAATCTAACATAAGACAAGCTAGTGCTTATATACAGTTCAGCACCCATCAGATATGACTCATCACTAATTACAATCTGATGCGATCTGATGCAACCATGATGTTATAAATTATTCCACCTGTGCTTCATCACGTAACATGCCTGTGATTACTTATCCCTTACACTTGTGGATAACATCATGAGACTGCAGAATCTAACTGCTTCCATTTTACAATTCTCTTTCCCCTATCTGTTAAATATACATTATATATATTTTTGTCTACTTTTACATATCTTGACAGTCTTGATAGTTGTGTGGAATGGATACTGGATGAGAAGGCCAAAGCAGACCGAAGGAACAGTCATTCTAGCACAGTGTTGGTGAACTTATGGCATGGGTGCCAAAGGTGGCACTCAGAGCATTTTTTGTGGGCATCCAACATTGCCCCTTTACAGCGACTTGTATCCAGGTTAAATGGCTATATTGGCACTTTGTGGAAAAAATATTGGGTTTTGAATAGTTTGAGCACTTGGTCACTAAAAGGTTCGCCAACATTGTTCTAGCACGTGAGACAAGCAGTACTCCCTGCCATCCATAGATTTCATAGAATTTCATAGAATCATAGAGTTGGAAGAGACCTCAAGGACCATCTAGTCCAACCCCCATCACAGCACTCTCAAGTAATGGCCATCCAGCCTTTGCTTAAAAACTTCCAAAGAAGGAGACTCCACCACCCTCCTTTGTGGCAGCATATCCCATTGCCGAACAGCTCCAACTGTCAGGAAATTCTTCCTAATGTTTAAACTGAATCTCTTTTCCTATAGTTTGAGACCATTGCCCCACTTCCTAGTGTCTGAAGCCATGGAAAAATAAACCAGACCTTTCTTCAATGTGACATCTAGAGATGGGCATGAAACAACCATTTTTTGTTACCATTCTCCATTATTCGTTCCGTTACATAACGGTACGAATAACGACCATTGCGACGGGTCAGGCTTGAACCAAACAGAAACAAAATTAACTTCATTAGTGTTCGTTTTTGTTTATGATGGTGCACGCTGAAATGGAGCTGTTTTTTTTAAAAAGCCCCAATCAGCTGTAGTGCGGGTCCCCTGCTGGGCTAATTGCTGGTGCGAATTGGGAGGAGGAGAAATCCAGTGCACCTGAGAGTTCAAAGTACCCTACCTCGTGCCAAAGGGGATAGCAGGGAAGGGATGTCACCGCCACCTGATGCCATTGGGTCCTCCTGCCACTGCTGCCTCATGTGGCTCCCTGCCCTTCTCTCCTCTTCCTCCTCCTCCTCCCATTCCAGGGAGCGCCCGTTCCTGCCGCTGCCACAGCTGCTGTTGTGCCGAGCATGGGGCGTGCTAGAGCTGGTCAGGGCGGGGCTCTACGAGGTGGACCTCGGGGCGAGGAAAAGAAAGCCACACAGGCGCGCCCAAGAGTCAAAGCCGCCCGTGGCTGCCTCGCTCCAAGTCTGGCTCCGGCACTGAGTGAGGTAAGGCGGGTTGCCGGGTGGCAGGGGGGAACAGGGGAAAAAACTTGTCAGTCACTGCCCAGCCTCAGGTGGCTCCCCATGCTCTACCTCCTCCTCCTCCCATTCTGGGGGAGCGCCCATTCGTGCCACCACCACTACTGCCGTTGCGCCGAGCAAGAGGCACGCTAGAGCTGGATGGGGCTCTTTTTAAAAAGCCCCAGTCAGCTGTAGTGTGGGCCCCCTGCTGGGCTTCTGGGGGGGGGGAGAAAAAGAAATTTTTAAAAAAGCACCAAGCACCAAGCGACTTGCTAGAGCCCCGAGTCTGGTAACGATCCTGACTGGCTGCTCAAATCTCCTGCTTTGAACCTGCCCCCTCCTCCCCTCCCGGGCACCGCCGGCACCGTCAAGCCAGCCAGGAGAGCGCTCCCTTTGGCTGCGGAACTTTTCTCCTGGGCTCTCTCATGAGGCTTGCCGCCAGCTCCAGAATGCTTTCCCAGTGGGTGCCGAAAAATGACACCCGAAAAACGGAGCAGGCCCCCGGGGCCCGAAAAAACGGAAATGACCCGAAAAACTGAAATGACAATGCCCCATTTGGGGGCATTTCGTGCCCATCTCAAGTGACATCCACTCCACCATGAGGTTCAGATCTGGATCCTCCATGAAATTGGACGATAAAGAGTCCTTTCTTCAAGAATGTTTATGCTTTTTTAAAAATAAGAATGTGAATAGGACCAGAGGGTGTTGCCATTTATTTTCTTGAAACTCACCAGACATTAGTATCTAGATTTCAGAACCCTCTAAATGTTTGTGCTCTGAGGGAGGAAATGCCAGATGCTCCGTCTTAGTAGACAGCCCTGGGAATTGCTACCAATAGGTAGGAGTCTTGGATTTCCATGTGTTGAAGCATGGAAATGTAGAGGCACTAAAAGCAAAAAGCAAAGTGTTCTGCATATATACTGAATTGCCCCATACCTCTTCAAGTAGTCTCTGGGCCGTTCACAGTTTTTAATTGCAGTATGCAGGCTACACATTGCCCCCCCCCCAGCAAGCTGGGTACTCATTTCACCGATGTCGGAAGGATGGAAGGCTGAGTCAACCATGAGCGTGCTACCTGGGATCGAACCCCAGGTCGTGAGCACCATTTTACCTGCAGTACAGGCATTTAACCACTGCGTCACGAGGCACTACTGTGGGCAATTTACAGTAGGAAACAACATAAACCAGAAAATAAAAATAAAACTGTTCAAAATGTCAGAATATGAGCTATTTAGTCAGCCAGCAGAAGCAATACTCGATGAATAAATTGTTAGAACCAGAGACAGAGTTTTTTCTTAAAACCAAACAGCTATATTACAAATGTACAAATAAATTTCAACAAAGCATAGATGGGAAAAATCACATCAGTTGATACAAAATTCAACAGCATAACAGCATAACAGTACATAGGCAAAATATATAACAGAGAAACAAAGTGGGTGCCTTTACTCACAGAAGGCCCAATGAACAGTGATTTACAGAGTGTCTTTATACATGTGTCTATCTATCTAATGGAGGTGGCAGTTGACATGGACGAAAGACGCTCTTGACAAGTAGTGTGGGTTCAAACCATGAAGGGCTTTATACGTGAGTGTCAAAACCTTGAACATGATCCAGGATGCAATGGGTAACCAATGAAGGTGAACTAGAACTGGAGTTATATGACCAAACTTGCTTGCATGAACCACCAGCCTGGCTGTTCCGTATGGGACCTGATGTAGTCACTGGGTCAGCTCCAAGGGAAGCCCCACAAAGAAAGCATTGCAGATGTCAATCTGGGAGATGACCAGCGCCTGCACCAAGCAGGCTCTTGTCTAGGCTATTTTTTTTTAATTTCCCCACCTTTCTCCTTTAAAGGACCCAAGGCATCTTACATCATAAAAAGATAATTTTTATTTTATTTTAGAGTATTTTATTTTAGAATATTTTTACCCTGCCTTTCTCCTTGGAAAAGGACCCAAGGTGGGGTCCTTTTAATAATATAATATAATATAATATATAAAAGCTAACAATAGCGAGTATACAAATACTAGAAAGGATCAAACAAATACTATACAAAAAAACCATTAGCAACACTAAAAACATTCAATGGGTACAATCATCCATTTAAAAACCCACTCAAGGAGCCAGTTACTCAGAGAAATCCTGCCTGAAGAGGATTATTGCCTGCTTACTGAAGGACTGCAATGATGGGGCCAGCCTGGCTTCCCATGGGAGGGAGTTCCAACGTCTGGGAGCCAAGAAAGAGAGAGAGAGAGAGAGAGAGAGAGTCCCTCTTCCTTGTCCCCATCAAATGCACCAGAGATGAGCATGCCTAATCAAGCATTGATGAGGCACAATATAATTTAGTATGGTGACCCGACTAGTTCCCATCCCCCCAGCCATATTTCTGCTTCTGACTTTCTCATCACAGACACAACCACGTCGCCAGAGCATAAACCCTGCTGCCACACTTAGCACTTTTTGCTGAGACTGTTAATCAAGGGGACGATGAGGAGAGAATTAATCTCCTGAGAGGCAAGGTGGATCCTTCAGTCAGGGCTGCAGAAAAACTATCAAAATAGCATCTCGGGCGTCTACTGACAAAAGTCAGACTGTAAAGCTGTCATCCATACAGTGACAGGTAGTTGCTGTCCAGCTGGAGACACCAAATTAAAAAATTCTGGCCTCGTGGTGTTTCTGTCTTGACGCTGCATCTAAATATTTGCTGCCTGGATTGGGGCCGAATCACTCTGGGTGGCTTTGGAGGGGACGTAAACTGATTTGATCTCAGGTTCGTGCAGGTATTTGTTCCCTTACGATTGGACGGGAAGTACAAATTGGAGAAAAGGAAGGGCTGTGGCGTGGGAGAGGGGGCGCCCCGCAGTGCCATCAATTTAGGGAAGGCAGGGAGCCTGAAGAAATTAATTTGAGCCCTCCCTCAGTGATTAGAGTTTGCCGGGTAGGGTTAGGATTTTACTGGGGCTTCAGATATTAATCGCCTTCTACCTTGGCATTTCTTTATTTTGCTACAGAAACAGGGATTGAAATTGGTTTTTTTTTTCCCCTTCCAAATTTGACTGCAGAGAGCCTGATCACACCCACTTTTTTCAAGCAACGAAGGAAGGGAGATAAATAGTCTCTGTATCTGGGATGTAGAGCTGCCTAGATGCTGTAAGCACATCCGATCTCGCTTGATTTCGGAAGCTAAGCAGGGTCGGCCCTGGTTAGTACTTGGATGGGCAACCACCAGGGAATACCAGGTGCTGTAGGTGCCTGGAGTAGGAACTGGCAAGGCACTCCAGTACTCCTGCCAAGAAAACTCCATGGACATGGAGTCACATAGAGTCGGTCATGACTGTAACGACACAACACACAGACACACATATCTGGGATATAAACCATTGCCTTCCCACAGTGAAATAAAGAGGTGAGACACTAGGATGGGTTTAACTTGGGCCACACTTTATTAAGTTAATTCAAGTAACTTCAAACTATAACTCTAAGAAGGCGCCTGACGTAGTGCGGAAGAACGGTCAGAACCCTGGGGTCTCCTGGGACCCCTCCAACTAGGAAGTTTTGGGTGAGTCACTGCCCCCTGGTGGCACAATCAATAAGACAGCGCCACCACATCTGGCAAGGTTCTGCACCCTCCCTGGTCCACGAGCCCGACTAGTGGCAGCTCATGACCCAGGGCAGAAATTTTCCAATGCACCCTCTCCCCAACACTGAAATCTCCAGATCCACAGCGTCCCGAGATTGGATGGGCTAGAACACAATATTACCCTTTCTGACTCACTACACGCTAGTAATCTCTGCACTGGCTGCCAGTGTGACCAATGTTAATAACTCCTAACATGCCCCCCACTAGGTGCCAGTATGGGGTAGGCGAAAAATCCCCATTCACCACATGCCAATCTTGGGAATGGGTAAAAAATTCCTATCTGGCCCCATAAGGCGACCAGTTAGATTCACACTAGCACTGATAACAGCAGTGGGTGGGCGGGGAACGCTCACCTTGCAAAGAGGCTTTGGTCCGGGACGAGCCCTGTTGTATACAGGGCTCTTCCCCCCCTCATCCGAAAACGCGAGCCTCTCGGTAGGTCTTGCATTACTTCAGCAGTGAGGGCAAAGATGCTCTACTGTCAGAGCTCACCTCCGGTGGAGCGAGCCTTATCCAGTCATTAGTGGCCAGATCTTCTGTCGCACCTATAGAAAGACAGACAATGCAACAGTTAATCACTTGCTCCTTTTGTTCTCTTTCCAAGTCTTCCTCTTCCCATTGGTGGTAGGGGAAAACTTAAGAGGAAAGGGGGCAGGTGGGAGAGCAAGAAAGGAAGCAAGGAGACACCTGCCTGAGCGCTTGTACACATGTGGATACATTCTCTGGGCAAACAAAGACAGTTATTTCACGTCCATTCCCGTCCCGGGAGGAAGTTCATTGCGTGTTGATGTCGGTAACGGTAACGTGGTCTTCTTCCGGTTCTGTCCCTGTTCCCATGTATGCACAGGCATGATGGCTGATACCAGCATGACTGTTACCACACATCCTCGTTCTGTGATGAGATGTGAAATTCCATGCCTTTGTTCTCCTTTTTTTTTCCAGCCCCGACCTTCTGTTTTTCAATGTTTCGATTCTCTGAAGCCTTGCCTTCAGTGCGTTATGGAGCTAAGTTTGAGGCATGTGTCTTTTAATCTCTCTGCACTGCATTGCTGACTCCATAGGGAATGTACTGGTGAATGGCAGTTCACACTCCTGCCACTAGATGGAGAATGGCAGGTTGCGTGACAAGCCGTACCTCATGGCCACTCACCTCGGAATGAGATGCGTGATGAGCAGATTCCTGAGGCCAGGGAGGGGAATCTCTCATCCCGCTTAAATCGCAGTTCAGGGGGCATGGTCATGACAAACTCCCCTCATCCTGCAATGGACATGTGATTAGATTACTTCGTACCAGTCCCAAGCAGGACCGCGAACAGCGATGAGAATGGTGTGAAGTATCAGCCAAAGAGACAGCTAATTCTCCTGCCTAAATGACATCATCAGCCTTTCTGTCTCAGTTTTTCTGCATTCAGTAACAACACATCTCCAGGATGTTGGGTTAAAGGTCTTTCTCAACTCAACCTGGAGATGCCCAGACACCAAAGCTTGCATTTTCAGCATGCAAAATCATATGCTCTGCACTGGTCGTTGAGTCTTCACTGGTATGAAACTGTTGCATACTGTGACATATCATTGGTTGGTGTGACACAGTGCTCGGAAATGTTAGTTGATGATAGCATCTGTAACCTCCCAGTGAAGGTTTAAAGCTAGCTCCTAAAGGAAGGAAGGAAGGAAGGAAGGAAGGAAGGAAGGGCATAGGTTAGATAAATGCGTCTCATTGCCTTGCTTTTCTTTTGCTTTTCCTTATAAAATTGTGCTTTGCCTTCTTTACCTGTTGGACCTGTTCATTTAGGCAGTGGACACAAACATCTGATGGATGTCCATATGGATGTCCAGATATGCCTTCCAACTGACTGCCACATTCTGCCTCTGCCCTCTCTGCCTCTGTGTTCATATCCCACTAGCAAACAGCTTGCAGGTTTCCAGAACCAGAGGCTGTTACCAATTTATCACAAACCTGCAGTTGATCCCAAAGGAGTGAACTGACAGCAACAGCCCTGAACTAGGAGTGATTCCTTTTTAATTCTCTTCTTTTTGGGGATCATAAATCAGCCTGATCATCTCTGGGCTTCTTGGCTACAATTCTATCTACCAATTGCTTTTCTTTTTGTTCCTTTTGGAGAAACAAAATAAAAAGTAAGTATACTACACTTGATCTTAGCCAAAAGTCCGAGAAATGCCAAAGTAAGCAAGTATTTCTAACTTACAGAAGAAAAAACAAAACAAAGCCAGAGAGCATCAAAATAAAATTAAAAAATGGAAGTGTCCTCTCTTCTGCTTAGATCTGATACAATTTACAAATCCCATTGGCTTGCTTTGGAAAACCAGATTGGGTAGATGATTTCCTGTCATTGCCTTGATACACATGAGCACTAGGAGCCTTGTGGTGCAGTAGTTAAATGCCTGTCCTGCAGCTAAAACTGTGCTCACAACCTGGGGTTCAATCCCCAGTAGCCGGCTCATGGTTGATTCAGCCTTCCAGCCTTCCGAGGTCAGTAAAATGAGTACCCAGCTTGCGGGGGGAGGGGGCCAATGTGTTGCCTGCATGATTAAATTGTAAACTGCCCAGAGAGTACTTGAAATGTTATGGGGCAGTATATAAGCAGGACACTTTGAGTTCTGGGGATCCGACAACCCCTAAAGAAAAGAGTAGACCTGCCAGATTTCAGAGAGTTAACTCCAAAGGGCTACATTCAAGTTCACTTCAGATTTTGCTTTTCGGGGGGAAAACGAATACGGCATTTATGCCCTGTCTAGGTTGATTTCTGTTCCATTTGATTGGCAGATTTGCTTTGCCTCTATCTAGTTCTGCATCTGGCCATCTTGTCTCGATCTGTACCTCACATGCAGCAGCCAAGATCAGAATTGAGTTAGCAATTTGGTATTTATCCAAATCTGTTGTGCAGTCCCAGTTGCCAGGAACTTTTATCTGAATGTCTTTCCATAAAACCGGTTTTGAATGGTTTCCTACACACACACACACACACACACACACACACACACATCCAAAGAAGGCGTTAAAATTTCAACAGGGCAAAGCCCCTCACTCTTTTGCATGTTGAAACATACAGTACCTGTTGTAGATGTACAGTATTTTTCTCTAAGGGCAAAAAGTTCTTTGTTTGAAGAACGGGGATGTGACTTAAGAAACAGCCTTTTACAACTGCCTTTCTTGCCTCTAACAAGACTCCTGCCCTGGCTAAAACATCGCCTAGTCATGGATTTTAAGAACATCATCTAACTAAGGACTTTAAAAGTCACCTCCTGGTGAAGAACATCTTTCACCATGTCTGAACTTCTGGGACCTGCTTTGAAGAAGGGTGATTTACTGCACTCGAAGGCTTGCAATGTTCCTTTTTTATTTTTAATAGTGGCCCATGAAGGTATCGCCTGTAACCTATTTTTGCAATAGTATTTTTCTCTGTATAAGACCTTTTGTATAAAATTGCTAGACTAAAAAATAAGGGTTATCTTCTACACCAGGCCTGCCCAACAGGTAGACTGCGGGCTACCGGTAGCCCATGAAGGGTTCAAAAGTAGCCCACCGGCCATCAATAAAAAAAAGTGAGGGGATAAGTTCTCCATCCCTCCCTCCCCCATCCCAAGGACCACCACTGCCCCAGCAAAGTTCTGGGTCAAGCAGGCCACTGTCTCAGCTGAGTTGGGCAGTTCAAGGCTATGGTGCAGTCCCTACAGAGCCTCGTGGCACAGTGGTTAAATGCCTGTACTGCAGGTAAAACTGTGTTCACGACCTGGGGTTCAATCCCAGGTAGCAGGCTCAAGGTTCACTCAGCCTTCCATCCTTCCGAGGTCGGTAAAATGAGTACCCAGCTTGCTGGGGTGGGGGCAATGTGTAGCCTGCACACTGTAATTAAAAATTGTAAACCGCCCAGAGACTACTTAAAGTGGTATGGGGCGATATATAAGCAGAACAGTTTGCTTTTGTTCCCCCCACCGGCCAGATGATTGGTGTGCCACTGTCTTATGGCCAGCTGAGAAGCTAATGCGGAGTGGAGGGAGGAGAGGGGCAAGAGGTGGGGTTGCAGGCATGCCCATATCCTTTGTGCAGTGACATCTCCCTTCTTCTTCCCCCCTGGATAATTCCCTCCATAGTGGATTAATTGATTTTCAATGCATTCCTATGGGAAACCGCTGCTCTTCTTACAAATTTTTACTTATGACCAAGTGCTCGGAAGGAATGGATAAAATTCTTAAGTACAGGTTTTAGTGTAGTAGCCCTCAGGCACTTTGAGCTGGAAAAAGTAGACCTCAGCCTGTTCAAAGATGGACAGGCCTGTTCGACACTGAAGTAAGCTGAGCAGAGAACCGCATAGCTGTAAAACTGTAATTTTTGGTTGGAAAAGTGGGTGCCATCTTATACATGGGGGCATCTTACATTCAGAAAAATATGGGGTAGTTCCTAAACAGATCTACAGATCTGCCTGTTCTGCAAAGGGAATTTGCCATTTTGGATGAAGAAGGTTGTAGGAAGAGTATTAAAAACGGAATTTGTGATAATACAGTCCTTTAGAAGATTCTCGACAGTACACTTTAAGAAGGATGTCAAGAAACTGGAACAAATTCAGAGAGAGGCAACAAGGATGATCATCATGGGATTAGAAACCAAGCCCTGTGAAGAATGACTGAAAGAACGGGGCATGTTTAGCCTTGAGAAAAGAAGACTGGAGGGGGATATGATATTTGAAAGATTGTCATGCAGAGGAGAGGTATGACCTGTTCTCAATCATCCCAGAATGACTGCAGGGATGTAATAATGGGCTCAAACTACAGGAAACCAGATTTAGGCTGAATATCAGGAAAAACCTAACTGTCAGAGCAGTACAGTAGGACCCCAGCATCTGCTGGAGATTGGTTCCAGGCCTTCCCGTGGATAATGAAAACCGTGGATAAGAGAGAATGCCTGCCCAGCCACCCCCAAACTGCTGTTTCCTGACAGTAGCTTACTTTATGGCTGCTGTTTTGAGACAGTAGCTTGCTTTCTGGCTGCTGTTTGTGACAATAGCTTGCTTTCTGGCTGCTGAATTATTTAATTTTTTCTCTCTGCCAACCGTGGATAACTGAATCAGTGGATAATGAATCAGTGGATACGGGGGTCCTACTGTATAACAATGGAAACAATAACCTTGGGAGACCATGAATGTTCCTACACTGAAGGAATTCAAGAGAAAACCAGACAACCATCTATAAGATCTCTGTTGGCTTGGATTCCTGGACCCGATGGCCTTAGAGGCCCTTTCAAACTCAATTAGTCTATGATTCTTATTATAGTTCTACATGTGTTATCTAATGAATCTTTATGACAGATAGGCAAATATTATTACTAGGACCATATTTACAGAGGGAGATGAGTGAGTGAACAGGAAATCTAAATATTTTAACAACAACAAAAGCCAGTGCAAGTTTCAGCTACTGAATCCATGGGTGGTGGACAGTGGAATCATCTACAGATGCATAAGCTACCATCATTGTACGGTAGAACTCTTGAGCTGTCTTAAACCCAGGTGGTAATGGCAGCAGGTTATGGGAGTGCTACCCATGACAGAACTGCACCCATTAAAACCCAAACAGAATCATAGAGATCATAGAATCATAGAGTTAGTAGAGATCCTCAAGGGCCATCCAGTCCAACCCCCTGCCATGCAAGCACCCCATCACAATATTTCCGACAGATGGCCATCCAGCCTCTGCTTATAAACCTCCCTTTGTGGCAGCATATTCCACTGCCAAACAGCTCTAACTGTCATGAAGTTCTTCCTAATGTTCAAATGGAATCTCTTTTCCTGTAGTTTGAAACCATTGTCCCGAGTCCTAGTCTCTGAAGCCATGGAAAACATACCTGTACCCTCTTTGATATGACATCCTTTCAGATATTGTAAACATAGCTATCATATCCCCCCCCAGCCTTCTTTTTGAAAAGCTAAACATTCCCAGTTCCCTAAGCCGTTCCTCATAAGACATTTCCTCCAGACCCTCAACCATCCTGGTCCAATGATGGTTCTCTGATATAGTGAGGAAGCATCACCATCAGCTAAGTGCCTTGTCAGCAGCGGGAGGGTCCCCTGAGCTGGAGAAGAGGGGATCTAACTCAGAAGAAGTGGCTACCAATAGTGTTTGTCCCCAGATAATAGGTGGCCCATCACAGGACCAGGCTCTTGTTAATAAACAGCCACCTTCTTTCACAGTGTGTTTCAGTACGTGTTATACTGTTACCCAGCTGGCTGGATAGTTCAGTCAGTTAGGTTGCCGGTTGCAGAGCTAGAGGTTGGAGTTCTGTGCGCCACTATGCCTCCTGGGAGAAGAGCCAGCCTGTGTGGCCTTGGGCAAGCTGTACAGTCCCTGGGCAATCCCAGAAAAAGGAAATGGGAAGCTACTTCTCAAAACCCTAAAAAAGGTTTTTGTAAGTCATAATTTACTTGATGGTACATGATGATAATGATGATGATGATGATGATGATGATGATGATGATGATGATGATGGGCTTTTGTCCAGTTAGCAAGGGCTGCATTCATGGCTTATTCCACATGCAAAAAGTCTGCTACATCCTCTCTGTGGAACATCTGATGCCACAGAGGAGGAACACCATAGGGCAGTGCCCAAAGGCAAGCTATGGTGTGGGTAACCTCATCCTATGGGACCTTGTGTTACTCCAAGATTCAGGTGACATTTTTGCCTTTGGAGCCAGGAATTCCACTTCGGCATGAGAACAAAGAAAACAGCAGGTCACAAGAAATAAGCAAAGGAAGATCAGGCAGCTGTTTCATTGTGGTAATGAGCATCAAAGATCAAGAAACGCCAGGGAGCAACTACAGGCAGCTGAGACAAATGTGCACCAAAACACTCTGATGCTCTGCCAAAACAGAACACTGAAAAGGTTAAGTCCGGTAGAGCTGCCATCTCCACCAGGCATATATTTCAAAGTTTCTCCGCTGCCAAAAGCCATGGATAACAGAGAACCCTATATATACTATAGACTATGGCACCTTCCAGTGCTCAGTTCTGATAATTAAATCATGGGAATATGTACTTTGTGGGCATTTTTTTCTTATAATTTTTAAAATATTTTCAGACCAGGGATAAGTGAAAGTGCAGGCATTGATCCAGCTGATATGTGGGTCCTACAAATATTTGTCTCACAACTATAAAGAGAACACATAACAAAGGAGATTGGAACATGTTTAACACCTGCTGTTGAGATAGGGAGACATTGGAGTGAAGGCTTATTATGGG
This sequence comes from Phrynocephalus versicolor, assembly GCA_023846285.1. NCBI lineage: Eukaryota > Metazoa > Chordata > Lepidosauria > Squamata > Agamidae > Phrynocephalus > Phrynocephalus versicolor. The sequence continues at coordinate 2,064,284 of JAHTLZ010000017.1, forward strand.
CTTGACATGATCAAAGCCATCTTTGATTCTGGCTTCATGAGAGGCAACAGTCTCTGTGAGTACAGCAGAAGTCGGTCTGCAGCACCCACCCTCCATCTCTCCTTATCTCATGTTCTCATGAAAGTTAGCCAAACGGTGATCTCATTTTGCTATCACTTTCCCAGCAAGTCTGCTAATTAGAGATGGGCACGAATAAAAAAAATGGCATCTCGTTTGTCGTTTGGAGGATCCGTTTCGGTTCGTTTCCGTTTTTCATGAATTTTTGCAAAAAAAAAATCATTTTCGTTTTCGTTCATTTCGTTACCATTTCGTTACCATTTATTTCATTTTTTGTGATTTTTTTTTATTTTAAGCAATTCACTCATATTGCAGTAACAGAAATGAAATGCACGACAAAATTTCCAGTGTTTCTCTTCATTTAGTTTCCTTTTAGAGACAAAATTCATTTGTCATTTTGTTACGTAACAAAACGAAAAAATGAAAACGGAAATGAAAAATTGTTTGTTTCGTGCTCATCTCTACTGCTAAATAGTGAAGCTGTTTGGGAATTATTTACTGTCTGTTATCATACCACATGTGTTTCTTCCAATTATGCTAAGGCTCACCAATTAGAGTTATTCCAGTATACGTAAACCTGCATATTAATGTAGCTTTCTTGAGTAATGCCTTTCATAGCCATATTTAGTTAATTTCTAACTGTGCAACAAAGTGTTGGAATGCTTTATGTTAAATAGTGATGTCAGGGCAATTAATAAAACAAGGCCTCTTCTTAATAGAGGAGGCTGGCTGGCTTGGCTCGGCAGGACCAAGAAGTCTCGTTTCTGTGTCAGTGTGTGTGTGTGTGTGTGTGTGTGTGTGTGTGTGTGTGTGTGTGTG